>JACEFZ010009680.1:0-42500 GCA_014155875.1 Cepaea nemoralis | reverse complement strand
AGAGCTTAGGCCCGCCTCGTTGAAGATTCCAGTACATTCTCGGAGACTCCTGGGGGTTGTCGCTGGAGCTAGGGAGTTTGTGCTTTGTGCGACGCTTTCGGCAGGCCGCCCTACTGAGAGAGACCTAGCCATGTGGGATAAAACCTGGTGCAATGAATTCGGCTCTCTTTACTTTTAACACTTGTTTTTTTACCACTGAACCGGCAGGACAGCGTGCTGGCCACATAGGTCTCTCCTCCGCTCCTCCCCCACCATAATTACACACACACACACGCGCGCACGCACGCACGCGGAGACAAATGAAACAATTAAACAGACTTACCTGCAATAACAGCCCAGGCTCCAAGGTTCATGTTGAAAATTAGGACGAATTTAAACTCCGAAATAAAATCGACAACAACAGAGAAACTCGTTTAGTCTCTGTACCTCCACCAGCAAATGTCTGATGTTTCTAATTGATGAAAAGATTGATAATCAATACACCAGTCACAAACACAATGTTTACACTAACCGGATATAAAAAGGAGTACCCGATTCCTCTGTACTAAAATACATTTAGAGGTTCAGTGGAAACGGCTGGCCCAAAACATTTGACGTCACACATTTTACTCAAACGCCAAGTGTTTTTTTTCCCTCTGAGCTACAGCCCCGCCTGACAGAACTGAATTAACAATGCAGGTATGGCTCAGGCATAACACGTAACCCAGCAATTCTAACAAAAGTACAGGATAATACAAACACACCTTTTTGGCGGGTTTTCGTCAATAGGCTTGTGGGAAATGCTTTGACGTTTCTTTTGACAAAGTTACTTAGCGTCAGTTGTATTGTTTTCTTTGTAACTCTTGAGGGAGACAAGTCCGCTACGTATATTTATGTATATATGTAGAACCAGTCCTAGCATATAGCTGTGAATCTTGGACAATTAGTTAACAAAATAATCCATTGAAGCTTTGGAGATGTGGTTGTGTAGAAGAATACTGGAAATTTCTTGAACAGCCAAAATTACTGATGTAAGCGGTCTAAAGGCAGAGTGGGGCCTGAGTGGTCTCGAGGTATGGTGTCCGCCTCGAGTGCTGGAGGTCCCGGGTTCAGGCCCCGGTGAGGACCGGGATTTATTTAATAAATCCACCTGGACTTCCAGTAATAAAATTTCCCTGGTCTCTGGGTAGTGAGATCGGACGCCCGTGTGTATTGTTGCGCACGTAAAAAATCCCTTGGCAGTTGGAAATCGAAAAAGAGTAGCCTAACGGCGCTGCCCGGGCAAAATTTCGAGTTAAAAATCTACCCAAAGTATTTCAGGATCCTCGCCGATGCAACGGAGTTCGTGCATTGAGCTGCGTTTCTCCAGACTCAGGTTTGAGTTAGGAGGAAAACGGAGCACTTATGGGTTAAACCGTGTGCTGTGATGTTGATCCAACGACTAAACTAAACTAAACTAAACTAAGGCAGACTAAGAAACACGAATATTTTATCATAAACATCAGAAAGAGTCAGTCACAATTTTTGACCAGGCAACTGGAAATATTTGTGAAAAGAGAAATAGAGGAAGAAAGCGAGAGTATATTCATGACAGTCTTATGTCATAGCATGGAAGGGTGTCAGCACACGAATTGATACATTCCGTTGGCTATCGCAAGATGAGAGAAGCGTAAACGAACACTTCAGTAGCCAAGAAAATACTGATGATGATGATGATGATGATGATGATGATGATGATGATGATGATGATGATGATGATGATGATGATGATGACTTTGGAGAGATTGCATGACATCAGAAATATGCATCTAGAAACAACAAAGTGGTTTTGGACATAATATGAGAATAACACCTGTTCAACTATAGATGAGAGCAAACAACCGAAATAGCTCGAACGAACGAACGAAAGGGTGACAACTTGGGCACTCAGAAGCGTCGTACATTCGGGCCTTCCAATCATTCAGCCCTCGCACATCCATTATCTATAAAAGATAAATAATTGCCACGGGCGAATGTGGATATAGAACTAGAGGCAGACAAAGAAAAGGATCTATAGACAGCCTCAAGGATATACTAAACAAAATAGTCTGGATTATAAAAAGAGAAGTTTGTCACCTAGACGACGGATGATAGATAAACATATTTCATTTAAAATAACAGGTTCTATCAAACCGCGGTGGCATTATGGGTAATGCGATTGCCAGCAACAATATTTATCCAGGTTCCATCCCCAGCAGAAGAAGGATCATTTGTTTCCCGACCACTAAAGCTCTGGAATGGACTCAGCCACATAAAAATTGATACCATGCCATTTTCGAAATTGTCTGAGAAGAAAAGCTGACAAGCAAAGGAACTGGTCACTCATCCCCTATGTCGTGGCCAAGATATATTAAGATCTAACACTTCCACACCTCAGAGGCAGTTTCTGCGAATGGACTACCACTACCTTTACCTGCTCGGGGGTCAATATCGTTCTTATCAACACGATTTCACGAGTAATCGGCCTTAAGGCCGTCACTGCAATGTGTAACTACCGTGGAAATTTTAACCAGGAAACTTGCACACGGGAGCTTCTGTTATCGTCCATATCCGAGAAGTCATGGAACTCGATATCATATTCCAAAAGTTGTGTGATACCATTATAAACCAATACGTCTTGCAAATATTTCCAGCCCTGTGCAGGAACCAAGTCTGTGAAACTCTGAGGCAGAGTTGGGAACCGAAACGTCACAGTATCATCGCCCTGAGACACTATTATAATACCAGATACTATGACACTGTACAGCTGAATGTTTATGTGATAGAAGGATAAGTGGTCTGTATAGCATGTATAACTAACCATGACACCGTTTAACGTATCTGTAACACCAGGTCACATGTGGTCTGTAAAGTATCAACAACTAACCAAGACGCCGTTTAACGTATCCATAACATCAAGATACAGGTGGTCTGTATAGTACCAACAACTAACCATGACGTCGTTTAACGAATCTATGTTGTCTGTATAATTCCAATAAACACGAAAAGAGGACGCTGTTGCTGGATGAAACAAGAGCTCTGAAAGCCTTAGAATAGTATAACGGGAGAGTTATCTGTTTAGAGTCGGCAGGGCAGGAGAAAAGGAAGCAGAGCTGGAGACATGTGGGGAGAAGAATTAGAGATAATCAAGAATTCCACTTTGAGAACATCGAGGGAGCTGCAAGAAACAGTAACATATGGGGAACCGCTTGGCGTCTGCTGGTTGTAGACCTGTGCTCCAAGACAATGGTAAAAGAAGCAACATCACATCGTTGAATGTCTACGATATCATCATACCAGTGATCCATAAAATGCCAACGACTAGATGTGACAAAACATCACATCTTTGAGTGCCAAGCTCTTACAGATATATTCAGATTATTACTCCCATCTGTTTCGAATGAAAATAAAGCCTTATATAAAACAACATAACCGCTGATTAACACTTGTTTGTATGTATGACTACGCGATAGTGGGCCCAGGACTGGAAGCCCAGGCAGCAGTTGAATTTAAAACAACAAGAACAATGTGTCAATGATATCAGGACACTGGTGAGCTGTATAATTCCAAAAGCTAAACACATGCAATTTCCATGAAACATTCTACACCAAAAAAAAAGTCACCTTGATGGAAGACACTAGTACAGAGATGACATCAAACAGTGCCATGGCAATAGTAACTTTTTGCAAGATGAAAACATTTTTAAAAATACGGTCATAAATACGAATGTTAATTGTGGTGAGAAGAGCATTGTAATGCTATATAGAACTTGAAATATCTATCCCTGTGGAAAACTTGAATCTAATGTTTGTGTTTTCTGGTTCTCTACTTATTTTCTTTATTTTCTATGAGTGGCACCTTGTAGTCTTGACAGACCAAAGTATGTGAGTTGGAATGTGGCCAGAATTCCATCACAATGCCTGGGCAGAGCTTCAGAGAAACATGTGGTGCCCAAACGACATGTCCCCTCTCTCAGCCTTGCCTCGTGTTTTCCAGAGGAATGGGTAACCAATACGTCTGGCACAAGGTAGGCTGCAGACGCTGGCGGCTCAGCGTCAAACCTCCGAGACCTCGCCTAAGGGACCCTAAGTGTCATACAAAATGTGTAAAGGTATGCCTTTTAAAGAATATATACTACTTAAAAAGAGCAAAATAAAAACATGAAATACATAGCAGCTTTAGAAAACACAATTAGGAAAAGTATCAGTTTCTGTGTCTTGCACGGAAGCTTTATACGTTATGTTTTATTTTGCTAACATTTCCATATTTGCCGCGGTTTAACTAATTTTAATATTATATGCCCGCGAAACCTGAACAATAAGTGAACCAGACGATTGCCACCTGGCGACAGTTATAGTTTTTGTTGAACTTTGACAGAATTTATTGGACAAAACGAACGAACGAAATTTATGTTCAAAGGGTCACAAATCAGGCACACAGGCTCGTTTTAAATTACGCCCTTCTAATCACTCATCTTTCGTACATCTATTATCTGTTACGCATGTTAAATACACATAGAAAAATAAAGCATTGTCAAATTAATGTTGTGGACATAAACAATGCATATAACTATGTTATGAGCCATTCTGGCAGGCAGACAGGCAGGCAGGCAAGCAGATACACACACACACACACACACACACACACACACATATATATATATATATATATATATATATATATATATATATATATATATATATATATATATATATTCAAAACAATGTTTTCACGTAGTGAATTTGAATAACGAAGACACAAACAATAGATTGCACGATTTATTGCATGGCATATTTCGCTGCATCTCGTCTGGTGCATACTGCAGAAGTCACACAACATAAAGTAAAATAACTAGATACATCCTTCAAGCTGAAATATACACATGTTCCCATTGTAATGTCAATCGTCTACCACAGTAATTTTTAACTGACTAACATGTCTTTTTTCTATTTGCACAAAACTTGCCTATGTAGATTTATCATTTTGGCTTCTGCAAACTTTAACAAGCGACTATTTTGTGTGTTAAACAACACGCGAAAGGCACTGCCTCTATCAATTACATGGCCGCTTTCCAACACATGCCTAGCAATTGATGAAGATGGAGGTTTCTGGTGTGTCGGCCTCCCTAGGCTCCCATGGCTTGTGTGTAGTATCTTGTCAATCCATTGAGGTATGTGTTCGGTAAATCTGTTGTTCAACTGCCGCTCTGTTCTGCCATTTTAGGCATAATGGCAACTACATGTGAATTGGTAAATACAACTGGATTTGGCGTACAGAGGAATTGCTGGGGTGAGAATAGGTGTGGTTCTGTACCTAATAACTGGAGTTGCAGCACATAATGTTCGACCGACTGCTGTAATGAGACTGTCCTATAGACGTTGCATCACGTCATCCCCTCGAAAGGTTAGCTGGATGAATACCATGAGCTTAGGGGCTGTAGATTCGTCTGGTTTTCTCAAAGATGTACTCGTCCACAATAGAGTACAAGGATCTCCACCTCCACCATCACAATTAGGAACTAACGCTTGCCTGAGATCTCGTTGCAAGACCTGCCCACATGTGATCCACACCCCAGTGGTGCAATTCCCTAAAGGCAGTTTACGTATCACAGAAGAATTTTCCTGCACCAATCGCAACATCATTTACGCCATAATATGCAAACGGTGTGATATGAAGTATATTGGGAAGACGGGCCTCATGCTAGCCGACAGATTCCGCCAACATCTGATGGACATCAACACCAATGCCCCCAAGCCTGTCTCCACCCACTTCAACAGCGCAAACCATCAAGGTGCTTCCGATGTCCAGGTCACTGTCATCCAGTCCTGCTCCTCTGGTGCTCAACATCGCAAGAATACAGAAAACCGGCTCATATTCACTATGGGGTGCCTAACACCACACGGCCTCAACATCCAAAATAGTTTCATCTAATCGTAGTCATTTTCCCTTCCCTTCCCACTCTGTTGCTTCCACACCATCCTAGGTGTCACCCTCTTCCGGTCTCCAACCAGTCCTTTTCTCCACTAATATTATCCTCTACCCTGTCTCCCTCGGCCCGATTCCGAGTGACCGTAACCATTAGTTACCTGGGCATTTCACATTACCACTCTTGGCACTCCTGTCGTACGCAATTCAGCGCGCACCAGTAATGTAATCACTAATCCCCCTACTAGTTAGCAACTACACTGTATATGCGGTCGGGTGTGCGTGCACATAGATACTAGTTCATATGTGTATGTGTGTATGTGCACAGATTATATGTCTTTCTCTCTCTCTCTCTCCCTCTCTCAATAATCTTACACCAACCCTCTCTCTCTCTGCCCATCTCTCTATCTCTCTGTCCCTCTCTCTCTCTCTCTCCCTCTCTCGCTCTCTCAACAATCTTGCTTCTCTGTGCCTACCCATGCCATGTGTGGCGTGTCGTAGGCTCTTTTCCAATCTCTCTCTCTCTCTCTCTCTCTCTCTCTCTCTCTCTCTCTCTCTCTCTCTAAACAATCTTGCTTCTCTGTGCCTACCTATGCCATGTGTGGCGTGTTGTAGGCTCTTTTCCAATCTCTCTCTCTCTCTCTCTCTCTCTCTCTCTCTCTTCCATCTTGCTTCACTGTGCCTACCTATTCTAACTATATTGCTGGTGGTCTGATTTTATACAGCCCTGATGACACTACCACCGGGTGATTTGATCCTCAAATACGTTGTATAACAATCAACATTACTGGCTCTATTTAATAGGGAACAGTATGAGTGAAGCCTCGTATTTGTAGACCGACCGACCCCGCATACATCAGGGGCGTGTCATAGGCACTTTTCCAATCTCTCTCTCTCTCTCTCTCTCTCTCTCTCTCTCTCTCTCTCTCTCTCTCTCTCTCTCTCTCTCTTCCATCTTGCTTCTCTGTGCCTACATATTCCAATTATATTGCTGGTGGTCTGATTTTAACACAACCACTGGGTGATTTGATCCTCAAATACGTTGTATAACAATCCACCTTACTGCCTCTATTTCATAGGGAACAGTACAGTGAAGCCTCGTATTTGTAGACCTACCCACTCCGCATACCTCATGTGGAATGTCACAGGCAGTTTTCCAACCTCTCTTATTTTATTTTATAGTTAATTTTTTACTCTATCTCTCTCTCTCTCTCTCTGCCTCTCTCTCTCTCTCCTCTCTCTCTCCCCTCTCTCTCTCTCTGTCCTAATAATCTTGCTTCTCTGTGCCTACCCACTACCATGTGTATTACTAGTGGTTGGGTCTTATGCAGCCCCTATAAACCAAGCACTGGGCGATTTTGATTTTTAAATACGGTGTATAACAATCAACCGTACTGGCTCTAGTTCATAGGGAACAGTATGAATGAAGCCTCGTATGTGTAGACCGACCCATCCGCATACCTCATGTGGTATATCACAGGCACTTTTCCTCTCTCTCTCTCTGCTCTCTCTCTCTCTCTCCCTCGCTAGCTCGCTCTCTCTCCCCCTCTCTCTCTCTCTCTTCTTATATATACTTTGCACATGCCCACATACACTAGCATTTTGTCTGTTGAGGTGTGTCTATTTATGTATGCGCGTTCACGCATATCAGTCCACCCAGACTTTTAGACTCGCCCCTATAATAACACAATGGGGTTTTGGTTAGTACCACCTTCAATCTTGCGCGCCTCATACATCACTAGTACATCCACTGTGATTGCTCAGATACCCTTACCAGACCAGTTACCGTCCTCCTACCTCGCCCCCTTCCTTCTATGTGCTCACTGAACCGTAACACCCAGCACCGGGTATCAGAATACATCGGAGATTTTCTTAGTCACTTACAGATCCGAACGGTGAGGTGAGTATGAACGTTTTCTCTATTAACATTTTTTTTTTTCAATTAAACATTTTCTTCAACTAACATTCTTTTCAATTAACTTTTTTTTTTAAATTCTCATTTTCTCTTCATTGCTTCCATTTTTCCATGCTTTTGTTCTTCTCGTCCTGTCGTCACCTTCTGATGTAGTCACAGGAGATCTCCTTGACTGTATGTTGTGTTTGTGGATGTGTTTGTTTGCTGGTGAAGGCTAATCGCCGAAACGTTCTGTAGGTGTCTTAACTCTGTTATGTAAAGCTGCACTACTTTGTGTCATTTTATATTGTTTACACTTTCACAGCTTTACCGCAGTTCCACCAAATTTTATTCATGGTTTTAGTTTGGGCTGTTGGCAGTGGCGCTTTATAAATCTTGTGGAGTACCCATTCAGGTTTAAGACATTCTTCGGAATTTCAAATTCCTATCTAGTTATTTTACTTTATGTTGTGTTAATTCTGCAGTATGTGCCTGACGAGATGCAGCGAAGTATGCCACACATATCTACATAAAACACAGACACATATACCTACATACGAGGGGGAGTCAATATGTAAGTCACAAATGGATGTAGACAAATAACTAAATATAATAACAACTTGAAACCAGTTTATTTTTATACATACATTGTCCCTTAGTTTCTCAACATAATTTCCACCAACATTGATGCAATTATACCATCATTTTATCAGTCCCCCAAACCGGCTGCTAGAACTGCGTGCTCTGTTTTCTAAACCACGTTTTCACATCACATTCAACTTCGGCGTCATTCGCGAAATGTCTCCCGATAAGGTCGGTTTTCATTGGACCAAATAGGTGGAAATCGCTAGGGGCCAAGATGGGGCTGTAACGTGGACGTTACTCGCCTGTCGCCTCTAATCATCTCCTCAACCCGCTGCACGGATGCTTCTGTTGCAATTTCAACAGGACGACCAGATCGGATTTCATCGACAAATTTTAGAGCGTCCTTGAGAACATTTTTCTACCTAGCTATGCGCGGCTTTACGGGACAAACATTTGTCATCATAAACAGGAAGCATTCCCTTATGAATTTCCTTTGCATGCAATCTTTTTGTTCACAAAAAACGCACAACATCACGTCGCTCTTGGTTGTACACTCCGTAAGTACGCTCGTCTTTTGTTTATGTGCTGCGTATGCGCATGAGACACATAGCGCCACCTGACGAACCGGAATACAAAGTTCGATGTTCCTGTCACCTAATGACACCCGTAGAAAACACCAACTACATTTACCTACCATCCCACAGAAATGTGTGACTTACTTATTGACTCGCCCTCGTACATACTAACATGATGTACATACACTCTCACAGTTATGCAGCCACTCAATAAGACACAAATACACACTCCCTCGCATACAGATATATTCACTCACAATCACAAACTCACTTTAAAAAATATACCTCTACCCTTCCCCCATGGGGCTGAGTGGTCTAGAGGTGTGGTGTCCGCCACGAGTGCTGGAGGTGCCGGGTTCAAGCCCAGGTGAGGGCCCGGATTTTTTCGCGTGGACATCTGGTAAAAAAATTTCCCTTGGTCTCTGGTTAGTGAGATCAGACGGCCGTGTATATTGTTGCGCACTTTAAAAAAATCCCTTGGCAGTTGGAAATCGAAAAAGAGTAGCCTAACGGCCCTGGCTGGGCAAAATTTCGAATTAAACATCTACCCAAAGTATTTCAGGATCTTCGCCTGTGCTACGGAGTTCGTGCACTGAGTTGAGTTTATCATGACTCAGGCTGGAATTAGGAGTAGAACGGAGCACTTATGGGTTACACCCGTATGCCGTGATGTTGATCCGTCCACTAAACTAAACTAAACTAAACCCCCCCCCCCCCGGCCCACCCACAGACAGACGCGGGCACGCACGTAAGCACGCAAGCACGCCAGCATGACACATAATGATAATGGTTACTCTGTACACTACATACAATACTCTGTACATAACATGCCATGCTCTGTACATGCCATACAATAGTCTATTCATAACATACCATACTCTACACATAACATACCATATTCTATATATAACATACATTACTCTATTCATAACACACCATACACTATACATAACAAACTATACACTCTACATAACAAACCATACATCCTACATAACATGGTATACTCTCTACATAACAAACCATACTCTTTATATAACAAAAAACACTCTCTACATAAATCATACTCTCTACATAACAAATCATACTCTCTACATAACAAACTATACTCTTTACATAACAAACCACACTCTCTACATAACAAACCACACTCTCTACATAAATCATACTCTCTACATAACAAATCATACTCTCTACATAACAAACTATACTCTCTACATAACAAATCATACTCTCTACATAACAAACCATACTCTTTACATAACAAACCACACTCTCTACATAACAAACCACACTCTCTACATAAATCATACTCTCTACATAACAAATCATACTCTCTACATAACAAACTATACTCTCTACATAACAAACTATACTCTCTACATAACAAATCATACTCTCTACATAACAAATCATACTCTCTACATAACAAATCATACTCTCTACATAACAAAGCATACTCTCTACATAACAAAGCATACTCTCTACATAACATACTATACTCTCTACATAACAAACTATACTCTCTACATAACAAACTATACTCTCTACATAACAAACTATACTCTCTACATAAACTATATTCTCCACATAACATACCATACACTATACATATCAAACCATACTCTCTACATAACAAACTATACTCTCTACATAACAAACCATACTCTCTACATAACAAACCACACTCTCTACATAAATCATACTCTCTACATAACAAATCATACTCTCTACATAACAAAGCATACTCTCTACATAACAAACCATACTCTCTACATAAATCATACTCTCTACATATCAAATCATACTCTCTACATAACAAAGCATACTCTCTACATAACAAAGCATACTCTCTACATAACATACTATACTCTCTACATAAAAACTATACTCTATACATAACAAACTATACTCTCTACATAACAAACTATACACTATACACAACAAACTATACTCTCTACATAACAAACTATACTCTCTACATAACAAACTATACTCTCTACATAACAAACTATACTCTTTACATAAACTATATTCTCTACATAACATACCATACACTATACATATCAAACCATACTCTCTACATAACAAACTATACTCTCTACATAACAAACTATACTCTCTACATAACAAACCATACACTATACATAACAAACTATACTCTCTACATAACAAATCATACTCTGTACATAGTTAGTTAGTCAGTTAGTTAGTTAGTCGACAGATCATCCTCGTTGCACATCGAACCATTCAGTCCATAAGTGCTCGGATCCCCTCCTCAGCAAATCCCGCAGCGTATAGCGGCCAACGACGCCAGTTCTGTGTTGGTTTATCAATCTTCTTTGGCTTCCTGCGTAGTGTTCTTGTTTGGCCACCCCTCTTTTAATTTGCTGCTCCCGCAGTCTGGCCATTGTTGTAGATTCACAGTCATCACTTGGTTCTCGCAAAAGTCTCACTTCTCGTAGAGCATTCAGAATGTCAGCCTGGTCCATGGCGCGTCCGCCCTCCACAGTAGCCTCACCTGCGAGCTTGTCAGCCCTATGTGAGTGAATACTCTGTACATAACAAACCATACACTATACATAACAAACTATACTCTCTACATAACAAACTATACTCTCTACATAACAAACCATACACTATACATAACAAACTATACTCTCTACATAACAAACCATACTCTCTACATAACAAATCATACTCTGTACATAACAAACCATACTCTGTACATTCCAAACCAAACTACGCCAAAGTAGAACATATGTGGCATGTCATTTCGAGGACGTTGCGATCAACCCCACGACGATTTCCTAGGCACTTTAACGTTCAGTAGTTTGCCATTGATGTCTGAACGAGAAGTCAACGTTGAAGTCCAAATCACCACTGTAGGGAATGAACCCACTACTATGACATCAGCGCACTTGGAGTTTAACAGGGAGCGCTTTGATATTTTCGGCCACGCTCATTGCTTAGTGGTTAAATTACGAGTAGAAGAGAAATCATCGCCTCTGGGAAAAGTCATAAGTGCTTCGTCTGTCTGGGAAAATTTTGCAAGGGTTAAGATGCATATCGTTACAGTACCTCCCCCCCCCCCCCAATCCCTCTTTTTCCACCCTCCCTCCTCCTCCCCCCCCCCCCCCCCACATGTACAAACATTCAGGCGCAGACACACAACAAACCGTTAAGTCACACTGGGCACCTCCTAACGATGGTGTGCTTAATTTAGCATTAATTAACTGCCGAACAATCCAGATAACGTTAATTTAGGAGCTAAATGATGCATCAGTACATAATTAAGTATGCTTACTTAAATGTACGGCCACACCAAGTTAATTAGAAACAATACACAAGAGCGAAGTCCTTTGAAAACACATGAAAACACCAGCTGTATTCGGTCGAAACAAAAAAGGTCCACACAAGTCGATAAGAATTTTACAAGTAAAAATGTTCAGACATATGAATGCTGTTACGAAAGAAAAAGAGGAATGCCACTGAGATTAAGGCCATGACAGGCGGTGTTCTATACCCTTCTGGATGGTCTATGAATACAGTGGGAGACAATGTCAATTTTAGACGCTGAACCAGTGTAGAAATTGGAGCTTCGGGGAGAAAACTATGTCAATAATGTGTACTAGACGGCGCTAGGGGGTGGCTGTTGTGTTGTGAACCGCTGAGAAAGCAAATGCGACACGAACAAAGTAAAACGGTCTCATGTTGACAATTCGTTACAGTTGAAGATTTTGTACTTTAAAAATCTAGTTAGGTATCTTGAAAACAAACAAAACAAACAAAAACATTTTCAACGCTGAACAATCAAAGTGTTCACTCGGGGACACGGTTCGATTAAGATCTTTTGAGGTCCTATCTAGGCTCTCTGTCTCTGTCTGTCTGTCTGTCTGTCTGTCTCTCTCTCTCTCTCTCTCTCTCTCTCTCTCTCTCTCCTCTCTCTCTCTCTCTCTCTATATATATATATATATATATATATATATATATATATATATATATATATATATATATATCCTTTTCTAGCTTCCAGCGACACGAACTTATTTCATAGAATGTGCTTAACTTGATAGAATGCAGTTTTGGCTGATCTTATTCTGTTCTTTATCTTTGTAATGCAACCTCTATCAGATGTTATCCATGTGCCTACATATTTGAATTTCTCCACTTTGCTTAAAATAACATCATTCACTGTAATAGTACATTTAGGCACGATCTGTTTCTTTGATATCACCATAACTACGGTCTCCTTATTATTCACGCTAATGCCCATGTTTTGTTTTTGTTTTACTTTCTACAGCAACTGTATCAACAATATCTTCTAATTCCTCCTGACTAGCTGCTATCAAGATGGTGTAACTTAAATTATTTATATTCTGATCACTAGTCCCAGGGATATTTTCTGCAGATCTCAGTACATATGTAATACACTCATACGCACATACACACAACACACACACACACTCACTCACACACACATAGACACACATCCACACAATGTAAACACAGTGCATGCGCTGATATTCATACAGATAAATAAAGATCTCAACAAGTATCAAACTGCAACTACTTTAGCCAAACAATGACAGAAGATGATGCATAAACCCAGAGTACAAACAGATTCGGAATGACACAGTGCACATACAATAACATGAAGCGTGTACTTCTATTCAAACAATTTCAGAAACTGAAATGGAAGCTCATCAAACGCTATGTGTATTCAACACTATTGTGTGGAAAATTTAACCAACCAGAGCCCAAAAATGTTACGTCTTTCTTCAATTGTTCAAGTAGAGTCAAAGCTCACGCCTTTGTATAATAGACCTTGAACTTTTCGATCTCATAAGCAAAGGTCAGATCAGATAAACAGAAAAACAAGTGCTATGTTTCTGTGAGATTGATACAGATACAGGAATGATATTATTAAAACGCCGTGTTCTTTCAGATTTTAAAGAAGGTCGTCTATAAATATAATTGTATTTATAAATAGAATGTTGTGAATAGGCCGATGGGGATTGTTAATCCACCCGTAGGTAGCTCTGACAAGAAGTGTTGGAGTAAGCCCTGAAAAGAATTGGTAGGGTTGGCCGAACAAACACCCATCCGAAGGGGAGCTAACAAAGGCTCTGACGCAGATTGCTTTAAAAAAAAAAAAAAAACGAGAGCTTTGTTTGCGATAATATTAAAAGTCCGCTGAAGGTAACTGCCGATCTCGGGTGAAGCACCTGTATACAAATCCTGCTTTTATTCCATCTCCGACCCACACAATCGCCTTCCACTGTTTTAATGCTGAAATCATCGTAATCGTATGCCGTGCCGGTAAGCGTGGGCAGTTCTGGCATACAATCCCACGTGGTCTAGGGTCTCTGTAGCGAAGTGGTTAAGCTGAGTGCATGGCGCTCCGCAGGTTGTGGGTTTCATTCCAACTGTCATTCTGTTCAAGAGTACAATTTTCTTGGAGACTCCTAGGGCATGTCGCTAGAGCCACTAAGTTCGTGCTTGACACGTTTCCGGCACTTCGGTAGGTTGCCCTGCGGAAAGTGACCCAGCCATGTGGGATGAAACCCGGTGCAATGAATTCGGTCGATCTCAAAATGGTCACCAGAGTCTCAGATCAGGCCTGTGCTCTTGTCTCGATTATGCCTTGCTGCCAGGCCATTCATATAAATATTTCTTTATGTTCCCCTTGGTCATTTTCCGTCAATGATACCAGCGTTAGAAAGTTTATTTCTTCTGTAACACACAATAATCACTAAACATCAACAGCAGCAACAACAATAGCAACAAAATAAAAATTAAGAACAATACAATGACCATAATGTGGACAACAACCATTCACAATGTGATATAAATTGTTGCTAAAGATTGCGTGCTCTCGTGGTCCCGTTAACTAGAGTGGTGGCTGACATGACACGGTGGTGCACGGGTCCATCCCCAGTAGTGTCTGTGTATCTTTGGCTTTTATTATAAACATGAACTGGTTTATTTTCTTTGTCTTTTATTATGGTGTTTGTCCATCAAGTATGATGATGACCATTCATTCCATCCAGTGTGGTTGAAAGTATGGAGCCGTGAGTTCTAAGATGATAAGAACTATTTTGACTCGAAATGTTCTTTGACAAAGTGGGCAAAGAATGCGTGACGTTCCAGGAGGAGGATCTCCTGCGGTGGATTTTTTTGTCCAGTATTTTTTTTCACAGCTGTTGCAGTCCTGTTTGCTTTGCAAGTGACTACACCCTTGCATATTATTGTACTCCGTGAATTTCGGTCTTTGGCAGCAGTCTCCAGTGTGCTGTGATAAATTCCAAAAGCTGTTAGATATATCTTCATTGTCTTTAAAGCGTTTCTTCTGGCAGCCTTGGGAGCGTTTAGCACAAAGGAGCTCACCTTAAACAATAAGTTTAAGGATACTGTGAACTGGCATGCTATTCAGGTGACCATCCCAGTGAATCTGATTCTTCATTAGTAGAGTGTGGATACTGGACATATTTTATTATAAGCATGAACTGGTTCATTTAACTTTGCCATGTATTAGAAATCTGGCAAGACCCCCGGTCCAGACAGCGTCACAACAGAAATGATTAATGCTTTAGAAGAATATGGAATAGATAAAGTTACCAGTCTGCTTAATACAATATATGATACTGGAAATATACCTCATGAGTTATGTAATTCTGTATTTATTGCAATCCCAAAGAAATCAGGAGCCTTGGAATGTGATCAACATCGAACAATTAGTATAATGAGTCACATCACGAAGATTTTGCTAAGAATTATCATGCAAAGAGTTAGGAGGAAAATACAACCTGAAATAGGAGAAGAACAATGTGGGTTTGTAGTAGGCAAGGGTACAGTAAATGCTGTGTATATACTGAGAACCGTAATCGAACGTTCTATAGAAGTAAACAAAGATCTACACCTTTGCTTTATTGACTACACAAAGGCTTTTGATAAAGTGAGACATGTCAACATGATAAGGATGCTTGAAGATCTACAAATTGATGGGAAAGACCTTAGACTTGTAAAAATCATATATTGGAAACAACAAGCTGCCATAAGAGTTGATAATGAAGTAAGCCAATATCAGCCTATTAAGAGAGGTGTGAGACAGGGATGTGTAATGTCTCCAGATCTGTTTTCCCTATACAGTGAAAATATTTTCAGAAATATTGAAAATATGGAAGGAATCAACATTGGGGGACGATGCATCAATAACATTAGATATGCAGATGATACAGTCTTGATTGCAGACAATGAACAGGATCTGCAAAATTTAGTAGATGCGGTTGTTACACACAGTGAACAACAAGGGTTAGAATTAAATTGTAAAAAGACACAGATTATGGTCGTCACTAGGAAGAACGAAATACCACAGTGTAATATACAAGTAAATGGGAATATTCTTCAACAAGTGAATAGGTACAATTATCTCGGAACAGTAATAACATCTGATGGGAGATGCCTTGAAGAGATTAGAACAAGGATCGCCATGGCAAAAGTAGCCTTTAGCAAGATGAAAAACATACTGACCAATAAAAAGATGTCAATTGAAACGAGAAAAAGAGTGTTGAGATGCTACATAGAACCTGTACTTTTATATGGATGTGAAGCTTGGACAATGAGCAGCCAGGCTGAAAAACATCTG
Organism: Cepaea nemoralis; assembly: GCA_014155875.1. Lineage (NCBI taxonomy): Eukaryota > Metazoa > Mollusca > Gastropoda > Stylommatophora > Helicidae > Cepaea > Cepaea nemoralis. Next base: position 25,879 of record JACEFZ010009680.1, on the reverse strand, counting down.
ATGGCTGTAGAAATGTGGTTTCTGAGGAAAATGCAAAGAATACCATGGACAGCCAGAAAGACCAATGAACAAGTCCTTCAAGAAACAAATGAAGATCGTAAACTGATCAGAGACATTAGACGTAGACAGTCACAATTTTTTGGGCATGTTATGAGAAGAAATGATTTGGAGAACTTGGTGACAACTGGTAAGATCGAGGGGAAAAGACCAAGGGGAAGACCTAGAAACAAGTATCTGGATGGCTTGGCCTTGTGGCATGGTCGAGACAGAAACACGGAACTGATCCACGACTCTGTTGATCGAGTGAGATGGCAGAACATGACCGCCCACGCTTACCGGCATGGCACATGATGGATGGATGGATGGATGTATTAGAGCCATGAACTGGTTCACTTAGCTTTGTCTTTTATTCTGAATATGAATTTGTCTACAATAAAATAGTAGAAAACTCATTGGGACATATACAAGTAATAATTGACCAGCACCTTGCCGTCTTGATAAGACGATAGTTTGTAAAATGGAGTTATACCTCTCCATAACACAAAGCCTGGGCTGGATTTAGAGACCAAGTGTTGCCCATGCAGCACGATCCCTCTCTCGGCCTGTCTAGTTTACTCCAGATGAAAGATAACACCAGTACGTCAGGAACAAGACAAGCTGCAGAAGCTGCCGGATCATCAACGCCATGCTCTAGCTGTCCGCCTGTCGGAGCTTCGATCCTAGACTAGTTGCCAATCAAGGCTTAGAGCGTGGTCTGCCCTGCCATGACATTTAGTCTGTAGATTGCATTTCCTTGAACTAGGATAAAACTTGTACCCTCCCAATTGCACTCCTCCGCCGGAAGCAGCTGCCACAATTTATGGTTTAGGGTTTCGTAAGCGCCGCCCAATATTCGGCGCTAACAGAAGTAGGTAGTACCGTCTACTGTCATACGGTAGCTCAGTCATACCTGACACAGGCTTGACACTTTCAAACAATAAATAGGTATTAGAGAAACAGGAATGCACAAATGGAAAATTGAAAATTAAGCAACATGAAATATTTGGGTATGTTAAGAAACATGCCTGTCTGGAAAAAAAATCATTATGGGAGAAGGCGGGCAGGGGAAGCGGAGAAGAGGAAGACCAAGTCGTTGGCTGATTCAAGGTGTGACGAATAATTTAAACAATACAGCAACAGCTACATGACATCTGACGTGTGGCTGGGAGGAATTTCTACAGATTGTTAGGAGGCAAAGTTCTGCAGTGGACAATCTAATGGATGAGATGAAGATGATGATGGTGATGGTGGTGGTGGTGGTGGTGGTGGTGGTGGTGGTGGTGGTGGTGGTGGTGGTGGTGGTGGTGGTGGTGGTGGTGATGGTGGTGGTGGTGGTGGTGGTGGTGGTGGTGGTGGTGGTGGTGGTGATGATGATGGTGGTGGTGGTGGTGGTGGTGGTGGTGGTGGTGGTGGTTGTGGTGGTGGTGGTGGTGGTGATAATGAGGATGGTAAGAACCCATAGGACAACACTGATCAATTTTTAAAGCTAGAAATAGGACTGATATGTCTGAATCTATTCATGTGGAAAGTCTAGCGAATCTACTAACATAATCAACTCCTCAGTATTGATGTAGCCATATAATCGAAGAGGAAACAAGAGATTATACAAAAGATTAACTGAAAACTTCGAGGCAAGGCTCTGAATACGATACAAATATGATTCGCTACCCAACTCCTCTACGACTACGTCACTGTTTCTCATTAACTTTACAGTAAATATCAAAGATCACTATGCTAATTGTTTACGTAATGTAAGTAACGCCATTAGAATGGTGTAGTAGTGTACTACCAACCTCTTTGTTATACAATTTCCATTAGTAAGATTAGTTAGGGCAGTGGGTCTCAGCATTTGTGCCCTAGCACTCTGGAAAGCTGTCACTGGTGGATGATCAGGAACGTAGAGTTTTCCAGCATAATATACCTACATACATACTTTCATATATACCTATCCACTCACATACCTACTACCATGTATACCTTCATAATGAATATCCACTAAAATACATACCTCCATCCATCACTCTATCATGTGCCACGCCGATAAGCGTGGGCAGTCATGTTTTGCCATCTCACTCGATCACCCGAGACGTGAATCAGATCCGTGTTTCTGTCTCGACCATGCCACGTGGCCAAGTCATCCAGGTATTTACTTCTCGGTCTTCCCCTTGGTCTCCTCCCTTCGATCTTGCCAATTATCACCAAGTTATCCAAGTCATTTTTTTTCATAACATGCCCACAAAATTTTGACTGTCTACGTCTAATGTTTCTAATCAGTTTACGATTTTCATTTGTTTCTTGAAGGACTTGTTCGTTGGTTTTTCTGTCTGTCCATGGTATTCTTTGCATTTTCCTCAGAAACCACATTTCCAGAGCCATCAGATGTTTTTCATCTTGTCTGCTCATTGTCCACGCTTCATATCCATACAGAAGTACAGGTTCTATGTAGTACGTCAACACTCTTTTTCTCTTTTCATTTCATATCTTTTTATTGATATCTTTTTATTGATATATTATTGATATTTTATTGAATACGATCAGCGTTGCCAGTGGTGGGTTGTGCTCAATATATAAATTTCAAATCCCGAAGCAACCAATAAATCAATCTTTTTATTGGTCAGTATTTTTTTCATCTTGCAAAAGGCTACCTTCGCAAAGGCAATTCTTGTTCTAATCTCTCCAAGGCATCTCCCATCAGATGTTATGACTCTTCCGATGTAACTGTACCGATTCACTTGCTTAAGAATATGCCCATTTACTCGTATATCATATTGTGGTATTTCCTTCTTCCCAGTGACGACCATAATCTGTGTCTTTGTCACGAGATCGCCATGAGTTAACCAGATAATAATACCGACGTTTGCTTGGCGTATATTTTCGAGGCCACAACAGTCGTACTAACAGAGTAAACACAGCTGCACGGGTTACATCGGGTCAGCCCATATACACATTTGGTGGTGAGTGAGAAGGAAGGGATACAACGCGTTGGCAGTTCATAACAGTTAAAATCACATATAATTGCCCGCTCAGGGTATGGAATGGTTCCGTTTGTCATCTATAGTTCCGGACATCAGACGGAATGGAGGATTTTGACTGTCACCACATGACAGAAAGTTGAGGGCTTGTTATTGAAAACAGTGGAACACCTGCCGGACATGAACAACGTCACGTGCACAATGTAAGCTTGTTTGGAAAACCATGATTGGCAGCTTGGTATCGAAACTCTTTGTTGGAACTCGACAGTAACTCTCTAGATTGTTTTGGAAGTCTAAACCAGTGATGACAAATCTAACATTGAGGGAGCAAGAGGGGGGATGGATCCCTGACAGGGGATGATCTGCCAATGTGCCACCTGTGTGGGGGCATAAAGGATAACGTCACGTGGCCAACTTTGGTAGTTTGCCATATAAACCCGAGTTGGGGCCAACTAGGGGGACTTGGAAATGTGGCTCTAGTCGGAGTGCAATGGCACTGCAGTGCTTAGTGGAAATAATATCTACCGTGTGTTAATTAGTGACTTAATTTTACACGTGCCTATCATGGCAGATGTAGATATGATTGATAGGACTGCAGTAGTGCCATTTAAGGTATAACCTATTCTTATATTAGTTCTAATTAATATAGACTGTAGCCTTATTAAAACTATAGTGTGATGATTAGCACTGTTAGTGGAAACTAGTTAGAGTAGAATAGTGATATTAGCTATGCTAGTTAAGAATCGAGTAATGATGGATAATTGGGAGACGGGGGAATTGCCCGCTGGGGTTTTGTACTCGGTATGGGTCTTTCTTTGTCATAGCCTGATTCGGCTCTAGGTGGGTAGCTAATCTGCTCTATGACTAAGTTTAGTTAGCTAAAGATCATTAAGCAAGGCGATAGGCTTACACTCAGCCGAAAGGATCCGTGACTAGTACTATCACCAGATGTGTTGTTTCTATCCTAGGTTCCCTACCAGATCCAAGGAAACTCAACAAGTTTTGGGAAAGTATCAAATCCCATTCGGAAGAACACCAGTTCAACAATCAATAAAGTTGCATACAGAACGTAACTAAAGCTAGAAGGAAGTTGATTCACCAAAGAGAGTGATGATTACTGATGCACCACACAGCATCAGACAGTAGTAACTAACTGAGAACATTAATTATAATAGTTACCTAGTGTGATATAATCTCGTGTAATAGAACACAAGACATGATACGTGAGGCTAGATGGACACGAGTGAGGATCAATCACATTAACAATTAACATTAATGACTGTGTACACACTACAAAGGACTTGTGCAGTTTTTTTAAGGAACGATAGGAACGGACATTGTGTAGGGTGCAACCGGTCCATGATTAACTGTTAATACCACCGGTGTCTATTTCGGATGATCATGAAATTGGATTACCAGAGGTCTACAGAGGCAAAGCAGTATCCGGCAAGATGGTTTCGGCACTGGGTGAGATGTACATGTTCTGACGTAACGTGCTGTGGTCTATCCTTGCTGGGATCAGCTGACTGGGTTGTGGTCTGAGAGTCCGATTCTACACACTTTATAGAACACGTCACACATTTTCTTCGCATACACGTCTCATATACGTTACACTTTTCTTTTAATAAATTAATCTTTATTAATTTTTAGAAGCAAGAGTTGTTGAGTATGTTGCGTTGGGAATTATGAGAGGGGGCATAGTACGACAGTGAGAGAGTGACAGGAAAAGGTGTCCATAGGCTGATGGAGTGTGTTGGACGGAAGCTGGTGGATTCTCCAGAATATTAAAAAGGAAAAAAATATTAGAATGTGAGTGTCGACTCTCTTCACTCCAGGGACGACACTGTAAAGGAGGACACGACATTATTGGGAGCTCGTAAACGTGATCTTTGGACAGCGGGATCTCTCATAAACGGAATCTTTGGACAGCGGGATCTCTCGTAAACGGGATCTTTGGACAGCGGGATCTCCCGTAAACGGAATCCTTGGACAGCGAGATCTCCTGCAAGCAGGAACCTTTGACAGTGGGATCTTCTGACAACGGGGTCTTTTGACACGGGATCCTTAGTTATAAGAGGGAGATATCATTTTGGAGAATCCAGCTAGAGTGAATGTGGATAGGGGTTAGGACAAATGTCTTACCTGTTCACACTTCACACGTCTGCATAGGTCTGTGGTCCTGATTCTACTCTTGTCACTGAGTGAATGTGCTGTGCATGGTAATATCTAGATTTATAGTACTTGTTCATATATCTGTATAGTAATTTGCAGTTATATTGTACTAGACCTGCTAGCTTACCTCTCTGTATAATGGCCACCCCTAAACTTAGCACAGCAGAATTAAAGGCAAAGGGGGAAGAAATGGGATTGGGGGGTTCTGCTCTAACGGATTACATACAGGAAGTGGAGAGAGAGTATCGTCAAGCAGAACGGGAAGATCGAAAGGCCGAGCTGGAATTGAGAATGATGGAGTTGGAACAAGCAGCTAAGAAATTGGAAGCTGAGCAAGCAGCTAAGAAATTGGAAGCTGAGCAAGCAGCTAGGAAATTGGAAGCTGAGCAAGCAGCTAGGAAATTTGAAGCTGAGCAAACAGCTAGGAAATTAGAAGCTGAACAGGAAGCACAGAAAAGGGAGCATGAGTACAGGATGCGGGAACTCGAGTTGAAGAGTCAATCTAATGGAGAAACTGAGGGAGCAGTTGGAGGTTCCTCCATCCCAGGCTCAACACCAGTAGGTGGACATGGGTACCATGCTATGAAGTTTCCTTTGGCGGTCTACGAGGAGGACAAAGAGAAGATTGACCAGTACCTTCAACGCTTCGAGGCTATGTCAGTTGCTATGGGTCTGGAGCGTAACAAATGGAATCTTAAGCTATCCCAGGGATTACGCGGGACCGGATACGAGGTTTATACTCGCCTGCCACCAGGACATGAGAACAATTATGACGAGTTAAAGACGGCTCTGCTGAAACGATTCGAGGTTACGTCACATACCTACCGGAAAAAAATTTCGAGCAGCGAAACGAGAACCCGGAGAGTTGTTTGCCGCCTACAGTTTGCGTCTTAAATCTTATCTCCATAAGTGGATGGATTTGGCTGGGTTCGCACATGACTATGAGAGTCTGGAAGAGCTCATGGTGGTCGACCAGCTGAAGAAGCAAATGTCTAAACCTCTCAGGACGTTCCTGGGAGAACAAGGAGCGGAATGTATTGACCTCGTGACTAAATTAGCAGAACGGTTCGTCGAGGTACATGGGGAGGCAGGGGAAACCCTTTCCACCAACACCAAAAGTCAAGAGAAACATGACAAGAAGAAAGCCAAAAACTCAGGAACCAAAAAGTGGGAACCTTATGTGCAAAAATCAGAGGATAGTTCAGAGAAGAAGAAGGAGGGAAGCAAGAGCACTTCAAGCTCTACACCTAAACGACCGTGGTCGGAGAAGTGGTGTTCAATTTGTAAGTCACCCTCTCACAATACGAGGGACTGCAAATCGAAGGCTAAGAACCCTCACTTTGCAGCATGTCAAGTGACTTCCAAGGAGGTTGTCACGGAAAATGCCAAGGTCAACAAGGAAGCTCGCCACCAGGAGAGCTCACTCAAGTCCGACAATAGAAAATCTAGGACAGGGAAATGGTGCAACCAATGCAAGTCAAACACGCACAATGCTATTGACTGCAGGGGAAAGTCAGGAGACACTCAATTCGTCGTGTGCTCAGGAAAACCTAAGGTGGAGCCCACCGAACAGGTCGAGGCCGAGGAAGAGACTCCAGACCAGGAAAAACCACCTGTAGTGGAATTGGTAGAGGTTAACGGTCGTCAAGTGGAGTGTTTATACGACACAGGACTGGACGGGGAGGCCGTGATTTCTGCGGATCTGGTACATCCAGAACAATTCACAGGTGAAACCTTGGATATACAGCCTGCACAGAAGAGTGCTGTAACCATGAAGTTGCCCATTGCTAATGTGGAGATTCGCTCAAGGTACGTCACCGGCACCATCAAGGCCGCTGTATTGACCGATCCCATTTTTCCAGTCATCCTAGGTTGCCGGTATGTCTTTCTGGGAATGCCCAGGGAGCCAATTCATATGGGAGCAATGCAGACTCGCTCTCAGACGAAAACGGAAGAGGCAGACGCAATTGTGACTAACCCAATGCCGGGGGAGCTACGAACTGCCCAGAGTGAGGATGATACTTTACGTCCTTGCTACAAAAAGCTGCAGAAAAGTGCTGATCCACCAGGACGGGGGCAGTACTACATGAAGAATAGGATACTCTACAGGAGAGCAGGAAGGGGAGACAACCTATACGGTCAGTTGGTCGTCCCGAAAGCTCACCGGTCCCAGATTCTTCATATGGGGCATACCATCTCCTTTAGTGGACACATGGGTATTGCCGCCACCATGCAGCGGATTTCCTGCCACTACTATTGGCCGGGAATGACAGATGATGTGCGTCGGTATGTGAAGTCATGCCCTGAGTGCCAGAGGGTGGCACCGAAACACTGGACAGCACCGGTGGTGTTGGGGGAGATGCCCATCATGAACTCTCCTTTCGAGAGGGTAGCCATCGATATCGTGGGTCCACTTCCCAGGACTAGGAAGAGGAACATGTATATACTCACAATGGTGGATTGCTGTACAGTGTGGGGTGAGGCTATACCGTTGACCACGATTGACTCGAAAAGAGTGGCGGACGCACTGATGGAGGCCTTTACCAGATTAGGCTTTCCGGATCAAATTCTGACGGACAATGGATCTCAGTTTTGTGGAAAACTCATGGAGGAGGTATTTAGGGTGTTTCACTCTAACCACATACATACCAGCCCTTACCACCCTCAAGCCAATGGACAAGTGGAGCGTTTCAACGGCACGTTGATGACAATGCTCAGGAAACTAGCGCAGGAAAAACCTGATAGGTGGGATGAATATATCCCAGCAGCACTCTTTGCCTATCGGGAAGTTCCTCATGGCTCAACAGGACTACCACCCGCTACGTTGCTGTTTGGTCGTCCAATCAAAGGACCGTTGGAAGCCATGTTGAGGAGTTGGACTGAAGAGGGGACGTCAGAAGAAGTGATCTCATCATATAAATACGTGGAGGAACTGAAGGAAAAACTCCACAAGGGATGGACTCTGGCAAATCAAAACTTGAAAAAAGCCAGGAAAAGACATGCGGCTTACTACAACCGTAGGTCTAAAGACAGATCTCTAGTGGTGGGAGATAAAGTCTTGTTGCTACTCCCAACGGGAAACAACAAACTGGAGATAGGTTGGCAAGGACCATTTCCCGTGGAAAGGGTAATATCCAGAACCAACTATCAGATCCGGATCCGGGGAAAGTCGAAGATTTTCCATATCAATCTCTTGCGGAAATACGAAGAGAGACCCGGAGAAAAAGCAGCTCACCTCATGGCAATGGCAGTTGCAGTGGAGACAGAAGTGGGAACCAGCGAGGGCAGGGAATATCCCTTGGAACACCAGGAAACCTATAGGGATGTGCAAGTGAACCCTGATCTGACCTCCCAGGAGAGGGAAAGGATAACCCAGGTTCTCAAGTCTCATAAGGAGATACTGACTGATAAACCAGGAGGAACGAGGTTGGTTGAGTTCGAGATGACTTTGACCACACAGGAACCTGTTCGCCAAAAGGTTTACCCAGTGCCATTCTCTAAAGAAAAGGCCCTGGAGGAGGAAATACAAAAACTGCTGGAGGATAACGTGATTGCACCATCCACATCCCCATACAATGCGGGGGTAATTTTGTTACGCAAACCAAGTGGAGAACACAGGTTGTGTATAGATTACCGACTTCTGAACAGTCATACACAGTTTCAGGTGGAACCTTTGCCGAATCCAACTCAGTTATTCGCTAGGCTCCATAAGGCTCGGTACTTTTCAAAGGTGGATCTGAGTCGGGGGTACTATCAGATACCAGTCAAACCGGAGATTCGACCACTGTTAGCTTTCAGTACACCCAGTGGACACTACGAATTCAAGGTCATGCCCTTTGGACTCAGCAATGCACCTAGTGTGTTTACACGCATGATGAGGACTTTACTAGATCCGTTACAGGATCCATCCATCATCTCATTCATGGATGATATTCTGATTTCCAGTGACAGCTTGGATGACCACTTACAATCCTTGGAGAGAGTGTTTAATAGGCTCAAGGAAGCAGGGCTAACCGCTCGTCCAACCAAGTGCATGATTGGTTACCAGACTCTGGAATTTCTAGGTCACACCATCACTCCAGGACACATTGTTCCAGAAGAGAAGAACCTGGAGAAAATCAGAAATGCACCTAGACCAAAAACGAAGAAGGATGTGCGATCATTTCTCTCGTTGTGTGGGTTCTACCACAAATTTATCCCACATTTCACTGAACTGGGAGCTCCGTTGACCGAAACCTTGAAAAAGGGATTACCGGATCAAATCATTTGGACACCAGAATGTGAGAATGCCTATAGTCAGTTAAAGGAGGCATTGGTCAGCAAACCTGTATTACAGCTCCCTGACCTTTCCAAACAATTTGTGTTGAGAACAGATGCGAGTGCGATTGGAATTGGAGCCGCTTTGTTACAGGAAGGAAAAGACGATGCTTCGGTTTTGAAACCTGTGGCATACGCAAGTAAGAAACTTCTACAGGCAGAGAGGAATTATTCAACCGTCGAGAGAGAGTGCTTGTCTCTCGTATGGGCAGTGCAAAAATTCCAGCCCTATTTGTATGGAGTTAAGTTTCGGGTCCAGTCGGATCATCAGCCCCTGATGTTCCTGGCTACTTCTCAGAAGCTCAACGCACGTTTGATGCGGTGGTCGTTGTTACTTCAACCTTATAATTTCACAGTAGAGTACATTCCTGGGAAGGAAAATGTTGGAGCGGATTTCTTGTCAAGACACCCAGCTCCTGAAGAAGAAGAATGAATCATCTGGATTAAACTCGTGGTGGAAAAGAGTGAGATGGACTACTCTCTTAAGAGGGGGCCTATGTCACGAGATCGCCATGAGTTAACCAGATAATAATACCGACGTTTGCTTGGCGTATATTTTCGAGGCCACAACAGTCGTACTAACAGAGTAAACACAGCTGCACGGGTTACATCGGGTCAGCCCATATACACATTTGGTGGTGAGTGAGAAGGAAGGGATACAACGCGTTGGCAGTTCATAACAGTTAAAATCACATATAATTGCCCGCTCAGGGTATGGAATGGTTCCGTTTGTCATCTATAGTTCCGGACATCAGACGGAATGGAGGATTTGACTGTCACCACATGGCAGAAAGTTGAGGGCTTGTTATTGAAAACAGTGGAACACCTGCCGGACATGAACAACGTCACGTGCACAATGTAAGCTTGTTTGGAAAACCATGATTAGCAGCTTGGTATCGAAACTCTTTGTTGGAACTCGACAGTAACTCTCTAGATTGTTTTGGATGTCTAAACCAGTGATGACAAATCTAACATTGAGGGAGCAAGAGGGGGGATGGATCCCTGACAGGGGATGATCTGCCAATGTGCCACCTGTGTGGGGGCATAAAGGATAACGTCACGTGGCCAACTTTGGTAGTTTGCCATATAAACCCGAGTTGGGGCCAACTAGGGGGACTTGGAAATGTGGCTCTAGTCGGAGTGCAATGGCACTGCAGTGCTTAGTGGAAATAATATCTACCGTGTGTTAATTAGTGACTTAATTTTACACGTGCCTATCATGGCAGATGTAGATATGATTGATAGGACTGCAGTAGTGCCATTTAAGGTATAACCTATTCTTATATTAGTTCTAATTAATATAGACTGTAGCCTTGTTAAAACTATAGTGTGATGATTAGCACTGTTAGTGGAAACTAGTTAGAGTAGAATAGTGATATTAGCTATGCTAGTTAAGAATCGAGTAATGATGGATAATTGGGAGACGGGGGAATTGCCCGCTGGGGTTTTGTACTCGGTATGGGTCTTTCTTTGTCATAGCCTGATTCGGCTCTAGGTGGGTAGCTAATCTGCTCTATGACTAAGTTTAGTTAGCTAAAGATCATTAAGCAAGGCGATAGGCTTACACTCAGCCGAAATGATCAGTGACTAGTACTATCACCAGATGTGTTGTCTCTATCCTAGGTTCCCTACCAGATCCAAGGAAACTCAACAAGTTTTGGGAAAGAATCAAATCCCATTCGGAAGAACACCAGTTCAACAATCAATAAAGTCGCATACAGAACGTAACTAAAGCTAGAAGGAAGTTGATTCACCAAAGAGAGTGATGATTACTGATGCACCACACAGCATCAGACAGTAGTAACTAACTGAGAACATTAATTATAATAGTTACCTAGTGTGATATAATCTCGTGTAATAGAACACAAGACATGATACGTGAGGCTAGATGGACACGAGTGAGGATCAATCACATTAACAATTAACATTAATGACTGTGTACACACTACAAAGGACTTGTGCAGGTTTTTTAAGGAACGATAGGAACGGACATTGTGTAGGGTGCAACCGGTCCATGATTAACTGTTAATACCACCGGTGTCTATTTCGAATGATCATGAAATTGGATTACCAGAGGTCTACAGAGGCAAAGCAGTATCCGGCAAGATGGTTTCGGCACTGGGTGAGATGTACATGTTCTGACGTAACGTGCTGTGGTCTATCCTTGCTGGGATCAGCTGACTGGGTTGTGGTCTGAGAGTCCGATTCTACACACTTTATAGAACACGTCACACATTTTCTTCGCATACACGTCTCATATACGTTACACTTTTCTTTTAATAAATTGATCTTTATTAATTTTTAGAAGCAAGAGTTGTTGAGTATGTTGCGTTGGGAATTATGAGAGGGGGCATAGTACGACAGTGAGAGAGTGACAGGAAAAGGTGTCCATAGGCTGATGGAGTGTGTTGGACGGAAGCTGGTGGATTCTCCAGAATATTAAAAAGGAAAAAAATATTAGAATGTGAGTGTCGACTCTCTTCACTCCAGGGACGACACTGTAAAGGAGGACACGACAGTCTTCTTACAATTTAATTCTAACCCTTGTTGTTCACTGTGTGTAACAAACGCATCTACTAAATGTTGCAGTTCCTGTTCATTGTCTGCAATCAAGACTGTATTTATCTGCATATCTAATGTTATTGATGTATCGTACCCAATGTTGATTCCTTCCATATCTTCTATATTTCTGAAAATATTTTCACTGTTTCATCTTCATACATCCTTATCATGTTGACATGTCTCACTTTAGCGAATGCCTTTGTGTAGTCAATAAAGCAAAGGTGTAGATCTTTGTTTACTTCTATAGAACGTCCAATTACTGTTCTCATTTACTGTACCCTTGCCTTCACCCACATTGTTCTTCCCCTATTTCGGGTTGTATTTTTTCCCTAACTCTTTGCATGATAATTCTCAGCAAAATCTTCTTGATGTGGCTCATTATACTAATTGTTCGATGTTGATCACATTCCAAGAATCCTGATTTCTTAGGGATTGCAATAACTACAGAGTTACATAATTCAGAAGGTATATCTCCAGTATCATATAATGTGTTCAGCAGTCTGGTGACTTGCTCTAGTCCAAATTCTTCTAAGGCATTGATCATTTCTGTTGTGAAGTTATCTATACCCAGGGTCTTGCCAGTGTTCATATGGTTAAGAGCATTGTGAACTTCCGTATTCATAATTGATGGTCTTTCATTATTATTCCGATGATGATACTGTTCTTCTTTTGTATCATCATAAAGGTCTTTCATTTATTTTGACCACGCATGTAAATTCTAAACTTTTTCTATTATGATGGTGCCATATTTGGCTTTTATGCAACCAGTTGATGTGTGTGTTCTTTTGTTAGTGATGTCGTTAATCCTTTTGTGCATTAATTTGGTATTCCCGGTGATTTCTTGGTATTAAATTTTCTTGCAATTTTCCTCAAGCCATGTTTCTTTTGTCTCTTTGCATAGCTTCCCAATTTTCCTGTGAATCTCTTAATATTTTTCCTTATTATTTTTGTTATTTCTTCTTATTTCCATGAGTTTTAATATGTATTTCATCATCCATTTCTTCGGTCCCATTATCCTTATTTTTGGGATGGTTGTTTCTGCAGCTTGGTTGACTGATATATACCTACATACATAAATACCTATATATACCTGAAGTATTGGAAAGATCAGGTTGTGTGACGGTTTATTCCATGCTCAGTCTTCGTAGACTTAGATGGATAGGACATCTTAGGAGGATGGATGATGCTAGAATACCAAAGGACATCTTTTTTGGTGAATTACAGATGGGTAAGAGATCTCAGGGTCGGCCTCTACTACGATACAAAGATGTGTGTAAGCGGGACATGATTGATACAGGCATTGATAATGCACAGTGGGAGCAGGTCGCCGCTGAACGTGTTACATGGAGGGCAAAGATCAGAAATGATATAAAGACAAAGGAGAAAATTAGTTAGTTAGTTAGTTAGTCGACAGATCATCCTCATTGCACATCGAACCATTCAGTCCATAAGTGCTCGGATCCCCTCCTCAGCAAATCCCGCAACGTGTAGCGGCTAACGACGCCAGTTCTGTGTTGGTTTATCAATCTTCTTTGGCTTCCTGCGTAATGTTCTTGTTTGGCCATCCCTCTTTTAATTTGCTGCTCTCGCAGTATGGCCATTGTTGTAGATTCACAGTCATCACTTGGTTCTCGCAAAAGTCTTACTTCTCGTAGAGCATTCAGAATGTCAGCCTGGTCCATGGCGCGTCCGCCCTCCACAGTAGCCTCACCTGCGAGCTTGTCAGCCCGCTCATTTCCTTGTACTCCCGAATGCCCTGACACGAAGATGAAACTAATCTTTGCCAGCCGAGACCGCTCTAGAGGCAGCAACCATTCTCTTCGGATCGACCCCTCCTCTATCCTCTTGATCATGTTCATTGAGTCGCTAAGGAAACAAGCCCTAGTGAATGTCTGTGTCTCGAGCCATGTTATTGCTTTACTTACTGCCATGACTTCCATGGTCAGGCTACTTGTGGTTTCAGTGAAAGCACCAGAGTCCTCCTTCACAATTCTCCCTCCGGCCCGAGGTGTAAAGGCCCATGAGCTTCTCACATGTCGGACGACCGACCCATCTGTGTAGATGACCGCGTCACCGTCTAGCGAATTCTCGAAAATCAACGCTTGTACTTCAGCCTCAACAGCAGCCGGATTTTCTTGTCTGCATTTTCTATCTAGTTGGATGCAAACTGAAAAGGATGTGCAGAAGTCTGTTGGCACTTGCACCCACTCCTCGCCAGGTTCTAAGTCCTCAAGTTAACACACCTGTTGAAGAATGTCTTCGGCTTGACCCATCCACGACCGTCCTCTTTTTAACCTGCTGCCCTTCACCTTCCTAATTTCACTATGCAGTGGATGTGTGTGTTTGCGTTAATTCTGAGGTAGGCGCGTGCCCCTGCAACCTTGTATTCTCTCTTCAATGGTTGGAAAATCAAGAAGGTTAGCGCTATCGCCCTGCATGCTGTATCTCTTGTACATCCAAGAATAATGCGCATAGCTTCATTCTGTATCCTTTCCATCCTTTCTATCTGCTTATGGCTGAGAGTCAGGATTGCCATTGCATACTCCAAAACAGACATGACCAGCCCCTCGTACAGAAGACATAGATGGCGCTGCTCACAGTTTGCTGCCGCCATCACCCGCATCGCTGCCAAACCCCGCTTGGCCTTTGTTATCACCTGGTCTATAGTGCACATTATAAGCAAGGCTTCGATCAAACCGTATCCCCAGGTAATTCATTGCCTGCGTTCTTTCCACCGTCTCTGAACACAGCATTACAGTTGGTGTTGGAGTGTTGACAATATGATTATTCAACGAGAACCAAGTCACTGTTGCCTTTGTTGGGTTGACCATTGCCCCAGCTTCATCACACCAAGTACTTATGCGATTGAGTTCGGTTTGTAGTTCCACAGCAACTTCCTCTCTATCCTTACCCTGACGATACACTAAAACATCATCGGCATATGACAATGTCCTGCCAGGTCCAGTGATCTGCTCACTGGTGATTCTCACTGTGTAGGCGTTGAACAGTACCGGAGATAATGGTGATCCCTGTGGTAGGCCAGGATATATTGTTGTTGGTTCCGAAGTCCAACTGCCACATCTAAAAACTACTTTCCGTTGGAAGAGGGCTGCAGCGATCCAACTAAGGAGGAATGGACTTACGTTTAGTTCAAGAAGCTGAAACATTAAAAAATCCAGTGGTACTCTGTTGTATGCGTCCTCAAGATCAATCGCTGCAGCAACGGTTTTCAGTGCCTGAGTGGAAACCTTCATAGACATCATGGGCAAAGACTGCTGCATTGGTCCAGGTTTCTCTTTTTGGACGGTACCCACCCAGGGTAGGTGGGAAAACACCTTGCCTCTCTAGTTGGCTTGATATTTTCCTGGCAATTACCTTCTCCAGCAGCTTGCCTATTGTATTCTGCATGGTTATAATTCGATATCCCTGAATTTTTTTGTGGTCTTTGTCAGGCTTCGGCAAGGGAATCAGATAGCTGTGTAACCATTCCTCCTTGATGCTAGCACTCCCCTATACTGTTGTTGTACATGTCTGCTAGTTTCTCTAGCTCATTGTCGGTACACCTATTTATGTCGTCGTATCTTATGCCATCAGGACCTGGAGCACTGTTTTTTGATCGTCGAAGCACAGCCTTGATTTCTTTCACTGTCACTGTGTCTTCATCCGAAGTGTTCTGGGCCTTGCATCTGTCTGAGGTGACCTCCTTGGCCAGATTTCGGCCTCCCATGTCTGTCTGGTTGCTCTGCTCAAGGTAGCGTTCAAAGAGGGCTTTGCCCTTGTCCTCGTCAGTCCTCTGCCAGATGAGGTCAGCACCTTGGAAGTCAGAAATGCTCTTATTCTTGACTACACCATTCATGCTTTTATGTAGTCGCCAGAACAATTTCAGTGACTTGTCTGTGCTTACTCTTTGACACACCTCTGCCCATTTTTCGCTTTTAACCACCTTGACCAGTTTTTTGAAATAGCTTACTTTTGTGTGCATCTCTCTTTCTAAGTGCAAGCAGGGACTAGGATGACCAGCTCTGTTCTTCTTGGCATTTTGCCATCTCCTTACATCACTACGCTTATCCACCCAAGCCTTCTCCACCTCGAAACTCCACCACTGTGGCTGCTCCCAGCTTTTTTTCCTGCCCTGAAACGTTCTGCGCTTGTCACGTTTTATTTTACTCACCACATCTTGCCCTGTAATGTCATACTGGAACGTCTTTACCTTTAGCTTGTGCTGCCTGGTTCTGCCTTTCTCCACCAATATGCTGCAAGGGTGGTGGTCGCTGCCATGGTGTCCTAGGACACCCCATCTACACACTGTAGTGAGTGAAGGTGAAACTAGCGCCAGATCAATAGCACTGTCCTCATCGCCTGGACGGCTTGCTGTCCTGGTGACACAGCCACTGTTGATACAAATCAGGTCGATGGTTTCCAGTGCAGTCTCGAGCTCCTCCCCCTGTGTATTGGAGGAAGTGTTTCCCCATGATCTGCCTTTAGCGTTGAAGTCACCACAGAAAATAACATTTCTCTCGTGGCCTAATATGCCACTTAAGCACTGCCACTTCTGGGCGTCCACACTCGCATTGTGGGCATAAACATTAACCAACACGAATGGTATACTGGAATGAACTCTCAACGCCTGTATTTGTATATCGTCACTGTCCCAACTGGACATGTCTAGCTCTGACGCCACCATGCTGTCGCGAACGAGAATCGCCATTCCCAGATGTCGTCTGTTGTAGAAACATTTGAAGCCGGCAATTTGGAGTAGCTGATCGCCCAGTCTCGTCTCCTGGAGTGCTACAATGTCGTTCCTGTAAACTAGGGTTTCTAAAATAGAGCCCCGTTGTTTTACACTGGCACAGTTCCAATATAGAATACGGATATTCCTGAGTCCTAGACGGTGACACTTGAGTCTAAAACGTCTCAAACCACCACGCTTACCTTGCTTCTTTCTTTCTGCGCGGCTACCACGCCGCTTCATTATGTTGACTGCTGACCGCTCGAAGAACACACGTTGTTCCATCATGTTGAAAAACGTAAACACAGACTGAGAAACCACACACGCTGCTGAAAATTCACTCAAGGATGGCTTCGCTCGATGCACGAACTCCGTAGCACCCGCGCAGATCTTGAGTAGAAACTCCTGGTTCTACATCCTGGCACACCAATTACACGCAAGAGATGAATAAATCCCAAAAAAAAACGAGAAAAAGGAGAAAATTATTGCAGATAAGTCACACACCGAGCGTATGAGACGTAAGATGGTGCATGATGGTGGAAATGACCACGTGTTCACATGCACCCACTGTGAGCGGACATTTACAGCGCGAATTGGCCTTATCAGTCACATTCGCTACCGCCATGGGTAAAAATTATATTGTCTTTTTGAAGCACAAACTATCGTCTGTCAAGACGGCAAGGTGCAAATAATGATGATGACATAAATACCAATACACACACCTACATGCATACATAACTATCCACACACCCACCTACGTCTATCCACTTACATACCTACCTACATGCATACTTCAAGCATCTCATCTCATAGATGTTGATTTCGCGTAAGTGTGATTTGAATAATAAGTCAAGTTTGACAATGGTAATACAAGGCTGGTCTGAATATGCTATTTATTATGTGTCGTTTTGTGGGCTCGGATATATTTGAAAATATTTGGTGATGTGTTTATTAACCCACTCCGTCCTTTCACTTATTAATTTGATTAGGACTATTTACATGCCTTGCGACATATTATACATATGGTGCTAGTATCATATGTGTGGAGACCGTTCAGCGTTTGAGGTGTGATGTTATCGATGTCAAACCGGCCGCATTAACTTCTCAGAAAAGTGGAGACCCAAGTAAGGGTAAGAAACCGTGGTCTCGCAGGGGTCTCGAATACATTATTCGCAGACAGGCAGGCAAGCTACTGCGCTACTGCGGCTCATCAGTGTACATATATTCACAATAGAAACAATCCAACTTCCTGGGGCACCATCATTGCCTCGATTCTCTATCGAGAAGAAGAATACTAATTGATAGTGCAGAGGATGACTCGCACTAAAAACGCAGCGAAAAGACACAAGATGTACGTAGCCGGGAAGGAAAAAGCAGAGGCAAGGAAGATAAGGAGGGCTCCAGTGGCGACACACAGCAGTCCAACAACTACACCAGCTGAAGCTGTTCCCGAACAACAACCGACACCAGAGCCGACACAGCTGAGCCAGCAACAGTGGAGAAGAAAGTCACCAAATGAGAATCACCAAAGTTGCACACACCAAAGTCTCCCGCATAGGAGAACACAACTGAGGGCTTCGCCAGCGAAATCCTGCTGAAAGCAGACAAGCTATGGGGAGGCTAAACTGTCGGCACTACAACAGACAAGATACTCTGTTGGAGAACGAACTAGGAAGACACAGCATCATCCAGCTACGCAAGACACTGAATGGAGTCGTGGTCTCCATCAACAATACTTATAAGACTACCGCACTGTTTCGCATAATAGAGTGAAAAAAGGTCAGAATCAGAACAACTAAACATTGGCTATTGTATTATTGCATTTAAGCTTATAGGTAGGACATGTTTATGTTAATAACAGGATTCACTATACTCTTAAATAATTAAATAGTGTAATGAGGTCGTTAAGGTAATGAATATGTGTGTGTGCGTGCGTGCATACGTGCGTGCATGCGTGTGTGTGTGTGTGTGTGTGTGTGTGTGTGTGTGTGTGTGTGAGGTGTGTGTGTAACTATAGTATACTTAATATTGTTTTGAGGCGGAGGAGCACAATTGGAAGGATACAAGCCGTATCCTATAGATTAAATGTCATGGTACGACAGACCAGGTCCTAAGTCGTGAACTTCAACTGGTCTAGGATTGAAGCTCCGACAGGTGGATAGTTACTGCATTGCTTTGTTGGTCGCCAGCTTCTGCAGCTTGTATTCTTCCAGATGTATTGGTGATACAATTCCTCTGATTTCAACTAGGCTGGCAGAGAGGAAGCATACTGCATGGGCAACACAATTCTCTCTTCAGTTCAGCCCAGCCTTTGTGCTATGGAGAGGTATAACATTCGCTACCGCCTTGGGTTGCAGTTGTTAAGCTGCTTGCAGAGTACAATAAATTCCAATGCTCATCTGCAAGTAATTATGTACCCCTTTTTGGGGATGAATTTCTTTTGTTAAGTAGTCTACAGAAATAGAATGGTTATTTAATTGAATCCAGATCGAAGAAGAAGAAGAAGAAGAAGAAGAAGAAGAAGAAGAAGAAGAAGAAGAAGAAGAAGAAGAAGAAGAAGAAGAAGAAGAAGAAGAAGAAGAAGAAGAAGAAGAAGAAGAAGAAGAAGAAGGAAGAAGAAGAAGAAGGAGAAGAAGAAGAAGAAGAAGAAGAAGAAGAAGAAGAAGAAGAAGAAGAAGAAGAAGAAGAAGAAGAAGAAGAAGAAGAAGAAGAAGAAGAAGAAGAATACCCCTGAATTACGAATCCACTAATGCGGCTGATCTGTTTGTTTCATACATGCCCTCTACACAGAACGGGTGCGAATGACGTCCCTATAATGCGACTCTGAAATGACCATGGTGACTTCCCGGGAAAACTTACTCTGTCAACAAATGCTGGTTATTCTAATTTAACGGTGACTTTGAAGAACTCGTACATTCGAGAAGCCAATACTGGGGTGTGTCATATAAAATCGAGTACATTTGTCTCATTACCCTTGTTGGATAACAATCACCTTTGAATTAATATCCTATATGTGTGGCTGACTCGGTCTTACGGTTATAAATATGTACCAGGCGACAGACCATGATATAACTACTCTTCTGAGGTTGAACGGGGTAGGGGTTATGGTATAAAGGACACCTTTGTCTGGTCGACATTTGACATTCCTCTGTCCTCATTGTAGCAAACTTGTCCCGGCTCAGATTAGTTTAACCAGTTTCTTACGAACCCACTTGTGACTGCCAAATGAAGACATGACCCGTTTCGGCAATAATGGACAAACAACCGCGAGAAAGTAACGATCAATGAAAGTGTAGAAGTACTCGATTCTTGATGCATACACTGTCTTGAATGCGATTTCCCTGTTTCTACGTCATGATAGTACAGAACTGCTTTCACACGCCGTGAGCTGTATTGCGTGTCTCCATGTTTTATAGACCAGTTGTCAGCATGTGGGATGGATAAGAGCACTCATTCTTAAACTTCCAGTGTGATGATGCCGACCTCGTGGGTTCAACGGTCAGTTGGACTGAAATTTTGACTTCTCGTCCTTGAATTGGGGACGTAAATTACAAGTACCTCTGAACCCGGAGTTTGTTCGCCTAATAGCGATGGACACTGGTAATTGGGAAAGCTAAATCCACACGCTCTATTGCACATTAAATAGTAGCAAGTGTATGGACTACTTGAGATCAAGTATGCGATCTATATAAATAAAGGTTAATTTTGAAAACGGATGAACACAAAAATGTAACCTGGAATCTCTAAGAAAGGAAAGATATAATATACATGTATCTATGAGAGCGTGTGTAGCGAAGAGGCTAGATGCGACTCTAACGGTACCGTGTTTACGGGTGTGAATCCTCATCATGGCCGATTTAAATACATTATCTGCTCTCGCGGGTAAGCCTAACCTACAATTACAATGAGTACCAGGAGATGTCTTGGAAGGTGATTGTGCTCGGCTCGACATTCACCACATCATCCTTGGGGTGTCGGTTGGTGCATGCAAATATGGGTCCTGCACCATACGCACAAGACGCCTTGAGAAGTTGAAAAGGATCCTTTGGTGATTATATATATATATATATATATATATATATATATATATATATATATATATATATATATATATATATATATATATATATATATATATGAAGCCGCGTGACACGACACGGCTCCACAGGATGTTTGGCTGATGCAACGACAAGAAACCCCTCCCCTGCAGCTGGAGGATCATGGGTAATTTGAATGGTTAAAAATTGAGCGCGCGTTTTTGCCCGGGGATTCAGTGCTGGAGTGGCCTCAGCGGCCGAAGGCCGCACTGACATCAAGCAGAGAGGGGGAATGTGATCGTCCCCCTCACAACATCTCCAGTCGGGAACCGTGTGTGTGTGTGACCAGCGCTAACCAGGTGGTGCCAAATATATTAATTCAGGTGCATAGACCTGTGAAACAAATAAGACAGTGAAGAGAGCCCGCAGAATATGGCTCGCAGAAACATTACTGCTGGAACACTGGTGCACGATGGTTGAGGTATGTTGCAAATCAAATTGCTTGCTTTTATTAACGAATGTAGGAAATTTGGGTCATAACTAGCCCCACATGTGTTAATGGCCTAAGGTTTAGTAACAGATAATTAGAATAGTGGTTGAAGTTAAGAGATAGGTGTTAGAATAATGTTAAGGCTTTGTGAAGGATGTAAATGAGACCTCCCCCAATAAAACGGAAACAGCGAATAGGCCATACCTATTAATAGATCGCCCTGTTGGTTTTTTTACTGCTGGCATTGGCAGGCAGCTAAAACGGAGAATGTAAACAAAGGCCAAGATTAGTGTTTTAGCTAAAATAAGAAGTTCCTGTTGGGTGTAAGTAACATCTATATGTACAGGAATATGTGTTGGTGTAGTTTAATTATTAATGGCCAGCTGAGTTCACTTAAAATGGGGTAAATCAGGTGTTATGCTGCTAAATAAACCTCGGAAGTGCCTTTGAGCTGTAACTATAGATCAATAGGGTGTGTTATGTGTAGATAGCCTCTAAATGTGGACAGATATGTAGTTTAATAATTGGTAGCTGGTGCAGTATTCTCATCATAAGGCTGCATGAGTATTCTCTGACATATTGAATGCTGGGTTTGGCCACCATGAGAAATAATATGCTGTTAGTTATTCTGACCATTTATTGATTTGCTACCATTCTATTGACATGTCATGTTATATGTAAAAACTGTGTGGGTAGGTTCAAACAATGTTGTCTCATTGAGGCCATGTATACAGCATGTGTCTGGCTGTCACACGCATCATGATATTGTTGTTGTGTCACTTGATGTTGAGATGTGATGTCCAACTGTCCCCATGTATGTTGCTGGTGCAGGGCTTAACTTGGCCAGTGTGAATAATGTGACAGACTGTGTCTGAATGAGTGTATGGGTATATTATTAATTCATAGGCAGTTATTTTATAGTTTTTAAGTTGTTGTTAATATAGTAGTAATATTTAACAGTTGTTAAATATGTTTTTGGTTGTTTACTTTGATTGCAGGATGTGATTCCTGCCGAAGGGAACAACCCTGGGTCCTTAATTACCCCCCATTTTCCCTTACCTCACATTTTCCACCTCCCCTCCCAACTGATCCCATAGTCAAGCTTTCCATACCTTAGTTTGTTACTGTGTGGTTAAAGGTGTAGTTCCTGGTTCAACCTTTCACACTCATGTTTATACTTCTATTTTTGAAGTTGTGGTCTTGTTATAGTAATGTGTCCCAATCGGTTTGGGGACATGACTTTCTCTGGCGGCATTAGGCACAATATTGGATTTGGCTGAGGCACAGGGGTTTGGTAATATCTGGAGCTCAATCCACTGATTTTCCGCTGTGTACTACAGGGATCCATAGTGTTGTGTTGTGTGTCTCAGGATGGTGAAGTCCCGTCTCCGCACTGTAAGGCTCATACTCAGATTTAGAGTTGTGTTACTTTCTATTTTCCAAGTAATGGTCTCTCTCTGTTGTCCAGTCCTGGTCAGCCGGCTGTATAGGTATCGTAGCAGAGTCTTAGGAGTACTCTGTAGGCTCGGCCACAACAGGCAGAGGTCTGGCTATATGCGGCAGACTGCCTATATGAATGTCAGTGATGTAGAGTGTTGATTGTCTTGTCCATAAGTAACCACACTTTGTCATCCGCATAGTTATGAATATGTGCTACAGTATTGGACAAAATAAAGACTGATGCGTATTGTTTTACCTTGTTTATCTAGTCTTTGCTGTTGTATTATGTTTAGTCTTTGTTGTCCCAGTAACGTTGGTTATTGTCGGTCCCATTCATTGATGTTGTTACAGTCCAACAGTGTGATCTTTTGTCTGGGGTATACAACAGTATACCCTCCGCTCAAAGAACTCCTGGAAATCTTCTGTCTAATTTTCTATCCCTTTCTTTTGTTAACTGGAGGGAATATATAAGGTGCTCTTTTTCTCTTTCTTCTTATTATCTTTTCTTCTCTGGCCTACTAAAAGTCAGTGTTGCGCTTCTTTGTCTTTGAGCACCCTAAGTATAGGAAACTTATGTCCTCCTATCCTTTATATTCATTTTTCCTGTTACACACACACATATTATATATATATATATATATATATATATATATATATATATATATATATATATATATATATATATATATATATATATACGATGGACGCAGAAAATAACAGAATCCATGGGAATATCGATACAAGAAGCCCACAGGCGGGCACTCTCCCACTGTTTATACTTCACCTCGACACCGCAAGGTACAAGAACATGATGAGATGAGATGAGATGATATATATATATAATATATATAAGCTGCGCTAGGCATCACAGCCATGCATATAGAGAGAGATTGACACACAGATAGAGAGAGAGGGGAGAGAGAGAGAGAGAGAATGGGAGAGAGAGAGAGAGAGAAAATGGGAGAGAGATAAAGAGTGAGCGAGTAAGAGAGCTGAGAACGTAAACTTAAAAATCTCCGAAATATTGCTACACTAGCTTGCACCAGTGTGACAATATAGGCCAGCATTGGATTTGCATATGTTAGAATGTTTACAGTTTAAACAGGTACTCGTACTACGGTGTCTACTTCACATACGTAACATTAGAGATGTCAACCAAGTGTTATTTATACGATTTCGATAAAAACCTTATGACTTTTAAACTTTAACAATGTTCTATTTTAAATATTGCCCTGCAGTAGTATAGATTAGTCAGATAACCAACGTACACAGTAGCAAGGTTCACGTTGGTAATTGGACAGTCACCTCTTTACTATCATAGCCTTTAGTTTATTCTGTGCGAAACAAAAAGAGTACGTTCGAATCAAACAAAAATGAAACACGGAAAATGACATGAAAAATGATGCTTAATGGAGTGAGACGGTGGCATAAAGAAATGTTATCAGCAGAGTTTATCTAGGCATTACAATTTCCCATAATTAACTTTATGTTATGTTTACTCATAATTTTTTAGTTATTTTAGAGAATGCTTCATTTTCTCCCTCTTCCGCCATTCTTGTTGGTGTGAATACTTGTAGCAATGTGACATTTAATAGTGTTTGTTTAAGACTAAACTAATGAAGTTGACCTAATAATTCCATCGCTGATGATGTTATCACCAAGAACTCTACTGATGAAGAATCATATTCGCTGGGCTGGTCACTTGACTCGCATGCCAGATCACAGGCTCCCTAAACGAATTTTTTTATAGCGAACTGCGTTGTGGGAAAAGCTCCCAAGGTGGCCAGAGGAAACGCTTTAAAGACACTCTGAAAATCTCTCTGAATGCTTTTGGAATTCATCATGACACCTGGAAGACTGCAGCCAGAGACCGAAATTCGTGGCGTGCATCATTACACAAGGGTGCAGTCATGTGTGAGGCAACCAGGACTGCAAAAGCTGTAAAGAAAAGGCAGGACAGAAAAACCACTGCAGGAAATCCTCCTCCAGAAACGTCAAGCATTCTTTGTCCACATTGTCAAAGAACATTTCGAGCCAAAATAGGCCTTATCAGCCATCTTAGAACTCACAGCTCCATACTTTCAACCCCACTGGATGAATGGAATGGTCATCATCATTCTTGATGGACCCCCGGGATGGTTAACCCGGTCAACAGATGCCCGCAGAAGTCGGATGTGTCGCCCTAACGGCGCAAGAACGCAGCTTTGCTGTAAACAGGCACAACGCAATCACATCCTAACAAAAAAAACTCTGGATGAACGAAGATGAAGAAGAAGATTCTTGATGGATAAACAGCATTCCAAATACTATTACTTCGTCCCCCCCCCCCCCCCCTCCACAGTCCCTGTTTATTTCCATGTGATTAAATAAATATTCCTTCATTTTGAATATTACAGTTTTCTAGTTCTCGATTTATGCTGACATATTACGAGTATTTCAATGTTAAGTGTTTCTAATTATGTGTTGTTTCTCTTCATTCACGGTTCTCGCATTCCATATTCTTACCCGAAATGTGCAAATATCGCTGCTCTACTGTAAACCGACACAACGCACTTACGTACAAGAATAAGGAGAAATTGTTTCATTTTTAATTTGTAACAAGGTCCTTCCTTGGCAAGGCAGTCACCAAGAGCTCCACCATCAAAATATCTGGTAATATTCCCAGTGGTGGTCTTTTCCACAGCGTATATATAGGTTTATCTAGGTCTTTCTAGGGAGCCCTGTATTTTCTATGCTCTCTATAATTTATTTTAGTGCTATAATGTTTAGGCATGTGTAAATAAGGTAATCTGATATCGCCTTCCATCTTTGTATTGACCATACTGGTCGGTGACCGTACCCATTGTTCTGCCTACGGTTGTAAACTTCACACCATAACCATCAGCTGGTATAAACATTTCACACAATTCCATATTATTATGCCTAATTTCAGTCACTGTATTGTCATTTCCGTTATTTGTGTGTTATTGCACTTTCTTGGTGTATGCTGTTGAAGGCCTGTCGGTGCAACATCCTCCTAAAAAAAAAATTTTTTTGATTCTTCTCCTTCGCCTCGTCGTGATGATGGGGTCTTATGCGGGCGACGCTTGGTTTGGTCTTGGGTCTCTATTGTTCGTTTTTG
>JACEFZ010009679.1:0-358833 GCA_014155875.1 Cepaea nemoralis | reverse complement strand
TTTATTTTGTTTTTCAATACATGAGGACAAGAGATAATTCACACAGTATAGAAGACAATAATAGTACATGAGACAAGAGATGATTCATTACAGTTATAGAAGACAATAAAGTACAGAGACAAGAGCGATTAATACAGGTTAGAAGACAATAAAGTACAAGAGAAAAAGGAGATAATTCACACAGTAAGAAGACAATAAAGTACATGAGACAAGAGATAATTCGCAGTATTAGAGACAATAAAGTACATGAGACAAGAGAGATTATACAGTATAGAAGACAATAAAGTACATGAGACAGAGATGATTCATCAAGTTATAGAAGACAATAAAGTACATGAGGACAAGAGATATTCACACAGTATAGAAGACAATAATAAAGTACAGGATCGAGAAGAGATAAGCACAGTTAGAGAAGACAATAAAGTACTGAGACAAGAGATGAGAGGCTTCATACAGTTATAGAAGACAATAAAGTACAGGAGGAAGAGATGATTCATACAGTATAGAATACAATAAAGTACATGAGACAAGAGATAATTCACACAGGTATAGAAGACAAAAAAAGTACAGGAGAGGAAGAGATTTTAATTCGCAGTTATAGAGACAATAAAAGTACATGGACATGAGATGATTCAACAGTTATAGAAGACAATTAAAGTACAGGAGAAGAAGAGATGATACAATTATAGGAAGACAATAAAGTACAGGAGAGAAGAGATGATTCATACCTTATAGAGACAATAAAGTACAGGAGACAAGAGAGATTCATAAGTGTATAAGAAGACAATAAAAGAAAGAGAGAAGAGGGATGATTCACACAGTTATTAGACAGACAATAAAGTACAGGAGAGAGAGAGGAATTCCACACAGTTATAGAAGGACAATAAGTACATGAGACAAGAGATAATTCACACAGTCATAGAAGACAATAAAGTACAGGACGGAAGAGATGATTTCACAATTATAGAAGACAATAAGTACAGGAGAGAAGAGATAATTCACAATTATAGAAGACAATAAAGTACAGGAGAGAAGAGATGATTCACAATTATAGAAGACAATAAGTACAGGCGAGAAGGAGATAATTCACACAGTATAGAAGACATAAAGTACATGAGACAAGAGATAATTCACACAGTTATAGAAGACAATAAAGTACAGGAGACAAGAGATAATTCACACAGTTATAGAAGACAATAAAGTACAGGAGAGGAAGAGATAATTCACAGTTATAGAAGACAATAAAGTACAGGAGAGAAGAGATGATTCACAATTATAGAAGACAATAAAGTACAGGAGAGAAGAGATAATTCACAATTATAGAAGACAATAAAGTACAGGAGAGAAGAGATGATTCACAATTATAGAAGACAATAAAGTACAGGAGAGAAAGATGATTCACAATTATAGAAGACAATAAAGTACAGGAGAGAAGAGTAATTCACAATTATAGAAGACAATAAAGTACAGGAGAGAAGAGATGATTCACAATTATAGAAGACAATAAAGTACAGGAGAGAAGAGATAATTCACACAGTATAGAAGACAATAAATTACAGGAGAGAAGAGATGATTCACAGTTATAGAAGACAATAAAGTACATGAGACAAGAGATAATTCACAGTTATAGAAGACAATAAAGTACACGAGACAAGAGATAATTCACACAGTTATAGAAGACAAAAGTAAAGGAGAGAAGAGATGATTCACAGTTATAGAAGGACAATAAAGTACAGGAGAGAAGAGATTAATTCACACAGTTATAGAAACAATAAAGTACAGGAGAAAAGAGATAATTCACAGTCATAGAAGACAATAAAGTACAGGAGAGAATAGATGATTCACAGTTATAGAAGACAATAAAGTATAGGAGAGAAGAGATGATTCACAGTTATAGAAGACAATAAAGTACAGGAGAGAAGAGATGATTCATACAGTTATAGAAGACAATAAAGTACAGGAGAGAAGAGATAATTCACACAGTTATAGAAGACAATAAAGTACATGAGACAAGAGATGATTCATACAGTTATAGAAGACAATAAAGTACAGGAGACAAGAGATGATTCACACAGTTATAGAAGACAATAAAGTACAGGAGACAAGAGATGATTCACACAGTTATAGAAGACAATAAAGTACATGAGACAAGAGATGATTCACACAGTTATAGAAGACAATAAAGTACAGGAGACAAGAGATGATTCACACAGTTATAGAAGACAATAAAGTACATGAGACAAGAGATAATTCACAGTTATAGAAGACAATAAAGTACATGAGACAAGAGATGATTCATACAGTTATAGAAGACAATAAAGTACAGGAGACAAGAGATGAATTCACACAGTTATAGAAGACAATAAAGTACAGGAGACAAGAGATGATTCACACAGTTATAGAAGACAATAAAGTACAGGAGACAAGAGATAATTCACTACAGTTATAGAAGACAATAAAGTACATGAGACAAGAGATGATTCACACAGTTATAGAGGACAATAAAGTACAGGAGAAAAGAGATGATTCATACAGTTATAGAGAGACAATAAAGTACAGGAGACAATAGATGATTCATACAGTTATAGAAGACAATAAGTACAGGAGACAAGAGATAATTCACACAGTATAGAAGACAATAAAGTTACAGGAGACAAGAGATAATTCACACAGTTATAGAAGACAATAAAGTACAGGAGACAAGAGATAATTCACACAGTTATAGAAGACAATAAAGTACAGGAGACAAGAGATAATTCACACAGTTATAGAAGACAATAAAGTACAGGAGACAAGAGATAATTCACACAGTTATAGAAGACAATAAAGTACATGAGACAAGAGATAATTCGCAGTTATAGAAGACAATAAAGTACATGAGACAAGAGATGATTCATACAGTTATAGAAGACAATAAAGTACATGAGACAAGAGATGATTCATACAGTTATAGAAGACAATAAAGTACATGAGACAAGAGATAATTCACACAGTATAGAAGACAATAAAGTACAGGAGAGAAGAGATAATTCACAGTTATAGAAGACAATAAAGTACATGAGACAAGAGATGATTCATACAGTTATAGAAGACAATAAAGTACAGGAGAGAAGAGATGATTCATACAGTTATAGAAGACAATAAAGTACATGAGACAAGAGATAATTCACACAGTTATAGAAGACAAAAAGTACAGGAGAGAAGAGATAATTCGCAGTTATAGAAGACAATAAAGTACATGAGACATGAGATGATTCATACAGTTATAGAAGACAATAAAGTACAGGAGAGAAGAGATGATTCACAATTATAGAAGACAATAAAGTACAGGAGAGAAGAGATGATTCATACAGTTATAGAAGACAATAAAGTACAGGAGACAAGAGATGATTCATACAGTTATAGAAGACAATAAAGTACAGGAGAGAAGAGATGATTCACACAGTTATAGAAGACAATAAAGTACAGGAGAGAAGAGATAATTCACACAGTATAGAAGACAATAAAGTACATGAGACAAGAGATAATTCACACAGTCATAGAAGACAATAAAGTACAGGAGAGAAGAGATGATTCACAATTATAGAAGACAATAAAGTACAGGAGAGAAGAGATAATTCACAATTATAGAAGACAATAAAGTACAGGAGAGAAGAGATGATTCACAATTATAGAAGACAATAAAGTACAGGCGAGAAGAGATAATTCACACAGTATAGAAGACAATAAAGTACATGAGACAAGAGATAATTCACACAGTTATAGAAGACAATAAAGTACAGGAGACAAGAGATAATTCACACAGTTATAGAAGACAATAAAGTACAGGAGAGAAGAGATAATTCACAGTTATAGAAGACAATAAAGTACAGGAGAGAAGAGATGATTCACAATTATAGAAGACAATAAAGTACAGGAGAGAAGAGATAATTCACAATTATAGAAGACAATAAAGTACAGGAGAGAAGAGATGATTCACAATTATAGAAGACAATAAAGTACAGGAGAGAAGAGATGATTCACAATTATAGAAGACAATAAAGTACAGGAGAGAAGAGATAATTCACAATTATAGAAGACAATAAAGTACAGGAGAGAAGAGATGATTCACAATTATAGAAGACAATAAAGTACAGGAGAGAAGAGATAATTCACACAGTATAGAAGACAATAAATTACAGGAGAGAAGAGATGATTCACAGTTATAGAAGACAATAAAGTACATGAGACAAGAGATAATTCACAGTTATAGAAGACAATAAAGTACACGAGACAAGAGATAATTCACACAGTTATAGAAGACAAAAAGTACAGGAGAGAAGAGATGATTCACAGTTATAGAAGACAATAAAGTACAGGAGAGAAGAGATTAATTCACACAGTTATAGAAAACAATAAAGTACAGGAGAAAAGAGATAATTCACAGTCATAGAAGACAATAAAGTACAGGAGAGAATAGATGATTCACAGTTATAGAAGACAATAAAGTATAGGAGAGAAGAGATGATTCACAGTTATAGAAGACAACAAAGTACAGGAGAGAAGAGATGATTCATACAGTTATAGAAGACAATAAAGTACAGGAGAGAAGAGATAATTCACACAGTTATAGAAGACAATAAAGTACATGAGACAAGAGATGATTCATACAGTTATAGAAGACAATAAAGTACAGGAGACAAGAGATGATTCACACAGTTATAGAAGACAATAAAGTACAGGAGACAAGAGATGATTCACACAGTTATAGAAGACAATAAAGTACATGAGACAAGAGATGATTCACACAGTTATAGAAGACAATAAAGTACAGGAGACAAGAGATGATTCACACAGTTATAGAAGACAATAAAGTACATGAGACAAGAGATAATTCACAGTTATAGAAGACAATAAAGTACATGAGACAAGAGATGATTCATACAGTTATAGAAGACAATAAAGTACAGGAGACAAGAGATGATTCACACAGTTATAGAAGACAATAAAGTACAGGAGACAAGAGATGATTCACACAGTTATAGAAGACAATAAAGTACAGGAGACAAGAGATAATTCACACAGTTATAGAAGACAATAAAGTACATGAGACAAGAGATGATTCACACAGTTATAGAAGACAATAAAGTACAGGAGAAAAGAGATGATTCATACAGTTATAGAAGACAATAAAGTACAGGAGACAAGAGATGATTCATACAGTTATAGAAGACAATAAAGTACAGGAGACAAGAGATAATTCACACAGTTATAGAAGACAATAAAGTACAGGAGACAAGAGATAATTCACACAGTTATAGAAGACAATAAAGTACAGGAGACAAGAGATAATTCACACAGTTATAGAAGACAATAAAGTACAGGAGACAAGAGATAATTCACACAGTTATAGAAGACAATAAAGTACAGGAGACAAGAGATAATTCACACAGTTATAGAAGACAATAAAGTACATGAGACAAGAGATAATTCACACAGTTATAGAAGACAATAAAGTACATGAGACAAGAGATAATTCACACAGTTATAGAAGACAATAAAGTACAGGAGACAAGAGATAATTCACACAGTTATAGAAGACAATAAAGTACAGGAGACAAGAGATAATTCACACAGTATAGAAGACAATAAAGTACAGGAGACAAGAGATAATTCACAGTTATAGAAGACAATAAAGTACAGGAGACAAGAGATAATTCACAGTTATAGAAGACAATAAAGTACAGGAGACAAGAGATAATTCACACAGTTATAGAAGACAATAAAGTACAGGAGACAAGAGATAATTCACAGTTATAGAAGACAATAAAGTACAGGAGAGAAGAGATTAATTCACAGTTATAGAAGACAATAAAGTACAGGAGACAAGAGATAATTCACACAGTTATAGAAGACAATAAAGTACAGGAGACAAGAGATAATTCACACAGTTATAGAAGACAATAAAGTACAGGAGACAAGAGATAATTCAAACAGTTATAGAAGACAATAAAGTACAGGAGACAAGAGATAATTCACACAGTTATAGAAGACAATAAAGTACAGGAGACAAGAGATAATTCACAGTTATAGAAGACAATAAAGTACAGGATAGAAGAGATAATACACACAGTTATAGAAGACAATAAAGTACAGGAGACAAGAGATAATACACACAGTTATAGAAGACAATAAAGTACAGGATAGAAGAGATAATTCACACAGTTATAGAAGACAATAAAGTACAGGAGACAAGAGATAATTCACACAGTTATAGAAGACAATAAAGTACAGGAGACAAGAGATAATTCACACAGTTATAGAAGACAATAAAGTACAGGAGACAAGAGATAATTCAAACAGTTATAGAAGACAATACAGTACAGGAGACAAGAGATAATTCACACAGTTATAGAAGACAATAAAGTACAGGAGACAAGAGATAATTCAACAGTTATAGAAGACAATAAAGTACAGGATAGAAGAGATAATACACACAGTTATAGAAGACAATAAAGTACAGGAGACAAGAGATAATACACACAGTTATAGAAGACAATAAAGTACAGGAGACAAGAGATAATACACACAGTTATAGAAGACAATAAGTACAGGATAGAAAGAGATAATTCACACAGTTATAGAAGACAATAAAGTACAGGAGACAAGAGATTAATTCACACAGTTATAGAAGACAATAAGTACAGGAGACAAGAGATAATTCACTACAGTTATAGAAGACAATAAAGTACAGGAGACAAGAGATAATTCACACAGTTATAGAAGACAATAAAGTACAGGAGAGAAGAGATAATACACACAGTTATAGACGACAATAAAGTACAGGATAGAAGAGATAATACACACAGTTATAGAAGACAATAAAGTACAGGATAGAAGAGATAATACACACAGTTATAGAAGACAATAAAGTACAGGAGACAAGAGATAATTCACACAGTTATAGAAGACAATAAAGTACAGGAGAGAAGAGATAATTCACACAGTTATAGAAGACAATAAAGTACAGGAGAGAAGAGATAATTCACAGTTATAGAAGACAATAAAGTACAGGAGAGAAGAGATGATTCACTTATAGAAGACAATAAAGTACAGGAGAAAAGAGATGATTCATACAGTTATAGAAGACAATACAGTACAGGAGAGAAGAGATTAATTCACAGTTATAGAAGAACAATAAAGTACAGGAGAGAAGAGATGATACACACAGTTACAAATGACAATACAGTAAATTGAAAACAAATAATTCTATACCATGTTTGACAATACAAAGGAGAAACCAGGCAATGGTACAGAAATATTAAACATGCATTTACAAGAAAAGCTGGCTTGCTAGTATTAAATATTTTTAAACACTGAAAATATAAAAGTGTTAAACTAAACAAAACAGCATTAGCGTTATCACATAGCTTTTATTTACAAAATATTAACATTATCTTATGGTTAGAGTGATCAAAATAGGAATTGTTCTCATCGATAAATTTACTAAAATATGAACATTTCTCGTGGATACTGTTATAAAACATATACATATTTTTGTGGATAGTATTACAAAAATATGAAAATTCTTTGTGGAGAATATTATAAAACATGAACATTTCTTGTGGATAACATTATGAAATTATGAACATTGTTTGTGGATAACATTATAAAAATGTGCACATTTTTTGTGGGTAACATTATAAATAAATTATGAGATTTGGGGGGGGGGGGGGGGGGGGGGGGGGGGGGTGGGGGGGGGGGGGGGGGGGGGAAATAATGTTACCAAACTGTTACACATTTTTGTAGAGTTACAAATCTTTGATCATTTCAAATAAACAAAGATAAAGATCTCTTCTCTCCTGAACTTCATTGTCATCTATAACTGAATCATCTCTTCTCTCCTGAACTTTATTGTGGGAGTCTCTGTGGTGAAGTGGTCAAGCCGTTTGACTTATGATCCGAAGGTTGTGGGTTCGATTCCGGGCCGCACCCTTCGGTTTAGGAGTTAAATGTTTCGGAGACTCCTGTGGGTCGTCGCTAAAAGCTACAGAGTTCGTGCTTTGTGCGACGCTTTCCGCGCTGCGGAAAGAGACCGAGCCATATGGGATAAAACCCGGTGCGATGAAGTCGACCCTGTTGACTTTTAAACAAAGATACCAGAATATTAACATTTTTTGTAAATAAGTTAAAAAGTTTTGAACATTTCTCATGGGTAAAGTCACCAAAAATGAATACTTTTAGATACCATTGCTAACATTTTACCAATTTTCATGGAAAAATGAAAACAAAAATGTAACCATTTATCATGGGTAAAGTTACCAAAAATTAACACTTTTGGATAAAATTACAAAACGTTTACTTTTTCTGTTGAATAAAATTACCAGACTATTAAAAATATTATGTTGGATGCAGTTACAAAAATATTACATTTTGCATGGGTCGAGTTAGCAAAATGTATGCACTTTTCATGGATAGTTAGTAACAATGATTCAATGTCCATATGTAAATATATAGACAATAAAATCTATGTTCATAAATATACATTAAAATATATGTGCATATACAGACACTAACATCTATGTGCATATATGGACATCCATCCATCCATCATGTGCCATGCCAATAAGCGTGGACGGTCATATTCTACCATCTCACTCGATCACCAGAGTCGTGGATCAGCTCTGTGTTCCTGTCTCGATAATGACATGAGGCCAAGCCATCCAGGTATTTACTTCTCGGCCTTCCCCTTGGTCTCTTGCCTTCAATCTTGCCAGTCATCACCAAGTTCTCCAAGTCATTTCTTCTCATAACATGCCCAAACAATTGTGACTGTCTACGTCTAATGACTCTAAGCAGTTTATGATCTTCATTTGTTTCTTGAAGGACTTGTTTATTGGATTTTCTGTCTGTCCATGGTATTCTTTGCATTTTCCTCAGAAACCACAGTTCCACAGCCATCAGCTGTTTTTCAGCTTGACTGCTTACTGTCCACGCTTCACATCCATACAAGAGTATAGGTTCTATGTAGCACTTCAACACTCTTTTTCAACTAATATCTTTTTATTGGTCAGTATGTTTTTCATCTTGCAAAAGGCTACCTTAGCAATGACAATTTTTGTTCTAATCTCTTCAAGGCATCTCCCATCAGATGTTATGACTGTGCCGAGATAATTGTATACATTAAAATATATGTGCATATACAGACATTAAAATCTATGTGCATATATTGACATAATAATCTATGCTCACATATAGACATTAGAATATATGTGCATATATGGACGTTAAAATATATGTGCATATATGGACGTTAAAATCTATGTACATGTATGGTCATTAAAATCTTCTAAGTGCAAATATAGACATAAAAATATATGTGCATATATAGACATTACAATCTATGAGCACATATTGAAACTAATTTACTCTTGACTGTGGTATCAAAGTACCATCTCCATGGGGGAACTGCGTGGTCTCGAGGTATGGTGTGCTGGAGGTCCCAGATTCATTCCCCGGTGAGGACCAGGATTTTTTTTTTCACGTGGACTTCTAATAATAAACTTTCTCCTGGTCTCTGGGTAGTGAGATCGGGCGCCCATGTGCATTCTTGCGCATGTAAAAAATCCCTTGGCAGTTGAAAATCGAAAAAGAGTAGCCTAACGGCGCTGCCCGGGCAAAATTTCCAGTTAAAAATCTACCCAAAGTATTTTCAGGATCCTCGCCGGTGGTACGGAATTCATGCACTGAGCTGAGTTTCTTCAGACTCAGGTTTGAGTTAGGAGAAGAACGGAGCACTTATGGGTTACACCCGTGTGTCGTGATGTTGATCCATCGACTAAACTAAACTAATTGAAACTAAACAATGATGCACATAAAGAGTACATAAGTCATTCTGTGCCAACGACGCCAAAGAAAGTAAGCATAAGCAGTATATAAAATCATAAGTGGATGACTTTCAGATATACTAAAATGCACAATGGAAGTGGTCCTTTGAGGAAGCCAAGTTTATTTAGATGCTCTGTCAAAATATAAAATAGAGTGCTGAACATATATCAACTACGTCATGTGTGTGCAACATTATATCAACTTGACGTCATCATAACGTGTGCTTATATCACTTGACTCATAAGTGTGCGGTGCTAAACACGACCTGGCTAGATGTGCCTCCGAAGCTCTGTGCCTGTCTACAATCCCTGCTGATGCCCAAGAGAACTTGACACATACACCCGTGTGATGTTGATCCATCGACTAAACTAAACAATTGAAACTAACAATGAGGCACATAAAGAGTACATAAGTCATTCTGTGCCAACGACGGCAAGTAAGCATAAGCAGTATATAAAATCATAAGTGATGACTTTCAGATATACTGGCACAATGGAAGTGGTCTTGAGGAAGCCAGGTTTATTTAGATGCTCTGTCAAAATATAAAAATAGAACACACAGTGTTATAGCTGGGGTTCACAAGGAATGGCCCATCACCCATAATGTGTAGATAGTGACCGAGAGTGCATTCATGCTGTACCAGTCCGGGTACTTAAGGAATGGTTTGGTTACTACATACAATATTCAATTTCATGACTTCCTATTGTCTCGGGCAATTGTTGCAGTAAACCCCCTGCCCTAACTGGCACATGGAACTCCCGCTTCAGCTTCCCTGTGGGTGGTGTCCTGAAGTTTGCTGGCAATGAGATGTCAAAAAACCCGGCCAGGAAACCACGACCAACTTGACGTCATCACAGCGTGTGTGGTGCTGAAACATTATATCAACTTAGACGTCATCATAACGTGTGCGGTGCTGAAACATTATATCAACTTGACGTCATCATAACGTGTGCGGTGCTGAAACATTATATCAACTTGACGTCATCATAACGTGTGTGGTGCTGAAACATTATATCAACTTAGACGTCATCATAACGTGTGCGGTGCTGAACCACGACCTGGCTACACCCTGATGTGCCTCTCCCCGGATGCGAAGCTCTGTGCCTGTCTTACAATCCCTGCTGATTGCCCAGTTAGATAAGAGAAGGAGAACTCTGTGACACAACCTCCCCCCCCCCCCCCCCCCCCCCCCCCCCCCCCCCCCCCCCCCCCCCCCCCCCCCCCCCCCGTGGAGATGGTACTTTGATACCACAGTCAAGAATTAAAGAATTAAAGTTTTGGCAGTTTGAGATAGATAGGATGTGTTTAAATGTACAGGCAATCAGAACAATAAAAATGCATGAACACATAATCAAATGGAAATTTAAAACTTATTCCCAAATACATTTTGAAACAAACAAACAAAATTGTAGAATGAAACAAAGAAGTGTATAGATTATAGAATGAAACAAAAAAGTGTATAGATTATAGAATGAAACAAAAAAGTGTATAGATTATAGAATGAAACAATGAAACAAAAAAGTGTATAGATTACAGAATGAAACAAAAAAAGTGTATAGAATGAAATAAAAATGTGTATAGAATGAAACAAAAAAGTGTTTAGATTGAAGCAAAAAAGTGTGTAGAAATAAACAAAAAAGTGTTTAGAATTAAACAAAAAAGTGTGTAGAATGAAATGAGGTGTGTAGAATGAACTTTCAATAACATGTGTAGAAAGAAACAAAACCAAATGTGTAAAATGAAACAAACAAACAAATGTATTTAATGAAACTAAAAAGTATGTAGTTTTTAAAAAAAGTATATGAGAAATATAGTTTCTTCTTCGTTCATCCGGAGTTTTTTTTTCGGATGTGATTGCGTTGTGCCTGTTTACAGCAAAGCTGCGTTCTTGCGCCGTTAGGCCGACACATCCGACTTCTGCGGGCATTTGTTGACCGGGTTAACCTTCCCGGGAGAAATATAGTTTTGCTTGACCTTTATTAGACTGTTTAAAGTTATTCAAAATTTGTTCCACTTCAAGTGGTTTGTGGCAGATCAGAAGTTTAGATGTGAGGCATTGCTGTCTGAAGTAACAAGCATGATATATGAGGGTAAGTTAATAAGTAAGTCACAAATGGCTGTAGAAATATAACTAAATATGATAACAACTTGAAACCAGTTTATTTTTATGCATGCATTGTTCCTTTAATTCTCAACATAATTTCCACCAACATTGATGCCCTTATCCTATCGTTTTATCAGACCTCCCAAACCGGCTGCATAGAACTGTGTGCTCTGTTTTCTAAACCACGTTTTCACTTCACATTCAACTTCTGTGTCATTTGCGAAGTATCTCCTGCCAAGGTGGGTTTTCAATGTTTATGCTGACAAATGTTTATCCCATAAAGTGGTGCATTGTTGGGTAGAAACTTTACGAGGGCGAGTCAATAAGTAAGCCACACAGTTCTGTGGGATGACCAGTAAATGAAAACAAAGCCCGCTGTTCTATGCAGATGGTTTGGGAGGACTGATAAAACGATGGGATAAGTGCATCAATGTTGGTGGAAATTATGTTGAGAAATAAAGGGACAATGTATGAATAAAAATAACCTGGTTTAAAGTTATTATATTTAGTTATTTTTCTACAGCCATTTGTGACTTACTTATTAACTTACGCTCGTATTTTAGTCTAGGAATGATGAACAGTGTGTAACTTATTTTACAGATTCGGACAGAATATGATAACTGCACAAAATTAATTAGTATATATCACAGACAAAAGTACAAGTGCTATCAACAGTCAGTGGACATTCAAAATTCCTCCAACTACAGCAAACGTAAAGTAGATCTAAAGTCCTACCAAAGTATATCTAAAGTCCTACCAAAGTAGATCTAAAGTCCTACCAAAGTTGATCTAAAGTTCTACCAAAAGAGATCAAAAGTTCTACCAAAGTAGATCTAAAGTTATACCAAAGTAGATCTAAAGTTCTACCAACCACAAAAGTAGATCTAAAGTTCAACCAAAGTAGATATAAGGTCCTACCAAAGGAGATTAAAGTTTTTTTTAAAGGAGATTTTAAAGTTTTACCAAAGAAGATCTAAAGTTCTACCAAAGCAGATTGATGTTCTACCACAAGTTAGAAATAATGTATGGCACCCAATCCTGCAGCAATGAAACAAATCAAAGTAAATGTAAAATTCCCATTCACACCCACTTCACATGGAATACATACACAGATCAATGGACTGGATTTCAGATTGTTGATGGCACTTGGCGTAAGGAATTCTCAAATGAATAATCTATAGCCTAATGAACATTTTATTACATACTGCGGACTGTTAGAAGTGGCATTAAAACATTTGCAATCAATATGTCACTCATGTAGAGTAGTATTCATGTTTCTCTGCCAGTTACAAAAATACATTGATGTGAAATATTTACACATATACATGTTTGCTTCCTTTTAAACTGTTATGCTAAATATTGCCAAAGGAAGTGATAATTTTAGATTCCTTTATATCAAAGGCTAAAAACTAGATTCATATTTTTGCGTACAGTTGTCAGTTGTTATGAGGCTGCAAAGTGGGGAAAAGTCTGGTCACTTTTGAAAAGCATTCAAAATAACTTGATAGTTTGAGATCATTTGTAATTAGACTTAATTTCATTTTGTAAATGCACATCATTGATGTAGTCGTTCGTTGTATGTCTGTGTGATGTAGTTGTTTGTCTGCATGATGTAGTTGTTTGTTATGTCTGTGTGACTTAGTTTGTTGTATGTCTGTATGATGAAGTTGTTTGTTGTAAATCTGTGTGATGTAGTTGTTGTTTTTTTAATATGTAAACTGTTGTTATCTCTAAATTTACCCCAGGAAATTAGCCTGTCAATGTGTGGTTTCCGAGTGGTGACTAAGAGTTCATCTGTGAGTCATTGGGTAACAAATAATATCTCCCTTCACAACAGAAACCACTTGATGAGCCTGTCAACATGTATTTAACTCTTAAACCACACAACATAAACCACACAACATAAACCACTTGAGGCTGTCAACATATCTGTAACTCTTAAACCACACAACAGAAACCACTTGATGAGGCTGTCAACATGTCTTTAACTCTTAAACCACACAACAGAAACCACTTGAGGCTGTCAACATGTCTTTAACTCTTAAACCACACAACAGAAACCACTTGAGGCTGTCAACATGTCTTTAACTCTTAAACCACACAACAGAAACCACTTGAGGCTGTCAACATGTCTTTAACTCTTAAACCACACAACAGAAACCACTTGATGCGGCTGTCAACATGTCTTTAACTCTTAAACCACACAACAGAAACCACTTGATGAGGCTGTCAACATGTCTTTAACTCTTAAACCACACAACAGGAACTACTTGATGAGGCTGTCAACACATTTCTCTTAATCCACACAACAGGAACTCCTTGATGATGCTGTGAACACATATTTCTCTTAAGCCACACAACAGAACCATACAGA
Source organism: Cepaea nemoralis (assembly GCA_014155875.1). NCBI lineage: Eukaryota > Metazoa > Mollusca > Gastropoda > Stylommatophora > Helicidae > Cepaea > Cepaea nemoralis. The sequence goes on along the minus strand of JACEFZ010009679.1, from coordinate 344,488 downwards.
GGACGTACTGTCAGGTATCTATGAATACGATGTAATTGCATTCATGGGGGAACCCATGTGAGTGAGCACTCTGTCCAGCCACTGCAAAGGCCCATTTAGCCGTAGCTCAATCCAGCACGGGGTATCGGAGGGTTCCTTTCTATGATAGTCCACTCCCCAGCCCTTGACAAAACTGATCCGAATGATGCACATCTTGGTGAGCTCATAAATAGCCTCAAATCCGTGGTTGATGGACTGCTTGAGCAGCGAGGCAAACTCCTCGTTGTTGAAAATCTTCAGACTTTGCTTCGGGAGCACCTTGCAGACAGTTGTTGGGTGGAAGTTGTTGCTGTAGTTGAAGTTACGGCTTTGTATGAAGACGTTTTTGTCACTCATGCATTCGACAAAGATCTCGCCCCTGATGTAACAGAGGTGAATTCCCCCGCCGATATGTCGCCGAGTATTCTCTATGCTTGAGTTTCTATTGACGTTGCTCAGCGACCCTAAACAGAAGCGGTCAATACCGGATGGATCCGTGAATCCGTCTACAACGATACTGTTTGATGAAGCCTGGAAAAATTCACCAACACGGACGCTAAGTTCGTAATAAGCAATGGTACCCCAGAAATTGGGCTCTTGGTAATTGACGGGTGTAATGTCTGCTCCCGCGGGTAATTTTAAACCTGGCGTTCCGTATTCTAAATTAACTGTGGGCGTGGGGTCTCCAGCTGCCAGCACAGGCTGCGTGGATTCTGGCCGATATTCCATACCCTGTGTTGGAGAATGCCAGTTTTGAACGGCGCGTTGATGATAGTTTGTTATTCCGAAGGTGCTGTCGGGACTGGGACATGGGGTGTGTGGGGAAGGGTGTTGTGGAAAGGGGTAGGTGACGTTCTGTGGAAAGTTTGACTTGGGTATCTGTTGGAATGTGGGCAGCGGTCCGTTACATTGCATATCTCTGTATCTTGGAACTAGTACAGGAGGCAGAACTGAACTTTCGACCCGCCGATAATGGTACGGGTTAATGCAGACTTCCTTGTTGTTTCTTGCGCTGAACGGGTACAGGCATGTCTCCAACGGTCTCAACTCGTGATGGGATTGTAGATCTGGCCATCTCCAAACTGTACAGTAGATGACGTGAGGTAACGCTTTTCTGTGTGAAACTTGCAGACGTCCATCCATCGACCGCGGGATGGTCACACACTTGGTGTGAGGACTTTTATAGGCCAGAGCTTTCTCTAAATTATCTAACGCCCCATTCATCTTCTTCAACTTCTTCACAAGTGAGTCCACGGCCTTTTCTGCCCACTTCTCATCCTCGTCGCCTTGTTTCCAGCCTAAAAGCCTTTTCACGGCAGGGCTTGTGAACGAGAATATGCTAGACAATGCTGAATTCATCTTCTTCAGTCTCCCACAACAAATTCTCCGATAATACAAACTGCTATTCAATGTCTGATCTTACCTTAGATATAAAATAAACTCGGTTTTAGTGAGTTCTCACAAATTTATCTCCATGGAAAATTCACGAAAACACAAACTGCACCACGAATTCCTTTTGGTTTTCTCCCAAGTCTTGAATAATAACACAAGCCACATCTAAGGATGGTCAGCGTGGATGTAGAACACGTCAGGTTTAATACTACTACAACTAAGTCTCCTGCTGAAGCAACTAGCAATAAACACTAACACACGTCGAGCGACTGCACGAACGCTTCACGTCTGATGTCCTTTCCGTGTGTATTCTGTCAATTTAACTCATTCTAACACATGTTTCAGCGCGATAATTGGGAATGTGCCTGGGGTAACTACCAGCTGTTTAATGGCGTTCCCACCACCCCTGTCCGCCCGCTGGCACACCGAGCCATCCTCTATTTGTTGTTCAAATTATTAGCCTATTATTGATGACGTAGTCCACGTGTCTCTCACCCTAGGTTCCTACTGGATAACTTTTTAATTAACGTTTTAATTTGACTTAACCAGTCACTTCTCGCCAATCACTGACCATTGTCCGTCCTCTCACTAATGAAGGATTACTGTCAACCGGTCCTTGTTTATGGCCACAGGGGATAGATTATCATTGTATTGTTTCCTTTTGTTGAATTAGGGCAAGTGAGTAGTTGAGGCTTGACCCAGTGATTCTCACACTATGTGCGCGGCCCCGTGTTTCAACTAGTGAACTTGGCAGGTATAACAGGGCGGTTCATGAACAATCCAAGATAAAACCATATAGGGGAGATGGGTGGCGGTGGTGGTGGGGGGGGGGGGGGGGGGGGGTTTCAAACGATAAAGTTACAAAACTAGACCATCTCCTTGTTGATATCGTTAATGTAAGTTACTCATGTACACATAAACCGGTGTCATTCTAATGAAATATCCAGATTTGTTTTCAATGTACACATGTTGCCGAGAGCCTGTATTGTTCTTACACGATTCGCGGTATTGCAAAGAACTGTTCTCTAACGTTAGATTTCATTAGCCACCATTTTCTGCTCTTGTATTTCTGAAATGGTCGAGCTCCGTGGCGTTGACGCCGCAGACGCGATTCGTAATGCCGCTTACCCGGGTTCGAAACACACGGCGACCGATTTGGCAGCAGACCGTGTCGCGCTGGTTTTAACGTGTTGGTGTGGGAGCCGGTCGTTAAGAAAGCAATGGCAAACTACTGAACTTAAAAAGTTGCCAAGACATCAACAACATCAGTAAAATGCTTGTGTTGACTGCAACGTCCTATAAGGGATATTTGTTTTCCCTTATATCCTTTACAGGACATCGCTGTCAACATCAGCATCTTTCAGATGATTGTTGATTTCTTGGCAAGATTACGCTCAGTTGTTTGCCATTGTTTCTGAGCGACCGGCTCCATACTCTCTCATAAGTCACTGGTGCGACTCGAACCGCTTCCAATTCTCCTGCGCTCACATCAACCACGAGAGTATTCGGGGTTACGGAGAAAGCTACTAACTTCTCGACCAGGGAAACCGGCGGAAACAAACTACTGAACGTAACATTGCCTGGAAACATCAACCGGGAGTGATAACCACGTCCTGTACAGGACGTGCATGAAACATCAACCGGGAGTGATAGCCACGTCATGTACAGGAGGTGCATGAAACATCAACCGGGAGTGATAACCACGTCCTGTACAGGACGTGCATGAAACATCAACCGGGAGTGATAACTACGTCCTGTACAGGACGTGCATGAAACATCAACGGGGAGTGATAACTACGTCCTGTACAGGACGTGCATGAAACATCAACGGGGAGTGATAACTACGTCCTGTACAGGACGTGCATGAAACATCAACGGGGAGTGATAACTACGTCCTGTACAGGACGTGCAATTTTTTTTTTTTAGAATAACGAAGTTACAAACAATAGATTGCACGATTTATTGCCGCAGAATACTACAGAATTCACACAACATGAAGTAACTAGATAAATACTTCAAGTTGAAATATACACATGTTCGCACAATAATTCCAATTGTCTACCACGGTAATCTGAAACTGAATAGGCCATATTTGTGCAAGCTGAAAGACATGAAAGTCAGTTTAAGATTACCGTGGTAGACAATTGACATCACTGTGTGAATATGTGCATATTTCAGCTTGAAAGATTTATCTAGTTACTTTACTTTATGTTGCGTGGTTTATGCAGTATGTACCTGGCGAGATGCAGCGACATACGCCAGGCAATAAATTGTGCAATCTATTGTTTGTGTCTTCGTTACTCAAATAACTTTTTATTACTATAAATATTTTCCTTCTGACTTTATTTTAAACAATCAATTTATTAGGTAATTACAGAGAAATTTGTGTTCAAAGTATTGTCACTTTCTTCTTGAGTGATTCGTATTTTCCAATAATATGAGGTTTTGTCCGTGGACATTTATTTTTGGGACCCAGAGATAAGAAATCTGGGAACCGCTGGACTTACAACTGAGCTGACCATGAGCAGGAATATCACGTGACGTGACCCCGATGTCAAGGTAAAACACCCGGCCACGTGTTGCCACCAGCCGACAGAGAGTGCTTTCCCTGGTGGCTCGCTGTTCTAATCGTGTTTAAGCCTTCGGTATCTATCTCACACACAAACAATGTCCTTCAACTTGAGAATTTTAAGAATGGAAATAAATACACACACACACGTGATACAAATAATCTTATCTTGTGGCACAGGAGACGCGTTTACTGTGGCAGTACGGGCAACTAATAATCTTATCTTGTGGCACAGGAGACGTGTGTACTGTGGCAGTACGGGCAACTAATAATCTTATCTTGTGGCACAGGAGACGTGTGTACTGTGGCAGTACGGGCGACTTAGTGCAGAAAAAGTAAACAATATTAAAAACAATATCAATAAAGAAATCAGGTGCCGTCTCCACAATGAAGGTTGACTGCTATGGACCCCCAACACTGTCTCTCGCACTGACTGTACATTGTGTCAGACTGCTGTTCGTCCATCCCTTAATGTTATCTTCCCACTTGTACCGTTGTCTACCTCTTGCTCGCTTGCCTTCAACCTTACCCTCTAGTCTAGCCTTTATAAGAGTCGTATGTCACTCTAAACAATCTAAAACAACACGAAGTAATGCAGCTTAAAAGAATAAGTTAGTTGCATATCCTGTACGGGACGTTGCAGTCAACCTCAGCATTTTTGGCTGTTGATGAATTCTTGGCAAGTTTACGTTCAGTAGTTTACTATTGCTTTTCTGAACGACCGGCACTCATATCTCTGCATGAAAAACCATCGCAAGGCGGTCTGCTGCCAAATCGCCCGCAGCTGTGTTTCGAACTTGGAATGCAGGATTGGAAATCGCGTTGGTAACCCCTTTGTCACAGAGCCAGTAATATAGCTTTACAGAACACAATTATGGAAAACAAAGGACGTTGCGGTGACTAGCCTTCATCGGCAAACAAAGACACAAGACACAACATATGAACACCGAGATGGCACTGCAACGACCGCACTAGGACATAATTACTGAATGAGAATACTCTAAAGATGGGGAGGGAGGGGGAGATTAGGTAAAAGACAAGAAAATGGAGACAAATGAACAAACTGTGCTACTGATCACAGAATACCAGGCAGTGAAACGGTTTCAGACAAGATTGTACAGTGCTGTAGTTGATGTCGACTTTGATTCAGCGAGCCTCTTCTATCCTTAGCTGTGCTTCACAATTTCCCGACTTACAGAGTTGAGGCTTCGAAATCAGCCGCAGACGACTTTGAAGCAGTCCGCCTTGCGTTGATTTATAAGGCATGAGCGTCAGCCGTTCAGAAAATAGTGGGAAACTACTTAACGTAAAACACTGCTTTGTAAATCGCAGAAGGCTAAATCAATGCTGCGGTTGATTGTGACGTCGCGTAAATGGACATGAAGACGACTTTACACTTCTATCCTTGGAAGTGCGGATTGCTGACAGTCTAAATTAGCGTGTCATTTTTCAACCAATGGTGCACGTGTAACTGAGTCCTTGTTTAGCTTTTCCTCTCCCACACTGGGTGTAGAGGTACCTTACAGTCTTGTTTAGCTTTTCCTCTCCCACACTGGGTGTAGAGGTATCTTATAGTCTTGTTTAGTCTTTCCTCTCCCACACTGGGTGTAGAGGTATCTTACAGTCTTGTTTAGTCTTTCCTCTCCCACACTGGGTGTAGAGGTATCTTACAGTCTTGTTTAGTCTTTCCTCTCCCACACTGGGTGTAGAGGTATCTTACAGTCTTGTTTAGTCTTTCCTCTCCCACACTGGGTGTAGAGGTATCTTACAGTCTTGTTTAGTCTTTCCTCTCCCACACTGGGTGTAGAGGTATCTTACAGTCTTTGTTTAGTCTTTCATCTCCCACACTGGGTGTAGAGGTATCTTACAGTCTTGTTTAGTCTTTCCTCTCCCACACTGGGTGTAGAGGTATCTTACAGCCTTGTTTAGTCTTTCCACCTCTACCCTTGGATGTAGATGCAGCTTTCAGTCTTGTTTAGCCTGTCTTAAAGTCGCTTAAAAGTCGACAGTGTCGACTTCATTACACCGGGTAGTTATCCCATATGGCTCAGTCTCTTTCCGCAGAGCGGAAAGCGTCGCACAAAATACAAACTCCGTAGCTCTAGCGACGACCCACAGGAGTCTCCGAAAAATTTAACTCGTGAACCGAAAGAGGCGGCCCGGATCGAACCCACAACCTTCGGAGCCCAAGTCAAACGGCTTGACCACTTCACCACGATGTCACTCTAAACAATATAAAACAACACGAAGTAATGCAGCTTAAAAGAATAAGTTAATTGCATATCTTGTACGGGACGTTGCAGTCAGCCCCAGCATTTTTGGCTGTTGATTAATTCTTGGCAAGTTTACGTTCAGTAATTTGCCATTGCTTTTCTGAACGACCGGCACTCATACCTCTGCCTGAAACACCATCGCAAGGCGGTTTTCTGCCAAATCGCCGGCAGCTGTGTTTCGAACTCGGAATGCAGGATTGTTATCCCATATCCCAGGATTGTTAACACCGGGTTGTTATCCCATATGGCTCAGTCTCTTTCCGCAGAGCGAAAAGCATCGCACAAAGCACGAACTCCGTAGCTCTAGCGACGAACCACAGGAGTCTCCGAAATAAAGCACTCGTGAACCGAAGGACACGGCCCTGAATGAAACCCACAACTTTCGGAGCCCGAGGCAGACGGCTTAGCCACTTCGCCACGGAGACTCATTGTTTAGCCTGTCTTCTTCAACCCAGTGATGTAGAGACATTGACAACCTTATATGGCGAGAGACACTGGTGTAAGGAAGACTCATTCACACGCAAACATCAGTCCAGTGAACTAGACGTAGTGCGTCTATGGCAGGTGTATGGACTACGCTTGAGTTCAAAACGAGGGAGGAAACAAATGAAACACATCTCTGGCGTTTAGACGTTAATCCCAACACCATACCTCAGTGCCATCTCCAGGTAGGATATGGTACAGAACTCCCGTTCAACTCTTCCCCCAGAAGTCAGCGGGGTATTAACACCAGTAACTGACCACATCAGAGAAGAGACAGGGGACCCTTGCCAGGTTGATCAGACCTGGTCAGGGGATAGGAAGTCCCACAAGAAGGTGCCCCAGGGACTCTGTCAGTGTAAGCTGTGATATCTCTCTCTCCCTCCACCTACACACACACACACACACACACACACACACACACACACACACACACACACACACACACACCTACACACACCAACCCGCCTTCATCTCATCATGCTCCTCTTGTACCTTGCGGTGTTGAGGTGAAGCATAAACAGCGGGAGAGTGCTCGTCCATCATCTCATCTTGTACCTTGCGGTGTGCCGGGGCCCATAAGGGAAGCAAAGAATAGCAACACTGTAGCCTACCACGCATGTCGTAAGAGGCGACTAAGGAGGCTTGATGGTTCCGTCGCCCTGCTACTGAGTGAGTGCGTGGCGCGACACTGTGAGCTGTGAGTTTCGTGTGAAATGCTTTTGAATCTGCCTGAGGTGTTTTGGAACGTGACTGCATGTTCGGCGTGATGGCAGGTGGCTATGTCCCAGAATTGACCGGTTTTTGCCTTATGCAGAAATGCGTGGCTGCTGGGCTTCTGGTTGACTGCCACTGCCATCGACGATGAATTGTATTTTCGTGGACTGTGTGGGTGAACATCTAGGAAACATCCAGATGGGAAAATGACTGCCGATTCCATCAGCGATAAACTGGATGTTTCGTGGGGGACTATTGTGTTGACATTCTGGTGGCGGCATTATGCACAGTGTATCTGTGCGGGCTGTTGTTTGTCGAGACTCCTGTCTTTTCCACTTTTCACATTGGGCAGTGGGGAGCGTTTTATGTGATATTCACTGGCACAGGAACGGAGCATAATGGGGACGACCCGTTGCTGTGAAATTGAAACCGTGACTAACTAACTAACTAATCTTACGGTGTTCAGATTAAGCATAAACAAAGGGAGAGTGCCCGTCCATCTCTCATCTTGTTCCTCTTGTACCTTGAGATGTCGAGGTGAAGCAAAAACAACTGAAGAGTGCTCGTCCATCATCTCATCTTGTTCCTCTTTTACCTTGAGGTGTCGAGGTGAAGCATAAACAGCGGAATAGTGTACAACTAGTGTACATGTATGGGGTTCATGTATCGAGATTCCCAGGGACTCTGTTCGACGTCACACGCATTACATGAGTAGCGAATTATTTGTTAAAGCTGATGTGCTAGCGTACTTGACAGGGGAATATGCTGATAATGTCAAACTCCCGTCGGACGCCTGTGTTCGTCGTCCTCTAACAGAGGACAGACCGGCCACCTACACCTCCGAGCATTCAGACCCACTACAACACGTGATGTCCCTACCACATCACAGAACCGTAGCGGAATCCACCTTCGGGACATTTTTATTTACATGTGGATTATTTTCAGAATTTCTTGAGTAGAGGAAGAGAACTAGTTACCCCAACTCGTTATGTCCTTGTCTGGAATATATGAAGCCCTGATATCGCACATCCCAGTTGGCAGTACCTGATATGAATAATCAACACCGCACACCTCAGTTGACAGTACCTGACATGAATAAGCAACACCGCACACCTCAGTTGGCAGTAACTGATATGAATAAGCAACACCGCACACCTCGGTTGGCAGTACCTGACATGGTTTCGCAGCCGTATGTTAAAACTGGTTCTTCTTCTTCTGCTGCTGCGTTCATCCGGAGTGATTTTTCAGACGTAATTGCGCTGTGTCAAGTTTATTGGTGCATTTAGGACCGACTTTTGCGGGTGTTTGTTGACCGGGTTAACCTTCCCGGATGTTTTGAGGGACATTCGGCTCTTTCTGTTGTGGTGACGTCCACATCCTAGCTGGTCAAGTTAGAGTGGCCTAAGACCAAAGACATCACGGTCAACCCTAAATGGAAAACAGGGGCAGACCATGGGTATTCACCGCCATCAAAGGAGGCTTCCATAATTGCAGAACTGACACACAGCGCTCTGGTACTGGGCTCACCCAAGGAATCGTCACGTCCTGTGCATGACTGCTTCACTTCCTTACTTTCATATATTGGGCATTTCGTTCGCTTCTGGCAGCTCCCCACGCAAACCAAGAACGGTCAGTCTGCAGTGGAGGTTTCAATATTGGCCCAATAAAACCTGGTACTATGTAACATACAATAACTCTGTTTCTAACTGTCAAGGACAGTGACTTATTGCGTAAAACGTTCATTTGATAGGATGCAGTTTTTGCTTGTCCCATTATGTTCTTTATCTCAGCTATGCATCTTTCATCTGATGTTATCCACGTGCCTATACACCTGAATTTCGGCACTTGCCCCAAAATAACGTCATTTACTTTAATTGCACATTTGGTACAATCTGTTTCTTTAATATTTCCATGACTTCTGTCTTTCTATTCTTCAAACTAAGGCCAAGTTTTTGTCATTTTCAACCACCACAAATAATTTCCTGTACATCCTTCTGACTTGTGAATAATTATTAATTAGTGTGACTAACTCTTCTCGGAAGGGCAACGATGAGGAAGAAAGAAGAAATGACCATTAACAATTGTGCCCAGGCAATTCCCTTCTCAAAACGAGCTCGTAAAAATTGCGGTTTTTGAGAACTTACCAGAAAGATTAATTGTGGTATTGTGACTTATTGTCTAGCTCCCCTATTAGTATTACTATCATTGTATTCGTACAGGTTGAACTGAATAGAAAAAAACTGTCAAATTAGCCAACAAACAACCTGACAATAAATGGCACATTATTTGCTCCAGGGGTATTTTCGTTTGGTAACACTATTTGGGTCAAGCGGTATCTCGTGAAGTACCTCGTCATTGCAGGAGAAAACACTCAAAGCTAGGGTGGCCAGCCGACTGCGGCAGACACGAAATACTTGGCTAAGCCTGTGTAAATACCTGATTGCGATTAGTACAATAGAATGTAAATAGAGGCAGGGGTGCCGATGAACAAATAGCCTGGGGTGGAAGCGCGGGTAGATGGCGACACACCTGAGCAAGGATCGGTCGGACACTGACTTAGACATGTGGTCCTTGGGCGTTGTATCTTTACGGCTTCAAATATCGTCGTTAGTTAGTGTAGTGTAGGGCAGTAGAGACACACGCACTTAACACGAATACCACCATAAAAATTTTCCATAGACAGACAGGCAGGCGCACAGACAGCGCAGGCAGGCTCACAGGCAGGCAGGCGCACGGGCAGGCAGTCCGACCGCCTCACGCACCGACCGACCGACCGAAAAACGTCTGATGGCTGTGGAAATGTGGTTTCTGAGGAAAATGCAAATAATACCATGGACAGACAGAAAAACCAATGACCAAGTACTACAGGAGACAAATGAAAATCGAAAACTGATTAGGGAAATTAGACGTGGACAGTCACCGTTATTTTGGCCACGTTATGAGAAGAAATAAATTGGACAACTTGTTGGTAACTGGCAGGATTGAGGGGAAGAGAACAAGAGGAAGGCAGAGAAGTAAATACCTGGATGACTTGGCTATGTGGCTTGGTCGAGACAGGAACACGGAGCTGATCCACGGTTCTGGTGACCGTGTAAGATGGCGAAACATGACCGCCTATGCTTATCGGCATGATGATGATGATGATGATGATGATGGTGATGATGATGATGATGATGATGATGATGATGATGATGATGATCAATATTTAAGCCACATTCTGCACTATGCCTGTTTACTTCTTCCACTAGGTTTTGTAATCTTGCTCACTTTTTGCTGGTAACACTGTATCAAGTCAGCATACCTAAGATTGTTTATGATTCTTCCATTGATGTTAAGTCCAGGCAGTTTGACTTGTTTAAAAATTCTTTCTGTGTATATAGAAGAGGCGTAGGGACAACATGCATTACTGCTGTACTTCTCTTTTCATCTCTAGGGCGACGAATAATTATGTCCGTATCTAATTGACGCCACTTGTTCCCAGTTAGTTAGTTAGTCTTTCCTCTTGAGCCTAAGGCGGCGCATAGGGCAGAAGTCCTGTCTCTCCATGCCTGGCGGTTCGCTGCTATCTGTTGTAGATCTTGGATATTTACTTGGCCGTTGAATGAGCCTTCTCTAATGATGGTTCTACGCAGGGTCTCTCTTCGTCTTCCCCGTTTTCTTTTCCCTACTGGTGACCATATGAGGGCTTGGTAGGGGAGTCTTGTCTTGTCCATTCTGAGTACATGGCCGATGTAGTTCCAACGGCGTCTTCTTATGAAATTGGATACTGTATCTTGCTTAGTCTCTTGTCTTATTTGCGAATTGGTTCTGAAGTCTGTCCAGTGGATGTTTAGAAGTCTTCTAAGACATTTGTTCTCAAAATTGTCTAATTTTTTATCTAAAGCTACCGTTGATTTCCAACTTTCACATCCATACGTTAACACAGGAATCACACAAGAGTTGAAGATTTTAAGTTTTGTGTGTTTGCTGAGTGTCTTTGACTTCCAGATGTTTGACAGTTTATTGAAGGCACTAGATGCCAGTGCGATTCTAGATGATATTTCTGGTGTTGAGTCCCCTGTAGATGTCATTTTGCTTCCTAGGTATGTGAAGCTGTTGACTTTTTCAAGAACGTAGCTGTTCAATTTGGTGTCATCTGAACTGTTGGTAAGATCAATAGTCTTTGTTTTTGTGGTGTTAATTTGGAGACCAATTTGCCCTGAAACATTTTGGAGATGGTTTATTTTCTCTTGGGCATCCGGGTGTGTTGAATTCAAAAGCACTATGTCGTCGGCAAAGTCCAGGTCTTCTAGAATTTTGTCAACCCAATGGATACCCATATTTGTGTTGTTTGTGCATTTGCGCATGACCCAATCGATAGCTATTCCAAAAAGCAACGGTGATAAGACACAACCCTGTTTCACTCCTTGTTCCCAGTAGAAGTTACTAATAAGTCTGATGTCCTTTCCGTCTACTCCTATATCTTGAAGGCATGTAATTAATCGTGCAAGCTGTACTCTATCAAAAGCTTTCTTGTAGTCTATAAAACATAGCTATCTATTTTTCTGTACTTCTATAGATTTTTAAATTAACATCCTCAAACAGATTATTACTTCTCTAGTGCCGCTGTTTTTGCGGAAGCCAAATTGTTCTTCAGCTACTTCCTCATCTATTTTATTTTGAATTCCTTCTTTTGTGACTTTGATGTGTATCTTAATTATATGGCTCACTAAGCTAATAGTTCGGTAATTCTCTCAATCAATAGCACTTTGCTTCTTGAGTAGTGTGGTGAAAATGGATGATTTCAAATCCTTGGGGATGTATCCAGCATTGTATATCATCATCATCATCATGTGTGGTGCCGATAAGCGTAGGCGATCATGTTTCGCCATCTCACACGATCACCAGTGTTGTGGATCAGCTCTGTATTCTTGTCTCGACCGTACCACGTGACCAAGCCATCCAAGTATTTACTTCTCTGTCTTCCCCTTGTTCTCTTCCCTTCGATTTTGCCAGTTATTATCGAGTTCTCCAATTTACTACTTCTCATAACTTGCCCAAAAAATTGCGACTGTCTAGATCTAATTTCTCTAATTAGTTTACGATTTTCATCGGTTTCTTGTAGGACTTTGTCATTGTTTTTCTGTCTGTCCGTGGTATTCTTTGACTTTTCATCGGAAACCACATTTCAACAGCCATCAGATGTTTTTAAGCTTGTCTGCTCGTTGTCCACGCTTCACATTAATAACAAGTACATGTTCTATGTACTATATGTTACATAATTCTGTGATAGTATCTATGCCCCCGGGAAGGTTAACCCGGTCAACAAATGCCCGCAGAAGTCGGATGTGTCGGCCTAACGGCGCAAGAACGCAGCTCTGCTGTAAACAGGCACAACGCAATCACATCCGAAAAAAAAAAAACTCCGGATGAACGAAGAAGAAGCAGAAGAAGTATCTATGCAAATGCTGGATACGGATTTTATCATTTCCGTTGTTATCTTGTCAGGAACTGCACCACTTCCTTGATCCATCTTTTTAATAGCCTTCTTTCTTTCGGACCTTTATTTGTTCGGTCCATCTTGAATATTATACAATGTTGGTTTATTGATTCTGCTTTCCCAGAATAAATCTTCTGTGTATTCTTCTCATCTGTTTATTACATCGGTAATATCAACTATAATTTCTCAACTATACAGAACAACAACAAAAAGAGACAAAACGAGAAATATACTAGATGCAAGGGCAGTGCCCAACTTAGGTATAAACTCTGACCACAAAGCAGTCGTTGCCACACAACTTGAGACTTGCACTTGAATGCTCTGCCTTTGCTTACATCGAGTCATTATGTGGACTGGACATGACCGGGACCAGCCCCGATGAAAATAACACAACAAGCGACAAGCACGTAGCAGTGTTAATAGAGAAAAGAAGCCAACAAACGAAAGAATGCGGGCCTCAGTAGGCCCGACCAAGGACCGGTCTTTATCAGGACCAACACAAGACAAAGAAAACAACCAGATAGCACAAAATAAATATATCCGACGAACAGAGCGGAACCAATAAAACCAATAGGAACTGAGGAGGTAGGTTGGACGAGACCGAATTATGGAATTTTTTTTTCTCGAAAAGTGGAATTGGAATTGGAAGTCGTTGCCACAATAAGAACTATCAGTAGAATAAAACAAAGACCAGGAAAATACATGCCATGCAAATCAGTAAACATAAAATATCTCAAAGACGAGGCAGTGAGGAAAAATTATGAAAAAGAGCTAACTGACATCTTTGTAAAATTACCTATAAAAAGAAAGAAAGTGGAAGAAGAATGGGAGATGTTCAAATCAAGCATTTTAAATACTGCAAAGATAACATGTAGAACCACGAAAAAACGCAAAATACGGATAAAGAAAATAACAAGTTGGTGGAATGCAGAAGTAAAGATAGCTGTAAAAGACTAAAACGAAAAATATAAAAAGTGGTTGAAGAGCAAACAGGAATCCGATTACATAGAATAGCGAGAAGACATGTGAACAGAATAGTAAAGAGAGAAAAACAAAAAGACTGGGAAGAGTATGGAGAAACGCTAAATAAAAACGATAAGGAGGCAACTAGAAACTTCTATAAAAAGATAAGTGCAATGAGAACCAGAGAAGAACCCTTTGACCCAACTGAAATAATTAACATTGAAAATGAAGAACCAATAAATGAACAAAAACAAATCCTAATAAGATGGAAACAGTACTTCGAACAACTTCTCAACAACCCATCAGATGTCACAGGAATTCACGAAACCAACACAGAACCCACAGAAGAACTAGAAACAGACATAACGAAAGAAGAAATTATAGAAGCCATCAGATTAGCCCCATTGAACAAATAACCAGGACAAGATGAAATACCAAATGAACTAATTAAAGCAGCAAGAGAAGTAGGAACAGCATGGCTACATAGACTATACAACCAAGTTTGGGTAGAATAACAGACACAACGAGACTGGGGAAACGCCATAATTATCCCAATTTGGAAAAACAATGGCAGCAAAAGAGACTGCACACAATACACAGGCATTTCACTGTTGAGTCATACTGGGAAAATATTTTGCAAAATTCTTGAGAAAAGATTATGAACTATTATAGAACCCAAGCGAAGCGAAACACAACTTGGATTTAGGAAAAACAAAGGATGCACAGATGCCATTTTTGCTCTTAGACAACTTGAAGAAAAATCAATCGAATTCAACGAAACACTCTACGTAGCCTTTGTAGACTAAGAAAAGGCATTTGATAGAGTAGATAGAAACAAGCTGTTGGAAATCCTTAAACAATATGGAGTGAGTACACATCTAACAAATCCATGTAGAAGCTTATACAAAAACAGTGAATGCATAGTGAGAGCAACTGGAGGACACTCAGAACCCTTCACCATAAGATCCGGAGTACGACAAGGTTGTGTACTGTCCCCTCTCTTGTTTATCACATATATAGACAAATTAAGTAAAGAAACCAGCCAAACAGGGGCCGCAAGAACACAGCATGACGAGAACACAGAAGAAAAGCCATCTGCTAATCTAACAATTAGAGAACTGTTTGCGGACGACCAAGCACTAATAGCAAAATCAGAAGCTGAATTACAAGACCACATAAATAGTCTAAACGAAATGTATAGGGAACATAACATGAAAATTAGCACAAGTAAAACAGAGGTAATGACTATAACTAAAGAAGAAACAACAACAACAATTCACCTAAACGAACATCCCTTGAAACAAATAAAGAGGTTCAAGTACCTAGGATGTATAATATCATCAAATGGCAAATCAGAAGACGAGATCGAAAATAGATGCAATAAGGCAAACCAGCTCATTGGACAAATGGCACAAATTCTAAAGAACAAACATGTATCAATAACTATTAAGACAGCACTTTACAACACAATCTTCCTACCAACTCTATGTTACCAATGCCAAACCTGGACAATGACAGAAAAAGAGAAAAGAAAAATCACAACAACAGAAATGAGATTCCTGAGAAGAATACTCAACGTATCAAGAAGAGATAAGATCAGAAATGAAGAAATCAGGACTAAAGTGGGGGTTATAGCTGCACTACATTTTATTAGAAGGCAGCAAGTCAAATGGTTTGGTCCATGCAAGTAGGTTACCAACTAACAGTATATCACAACAAGCAATGATGTACAGATCAGAGGGAAGCAGAGGAAGAGGCTGACCACGTAATTGATGGACGCGGGAATAACATAGTCCTTGGGAATATCGATACAAGAAGCCAATAAGCGGGCACTCTCCCGCTGTTTATACTTCACCTCGATACCGCAAGGTTCAAGAGGAACATGATGAGATGAGATGAGATTTCTCAATTTTGTTTCCTCTTATACAACCATTTCCTGTTCTTCTGTTCCTTTTATCCTGTCTAAATCTTGTTATATTTTCATGCAATCCGTTCGAGTTATATAAGACAGTATAGTACGGGGGAGAGAGCAAATGATTCACATACTTACAGAAGTTTAGGTTAGTTTAGTTTAGTGGGTGGATCAACATCATGGCACACGGATGTAACCCATAAGTGCTCCGATCTCCTCCTAACTCAAACCTGAGTCTGGAGAAACTCAGCTCAGTGCACGAAGTGCAGGAGAGAGAGAGAGAGAGAGAGAGAGAGAGAGAGAGAGAGAGAGAGAGAGAGAGAGGGAGATGGAGAGGGAGAGAGGGAGGGAGGGAGGGAGGGAGAGAGAGAGAAAGAGAGAGAGAGAGAGAGAGAGAGAGAGAGAGAGAGAGAGAGAGAGAGAGAGAGAGAGAAAGAGAGAGAGAGAGAGGAAATAATTCACATACTTAAAGAAGACAAAGTACAGGAGAGAAGAGATAATTCATACAGTTACAAACGACAATACAAGCAGCAGAGAACAAATAATTCACGACCATATCAGACAATACAGATAAGAAACCAGGCACTGGTACAGAAATATTACAAATACATTTACAAGAAAGACAAGCAGGCCAAGATTACATTTCTTGTAAACACTGAAAACATAAGAGTGTTAAACTAAACAAAGCAGCAATAACGTGATCACATCACTTTTATTTACAAAATATAAACATTATCTCATGGGCACAGTAATCAACATAGGAATTTTTCTCATAGATAAATTTGCTAAAATATGAACATTTCTCGTGGAGACTATTATGAAAATATAAATATGTTGTGTGGATAATTTTACAAAAATATGAATATCTTTTGTGGATAACAGTACAAAAATGTGAAAATGTTGGGTGGATAACATTAAGAAATATGGAACATCCTTTGCGGATAACATTGTACAAATATGGACATATTGGGGACAATAATGTTATTAAACAGTTATCAGTTTTAGATAAAGTTACAACACTTTCATCATTTTGCATCGATAAAGCTACCAGAATATTAACATCTTTTGTGAATGAGTTAGAAAGTTTTGAACATTTCCCATGGGTAAAGTCACAAAAATTAACACTTACAGATAGCATTACAAAAAGGTTACCAATGTTCATGGATAAAGTTACCAAAGATGAACACATTTGGATTAAATTACAAAAAATTTACCTTTTCCATGAATAAAGTTATCAGAATGTTAAAAATATTATGTAGGATACAGTTTCAAAAATATGAACATTTTGCATGAGTCGGGTTAGCAAAATATATGCACTTTTCATGGATAAAGTTAATAACAATGATTTAATGTCTATATGTGCATACATAGACAGTAAAATCTAAGTTCGTAAATAGACATTAAATCTATGTGCATATACAGACATTAAAACGTATGTGCATACATGGAAATTAAAATATATGTGCATACATGGATATTAAAATCTATGTGCATATATGGACATAATAATTTACGCTCACATTTAGACATTAGAATCTATGTGCATATATAGACATTAAAATTGTGTGCATACATGGATATTAAAATGTATATGCATATAGGTATACAGACATTAAAATGTATGTCCATATATAGAAAAGATAGATGAAGATTTTAAGATTATTTATTCTGGAGGTGAAGATCGACATAGGGGAGTGGCAATTATTTTGGACCGGAAAACATCAAAATCTGTTCAAGGATATTGGGCCGTGTCGGACAGAGTTCTACTAGTTAAATTGAGTGGCAGACTTTTTAGCATAAATGTTATTCAAGTATATGCCTCAACAGGAGAGTCCAGTGAAGATAGTGTAGAGGAATTTTATAATGACATAGAGTCTGCCTTAAAGAAATGTAAAAATTCAGAAATAAACATCATAATAGGAGACTTCAATGTAGGAAATCAAAGTGATAGATACACAGTAGGAAACTATGGTTTAGGAGAGAGAAATGAAAGGGATATAGACTCGTATAGTGGGCAAAAGAAAAGGAAATGATTGTAGGAAACATCTGGTTTAAGCAACACCCTAGAAAATTATGGACATGGAGGAGTCCTGATAGCAGGATCAGAAACCAGATTGACTACATTCTGATTAGCAGAAGATTAAGAAACGCACTAACAGTAGCAAAAACAGTTCCCAGTGCTGATTGTTATAGTGACCACAGACTACTTATAGGAACATTGAGGATAAAGCTGAAGAAAGTCAAGTATATAACAGGAAACATTAAATATGATTTGTATACATTGAGTAATGACAAGGAAATACAAAACAAATCCAACATAGAAGTACAGAATAGATTTGATATCGTGTCTGATCTAGAGATATTATTCCAGGATGTGAATGATCAATGGGAAATGTTAAAGAATTCAATCAGTTTGGCTGCAGAAACAACTATTCCAAAATTAAAGAAGGTGGGTCGTAAGAAATGGATGACTGAAGAAATGTTACACCTAATGGAAACAAGAAGACTCAACAAAATAATCCTGCCAAATATGAAGAAATTCACAGACAAGTCAGAATATTATGTAGGAAGGCAAAAGAATCATGGCTTGAGGAAAAGTGCTTAGAAATTGAAAAAGAACACAACAGTCAAAATACCAAATTAATGCACAAAAGAATTCAGGAACTTACTAATAAAAGAACAAGTACATCAACAGGCTGTCTAAAAACTAAAGATGGCAAAATCATAATAGAAAAAGATCAGATTCTACATGTATGGACAGATTATGTGAAAAACCTGTATAATGATAACAGAGAGGAACAGTATGATATTAGATTTAATAATGAAGGACCACCAATTTTAAAGATGGAGGTTCAAAATGTTCTTAAGCACATGAAAGCTGGCAAGGCCCCCGGTGCAGATAACATCACAACAGAAATGATTAAAGCTTTAGAAGAATTTGGACTAGAGCAAGTCACCAGACTGCTGAACACATTATATGATACTGGAGATATACCTTCTGAATTATTTAACTCTGTATTTATTGCAATCCCAAAGAAATCAGGAACCTTGGAATGTGATCAACATAGAACAATTAGTATAATGAGTCACATCACAAAGATTTTGTTACGAATTATCATGCAAAGAGTGAGGAAGAAAATACAGCCTGAAATAGGGGAAGAACAATGTGGGTTTGTAGAAGGAAAGGGTACAGTAAATGCTGTGTATATGCTGCGAACAGTTATTGAACGTGCTATAGAAGTAAACAAGGATATACATCTTTGCTTTATTGAAAATATTGACAACACAAAGGCTTTTGATAGAATTAGACATGTCAACATGGTGGATATGCTTGCAGATCTACAAATTGATGGGAAAGACATTAGACTTATAAAAAACATATATTGGAAACAACAAGCTGCCATAAGGATTGATAATGAAGTGGGACAATATCAACCTATTAAGAGAGGTGTTAGGCAGGGATGTGTAATGTCTCCAGATCTTTTTTCCCTATACAGTGAAAATATTTTCAGAAATGTAGAAGATATAAATGGAATCAGCATTGGAGGAAGAAACATCAATAACATTAGATATGCAGATGATACAGTATTGATTGCAGACAATGCACAGGATCTGCAACAATTAGTAGACGCGGTTGTTGTACACAGTGAGCAGCTGGGGTTGGAATTAAATTGTAAGAAGACACAGGTTATGGTCGTCACTAGGAAGAACGAAGTACCACAATGTAATATACAAGTAAATGGGAATATTCTTCAACAAGTGAATCGATACAATTATTTCCGAACAGTCATAACGTCTGATGGGAGATGCCTTGAAGAGATTAGAACAAGAATCGCCATGGCGAAAGTAGCCTTTAGCAAGATGAAAAACATTCTGACCAATAAAAAGATGTCAATTGAAACGAGAAAAAGAGTGATGAGGGGGTACATAGAGCCTGTTCTTTTGTATGGATGTGAAAATTGGACAATGTGCAGTCAAGCTGAAAAACATTTGATGGCTACAGAAATGTGGTTTCTGAGGAAAATTCAAAGAGTACCATGGACAGATAGAAAAATCAATGACCAAGTACTACAGGAGACAAATGAAAACCATAGACTGATTAGAGAAATTAGACGAAGACAGACAAAATTATTTGGACATGTTATGAGAAGAAATGGATTGGAGAACTTATTGACAACTGGCAAGATCGAGGGGAACAGACCAAGAGGAAGACCGAGAGGAAAATACCTGGATGTCTTGGCCACATGGCATGGACGAGACATGAAAACTGAGCTGATCCACGACACTGGTGATCGAGTGAAATGCCGAGTCATGACCGCCCACGCTTTCCGGCATGGCACATGATTGATTGATATAGACATTACAATGTATGTGCCTACATGGACATTGAAATGTATGTGCATACATGGAAATTAAAATTTATTTGCATATATGGACATAATAATCTATGCTCACATATAGACACTAGAATCTATGTACATGTGTGGTCATTAACATCTAAGTGCAAATATAGACATAAAAATCTATGTGATGGATAGACGTTAAAATCTATGAGCACATATTAAAACTAAACAAGCATGCACATAAATAGTACATAAGTCATTCTGTGCCAGAAATTTTCACAGCAAACACCCAACGATTCCCAAGAAAGTAAGCATGAGCAGTATAAAAAATCATAAGTGTGTGACTTTCAGAGAGACTAAATACACAATGGACGTGGTCCGTGGAAAGCCAGATTTATTTAGGTGCTCTGTCGAAATGTAAAAAAGTGAACACAGAGTGGATACCAAACATAGATACTTGTCCCACATAGACACTGGTCTCATATAGACATTTGTCTCACATAGACACTCGTCTCACATAGACACTTGTCTCACATAGACACTGGTCTCACATAGACACTCATCTCACATAGACACATGTCTCACATAGACACTCATCTCACATAGACACATGTCTCACATAGACACTCGTCTCACATAGATACTCGTCTCACACAGACGCTGGTCTCACACAGACACATATCTCTTGTAAGGAGTTAGATGGATGTACTGTCCGGGTGATGCTGGAGTGTAAGGTAACCAGTGAGCAGATCTACTGTATTCAAGAGCTCAAGTAGTTGCAACATTAAAGATGGACAAGGGATATACATAACAGAGACATATAAAATCAACTATATCACACAAACATACAAGAAACTACATAACACGGACATACAAGTAAATACATCACACAGACATACAAGAAACAAATATATTACACAGACATACAAGAAATAACTACATCATACATACAAGAAATAAGTACATCACACAGACATACAAGAAACCACATCACACAGACATACAAGAAACAAATATATGACACAGACATACAAGAAATAACTACATCATACATACAAGAAATAAATACACCACACAGACATACAAAAAACCACATCACACAGACATACAAGAAACCACATCACACAGACATACAAGAAACAACTACATGCAATGACATTGCAGTTGAGACATTTTTTTTCCCCGCATATCCTTTACAGGACATCGCTGTCAACAGCAGCATCTTTCAGCTGTCTGTTGATGTCTTGGCAAGATTACGCTCAGTAGTTTGCCATTGCTTTATGAGCAGACGGCTCAGTTATCCCACAAGTCACGAGCGGAGGTCGAACCGCTTCCAGCTCTCGTCCGCTACGAGACTCTGCGTGATAAACGGTATTACGGAGGAAGTGTTGTAACCCCTCGGCCAGAGAGACCGGCATTTGAGACATGCTGACCTGAAAACAACTTCTGACAGCAGAAGACAGTGGAGGGACATGATTAGACAGTCCTCAGACAGACTAACCTGAGGATGATGTGCATTTAAAAGTGAAATTAAGTCTAATTACAAATGATCTCAAACTGTCAAGTTAGTTTGGTAGGCTTTTCAAAAGTGACCAGACTTTTCACCACCGTGCGGCCTCATAAGAATTAAAAACTGTAAGTAGAAATATAAATCAACTAGTTTTCACACTTTGAAATAAAACAGTCTACAATTCTGGCTTACTTTGGCAATATTTAGCATAACAATTTTAAAGGAAGCAAACATGTATGTGTAAATATTTGACAAATTTACACCAATGTAGTTTTGTAACTGGGAGAGAGACATGAATACTACATGAGTGATATAGTGATTGCAAATGTTTTAATGTCCATGTTTATGTCACTTCTAGCAGTGTGCAGTGTGTAATAAAATATTCACTAAGCTATAGATTATTCATGTGAGAATTCCTTCCTCCCAGTATTGATTTGTGTATGCATTCCATGTGACGAGGGTGTGAATGGGAATTTTACATTAACTTTGATGTGTTTTGTTTCTGTAGGTCTGGTACCATACATTTTTTTCTGACCTGTGGCAGAAAATTAATCTACTTTGGTAGAATTTTAGATTTTCTTTGGTTTAGTTGAGTTGAGTTAAGAACCGACTTCACTGCACTCAAGACATTCTCAAACATGCTCCATCCCCTAATTTAACAGCCAGAGAAGAGTCATATTACTGATCGTTCTCACCGCTATCAGATTGAAACTTTTCCTGGTCTTCCCTCTCAGTTTTGTTATTCTTCCCAAACCCCTGCCGATCCCACGCAATCTCATTCTTCTTTGGTAAAACATTAGATCTACTTTGGTAGAACTTTAATACCCTTTACAAAAACATTAATCTCCTTTGGTAGAACTTTAGATCTACTTTGGTAGAACTTTAGATCTACTTTGGAAGAACTTTAATATCTTTTACAAAATCTTTAATCTCATTTGGTAGAACTTTAAATCTACTTTGGTAGAACTTAGATCTACTTTGGTAGAACTTTAGATCTACGTTACTTTTGCTGTTGCTAGAACTTTGAATACCAACTGACTATTGATAGCACTTGTACTTTTGTCTGTGATATATATTAATTAATTATGTGCAGTTATCATATTCTTTCCGAATCTGTAAAATAAGCTACACCCTGTTCATCATTCCTGGACTAAAATACATCATGATTGTTACTTCAGACAGCAATGCCTCACATCTAAACTTCTGATCTGCCACAAACCACTTGAAGGGGAAAACATTTTGAATAAATTTAAACGTTCATTCTGTACACTTGTTTTCCACTCTACACACCTTGCTTCATTCTACTAACTTTGTTTCATTCTATACACTATTCCCCATTCTATACACTGTTCCCCATTCTATACACTATTCCCCTTTCTCCAGGCACGCTTTCCAAGACAACTACTTGTTCTCCACCTATGAACAAAAAGCAAAAGCATGATACTGGATGTACATTGTCTGCTATTTTTCTATAGAATGTTAACTGTTGTTGTCTCTAAATTTAACCCAGGAAATTAGCCTGTCAATGTGTGGTTTCCAAGTGCTAGACTAAGTGTAAATCTGTGAGTTATTGGGTAACAAATAATATCTTCCTTCAGAAACAACTTGATAAGGCGGTCAATGTGTCTGTAACACTTAAACCAAGCATCATAAACCACAAGTATTGCCTGTCAACATGTCTTTAACTCTTAAACCACACAACAGAAACCACTTGATGAGGCTGTCAACATGTCTTTAATTCTCACGGGGGCCCATGTGAGTGAGCACTCTGTCCAGCCACTGCATGGGCCCATTTAGCCATAGCTCAATCCAGCATGGGGTACAGAAGGCATCCTGCCTATGATAGTCCGCTCCCCAGCCCTTGACAAAACTGATCCGAATGATGCACATCTTGGTGAGCTCATAAACAGCCTCAAATCCGTGGTTGATGGACTGCTTGAGCAGTGAGGCAAACTCCTCGTTGTTGAAAATCTTCAGGCTGTGCTTCGGGAGCACCTTGCAGACAGTTGTTGGGTGGAAGTTGTTGCTGTAGTTGAAGTAACGGCTTTGTATGAAGATGCTGCAGTCACTCATGCATTCGACAAAGATCTCGCCCTTAATGTAACAGATTTGAACTCCCCTGCCGATATGTCGCCGAGTATTCTCTATGGTGGAGTTTCTATTGACGTTGGTCAGTGAGCCCAAACAGAAGCGGTCAGTTCGGGATGGGTCAGTGAAGCCGTCTACAGTGATGCTATTTGATGATGCCTGGAAATATTCGCCAACACGGTTCTGAAGTTCGTAGTAATCAATGGTACACCAGAAGTCGGGTTCTTGGTAATTGATGGGCTTAATGTCTGCTCCTGTGGGGACTTTCACACCTGGCGTTCCGTATTCTAAAGTAACTCTGAGTGTGGGGTCTCCAGCTGCCAGCGCGGGCTGCGTGGAGTTTTGCCGATGCTCCATGCCCTGTGTTGGAGAATGCCAGTTTGGAACCGCGCATTGATAGTTTGTGATGCCGAAGGTGCTGTCAGAACTGGGACTAGGGGTGTGTGGAGAAGGGTGTTGTGGAAAGGGGTAGGTGACGTTCGGTGGACAGCTTGGCTTGGGGATCTGCTGGAATGTGGACACCGTTAGGTTTCTGTGAATATCGCTGTATCTTGGAACTAGTACAGGTGGCAGGACTGGACTTTCGACACGCCGATAGTGGTAGGGATTAATACAGACTTCTTTGTCTCTTGCACTGAACGGGTACTGGCATGTCTCCAACGGTATCAACTCGTGGTGGAATTGCACATCGGGCCATCTCCAAATTCTACAATAGATTATGTGAGGTGGTGCTTTCCTGTGCGACACTTGCAGACGTTCATCCATGGAAGGCGGGATGGTCACACACTTGGTGTCAGGACTTTTATAGGCCACAGCTTTCTCTAAATCATCTAAGGCCCCTTTCATCTTCTTCAACTTCTTCACAAGAGAGTCTACCTCCTTCTTTGCCCACTTCTCATCCTCGTCGCCTTGTTTCCAGCCTAAAAGCCTCTTCACGGCGGGGCTTGTGCACGAGAATATACTAGACAATGCTGAATTCATGGTCTTCAATCTCCACAACAAATTCTGCGATAACACGAACCGTTATTCAATGTCTGATCTTACCCTAGATATAAACTTAGTTTTAGTGAGTTCTCACAAATTTATCTCCAAGGAAAATTCCCCAAAACACAAACTGCACCATGAATTCCTTTTGGCTGTCTCACAAGTCTTGAATAATAACATAAGCCACTTCTAAGGATGGTCAGCGTGGATGTAGAACACGTCAGGTTTAATACTACTACAACTAAGTCTCCAAGTAAAGCAACTAGCAATAAACACTAACACACGTCGAGCGACTGCACGGACGCCACACATCTAATGTCCTTCCTGTGTGTATTCTGTCTATTCAACTCATTCTAACAAGTTTCACCACAATCCTTGGGAATGACCCTGAGGTAACTACCAGTTGTTGAACGTTCCCACCGCCCTTACCCCACCCCCGCTAGCACACCATGCCCATCACTGACCATTGTCCGTCCTCTCACTAATGAAGGATGACTATCAACTGGTCCTGGCTTGTGGCCACAGGGGCTAGAGTATCTTTGTATTGTTTCCTTCTGTTGCAGTAGGGCAAGCTGGTCTCTGTTGCTTGACACAGTGATTCTCAAACTGTTTGACTCTGGCAGGTGTATCAGGCCAGTTTATGAGCAATCTAAGATATTGTTAATAGTTAGTTACTCATGACCAATCTCAGATATCGTTAATAGTAAGTTATTCATGAACAATCTCAGATATCGTTAATAGTTAGTTACTCATGAACAATCTCAGATATCGCTAATAGTTAGTTACTCATGAACAATCTAAGGTATCGTTAATAGTTAGTTACTCATGAACAATCTCAGATATCGTTAATAGTTAGTTACTCATGATCAATCAAAGATATCGTTAATAGTAAGTTACTCATGAACAATCTAAGATATCGTTAATAGTAAGTTACTCATGAACAATCTAAGATATCGTTAATAGTTAGTTACTCGTGAACAATCTAAGATATCGTTAATAGTTAGTTACTCATGAACAATCTAAGATATCGTTAATAGTAAGTTACTCGTGAACAATCTAAGATATCGTTAATAGTAAGTTACTCGTGAACAATCTAAGATATCGTTAATAGTAAGTTACTCATGAACAATCTAAGATATCGTTAATAGTAAGTTACTCATGAACAATCTAAGATATCGTTAATAGTAAGTTACTCATGAACAATCTAAGATATCGTTAATAGTAAGTTACTCATGAACAATCTAAGATATCGTTAATAGTTAGTTACTCATGAACAATCTAAGATATCGTTAATAGTTAGTTACTCATGAACAATCTAAGATATCGTTAATAGTTAGTTACTCATGAACAATCTAAGATATCGTTAATAGTTAGTTACTCATGAACAATCTAAGATATCGTTAATAGTAAGTTACTCATGAACAATCTAAGATATCGTTAATAGTAAGTTACTCATGAACAATCTAAGATATCGTTAATAGTAAGTTACTCATGAACAATCTAAGATATCGTTAATAGTAAGTTACTCATGAACAATCTAAGATATCGTTAATAGTTAGTTACTCATGAACAATCTAAGATATCGTTAATAGTAAGTTACTCATGAACAATCTAAGATATCGTTAATAGTAAGTTACTCGTGAACAATCTAAGATATCGTTAATAGTAAGTTACTCATGAACAATCTAAGATATCGTTAATAGTAAGTTACTCATGAACAATCTAAGATATCGTTAATAGTAAGTTACTCATGAACAATCTCAGATATCGTTAATAGTTAGTTACTCATGATCAATCAAAGATATCGTTAATAGTAAGTTACTCGTGAACAATCTAAGATATCGTTAATAGTAAGTTACTCGTGAACAATCTAAGATATCGTTAATAGTAAGTTACTCGTGAACAATCTAAGATATCGTTAATAGTAAGTTACTCGTGAACAATCTAAGATATCGTTAATAGTTAGTTACTCATGAACAATCTAAGATATCGTTAATAGTAAGTTACTCATGAACACATAAACCGGTGTCATTCTAATGAAGTATCCAGATTTGTGTTCGATGTTTACATGTTGCCGAGTGCCTGTATTGTTCTTACACACGATTCACGGTGTGCTAAGAATTGTTCTGTAACGTTTGATTTCATTAGCCACTATTTTCTCCTCTTGTAATTGTGAAATGATCCAGAAACGACATAATGTTGCCACGGGAAAGATGTTAGTTAGTTGCATATCCTTCACAGAACGTTGCAGTCAACCCCAGCATTTTTGGCTGTTCAAGATTTCTTGGCAAATTTTATTCAGTAGGTTATCATTGCTTTCAGAACGACCGGCTCTCATATCCTTGTATGGGAAACCAACGCAAGGCGACCTACTTCCTAATCTCCCACAGCTGTGTCACGAACGCGGTATACAGGATTACGGATTGCTCCCGTAACAACTTCGCCACAGAGACGGTTTTGTGTTTAAGGGCTGGATGTTACCCCAGGGGCCAGAGCCGCTCCATCAGGTCCCCACGCCCCTGTGTGTCATTGGGATGGCCGCCTCTGCTGGTGGCCCTGGTTAGATGAAGTGCAGGAAAGATGATGTTCTCAACATTGTTACTGCTGTTTGCTTGTCGGAGTGTCCTTGTGTCATACGATCTTAATGGCAATATTCTTACAGGAGTGAATAGGTACAACTGTCTGGTAACAGTCATAACATCTGATGGGAGATGCCTTGAAGAGATTAGAACACGAATCTGTATGGCGAAGGTAGTCTTTTGAAAGATGAAAATCATACTGATCAATAAAATGATGTCATCTGTAACGAGACAAAGAGTGGTAAAATGCTACACAGAACCTGCACTTTTGTATGGATGTGAAACGTGGACAATGAGCAGACAAGCTAAAAAAGAAAAAAATTCTAATGGAAGTAGCGATGTGGTTTCTGGGGAAAATGCAACAAATGCAATGGGCAGACAGAAAAACATTATGAGCAAGTACTACAAGAAGCAAATGAAAACCGTAAACTATTTAGATAAATTAGACACAGACAATGCTGATATTCTGGATACGTTATGAGAATAAATGAACTGTAGAACATGGTGACAACTGACAAGATTGAAGGGGAAAGAACAATGGGAGAAATAAATATCTGGATGTCTTGACCACATGGCATGGTCGAGACAAGAACACAGAGGTGATCCACGACTCTGGTGATCGCGTGAGATGGCGATACATGACCGCCCACGCTTATCGACACGGCACATAATGGTGGTGATGATACAATTTTAATCCTTTTTACCCCTCTGCCTCTGTTCAGAAAGCAACGTCAAACTACTGACCGTAAAATTGCCTGGAAACTGACCGTAAAATTGCCTGGAAACAAACAACTGAACGTAAAATTGCCTGGAAAAAAACTACTGACCGTAAAATTGCCTGGAAACATCAACCAGGATTGATCGTTACCTCCTGTACAGGACATGAATTTTTTTTTTAAAGAATAACGAAGACACAAACAATAGATTGCACGATTTATTGCCAGGCATATTTCACTGCATCTCGTCAGGTTCATACTACAGAATTCACACAACATAAAGTAACTAGATAAACACTTCAAGTTGAAATATATACATGTTCGCACAATAATTTCAGTTGTCTACCACGGTAACTTGAAACTGAATAGGCCATATTTGTGCAAGCTGAAAGACATGAAAGTCAGTTTAAGATTACCGTGGTAGACAATTGACATCACTGTGTGAATATGTGTATATTTCAGCTTGAAAGATTTATCTAGTTACCTTACTTTATGTTGCGTGGTTTATGCAGTTTGTACCTGGCGAGATGCAGCGAAATATGCCAGGCAATAAATTGTGCAATCTATTGTGTGTGTCTTCGTTACTCAGATAACTTTTGGTTATTATAATCATTTTCCTTCTGACTTTATTTTAAACAATTAATTTATTTAGTAATTATAGAGCCAATGTGTTCAAAGTATTTTCACTTTCTTCTTGAGTGATTCGTATTTTCCAATGACATGAGGTTTTGTCCGTGGACATTTATTTTTGGGACTCAGAGATAAGAAATCTGGGAACCGCTGGACTTACACCAGGCTGACCAAGTGCAGGAATATCACGTGACGTGACCCCGATGTCAAGGTAAAACACCCGGGCCACGTGTTGCCACCAGCTGACGGAGAGTGCTATCCCTGGTGGCTCGCTGTTCTAATTGTGTTTAAGCCTTCGGTATCTACCTCACACACAAACAATGTCCTTCAACTTGAGAATTTTAAGAACGGAAATACACACACACACACACACACACACACACACACACACACACACACACACACACACACACGCACGCCCGCCCGCCCGCCCGCCCGCCCGCACACACACACACACACACACACACACGTGATGCAAATAATATTGTCTTGTGGCACAGGAGACGCGTTTACTGTGGCAGTACGGGCAACTTAGTGCAGAAAAAGTAAACATCAATAAAGCAACCAGATGCCGTCTCCACAATGAAGGTTGGCTGATATAGACCTCCAACACTGTCTCTCGCCCTGATTGTACTTTGTGTCAGACTGTCGTTCGTCCATCGCTTAACGTTATCTTCCCACTTGTACCGTTGTCTACCTCTTGCTCGCTTGCCTTCAACCTTACCCTCTAGTATTGCTTTTTATAAGAGTCGTGTGTCACTCTAAACTAAACAACATAAAATAACACGCAGTAATGCAGCTTAAAATAAAACGTTAGTTGCATATCCTATATGCAGTCAACCCCAGTATTTTTTGGCTGTTATTGATTTCATGGCAAGTTTACGTTCAGTAGTTTGCCATTGCTGTTTTTAAACCACCGGCACTCATACCTCTGCATGAAACACCATCGCAAGGCGGTCTGCCGCCAAATCGCTGGCAACTGTGTTTCGAACTCGGAATGCTTTATTGGGAATCGCTTTGGTAACCTCTTTGTCACAGAGCAAGTGATATAGCTTTACAGAACACAATTATGGGAAGCAAAGGACGTTGTGTCGACTAGCCTTCATCAGAAAACAAAGACACAAAACACAACATATGAATACTGGGAATACACAACAGCGACCACACTAGGACATAATAACGGAATGAGAATACTGGAAAGATGCCAAAAAATATTAGACAAATTAACAAACAATGGAAACAAATGAATAGCATGCACTACTGGTCTCAGAGAAATACCGCAATAAATAAAATAAGCAATTCCGCACACCCATGTTGGCAGTAACTGACATGGATAAGCAACATCGCAAACCCCAGTTGACAGTACCTGACATGAATAAGCAGCACCGCACACCTCAGTTGGCAGTACCTGACATAGATAATCAACACCTCAGTTGGCAGTATCTGACATGAATAAGCAGCACCGCACACCTCAGTTGGCAATACCTGCATCGATACCTATAAGCAATACCGCACACCTCAGTTGGCAGTACCTGACATGAATAAGCAGCACCGCACACCTCAGTTGGCAGTACCTGACATGAATAAGCAGCACCGCACACCTCAGTTGGCAGTACCTGACATAGATAAGCAACATCTCAGTTGGCAGTACCTGACATAGATAAGCAACATCTCAGTTGGCAGTACCTGACTTGAATAAGCAACACCGCACACCCCATGTAGCAGTACCTGACATGAATAAGCAACACCGCACACCCCATGTAGCAGTACCTGACATGAATAAGCAACACCGCACACCCCATGTAGCAGTACCTGACATGAATAAGCAGCACCACACACCTCAGTTGGCAGTACCTGACATGAATAAGCAGCACCGCACACCTCAGTTGGCAGTACCTGACATAGATAAGCAACATCTCAGTTGGCAGTACCTGACATAGATAAGCAACATCGCAGTTGGCAGTACCTGACATGAATAAGCAGCACCGCACACCTCAGTTGGCAGCACCTGACATGAATAAGCAGCACCGCACACCTCAGTTGGCAGTACCTGACATGAATAAGCAGCACCGCACACCTCAGTTGGCAGCACCTGACATGAATAAGCAGCACCGCACACCTCAGTTGGCAGTACCTGACATAGATAAGCAACATCTCAGTTGGCAGTACCTGACATAGATAAGCAACATCTCAGTTGGCAGTACCTGACGTGAATAAGAAACACCGCACACCCCATGTAGCAGCACCTGACATGAATAAGCAGCACCGCACACCTCAGTTGGCAGCACCTGACATCGATACCTATAAGCAATACCGCACACCTCAGTTGGCAGCACCTGACATCGATACCTATAAGCAATACCGCACACCTCAGTTGGCAGCACCTGACATCGATACCTATAAGCAATACCGCACACCTCAGTTGGCAGCACCTGACATGAATAAGCAATACCGCACACCTCAGTTGGCAGCACCTGACATGAATAAGCAATACCGCACACCTCAGTTGGCAGCACCTGACATGAATAAGCAATACCGCACACCTCAGTTGGCAGCACCTGACATGAATAAGCAATACCGCACACCTCAGTTGGCAGCACCTGACATGAATAAGCAATACCGCACACCTCAGTTGGCAGTACCTGACATAGATAATCAACACCGCACATCCCAGTTGACAGTACCTGACAGGGATAAGCAAGCGTTGTGATCATACAAGTCCTCTATCCACATAACTATTGAATCATCCAGACCTGAATACTTAACTGTTTGTATACTGCGTGCAACCTGACGTGGCTCAAAAGACGTTCCAGCTTTACTAGACTCCACATAGCATCGCTCTAGTAGTTAAAGAATGGAAGTCCTGATTACGTTAAATGTATAGCCTTTAGTAAAGTAAAGTAAAGTAAAGTAAAGTAAAGTAAAGTAAAACAATGTGAAATAAAGTAAAGTAACGTAAAACAGTGTGAAGTAAAGTAAAGTAAAGTAAAGTAAAGTAAAGTAAAGTAAAGTAAAGTAAAGTAAAGTAAAGTAAAGTAATGGGAAGTAAAGTAAAGTAAAGTAAAGTAACGTGAAGTAAAGTAACGTAAAACAATGTGAAGTAAAGTAAAGTAACGTTAAAGTTAAAGTAAAGTAAAGTAAAGTAAAGTAAAGTAAAGTAAAGTAAAGTAAAGTAAAGTAAAGTAAAGTAAAGTAAAGTAAAGTAAAGTAAAACAATGTGAAGTAAAGTAAAGTTAAAGTTAAAGTTAAAGTAAAGTAAAGTAAAGTAAAGTAAAGTAAAGTAAAGTAAAGTAAAGTAAAGTAAAGTAAAACAATGGGAAGTAAAGTAAAGTAAAGTAAAACAATGTGAAATAAAGTAAAGTAAAGTAAAGTGAAGTGAAGTAAAGTAACGTAAAACAATGTGAAGTAAAGTAAAGTAAAGTAAAGGTAAAGTAAAGTAAAGTAAAGTAAAGTAAAGTAAAGTAAAACAATGTGAAATAAAGTAAAGTAAAGTAAAACAATGGGAGATAAAGTAAAGCTAAAGTAAAGCTAAGTAAAGTAAAGTAAAGTGAAAGTATAGTAAAGTATAGTAAAGTAAAGTAAAGCAAAGTAAAGTAAAACTAAAGTAAAGTAAAGTAAAACTAAAGTAAAGTAAAGTAAGGTAAAGTAAAGTAAAGTAAAGTAAATCTAAAGTAAAGTAAAGTGAAACTATAGTAAAGTATAGTAAAGTAAAGTAAAGCAAAGTAAAGTAAAACTAAAGTAAAGTAAAGTAAAGTAAGGTAAAGTAAAGTAAAGTAAAGTAAAACTAAAGTAAAGTAAAGTAATGTAAAGTAAAGCAAAGCAAAGTAAAGTAAATTAAAGTAAAGTAAAGTAAAGCTAAAGTAAAGTAATGCTAAGTAAAGCTAAAGCTAAAGTAAAGCTAAGTAAAGTAAAGAAAAGTAAAGTGAAAGTATAGTAAAGTATAGTAAAATAAAGTAAAGTAAAGTAAAGTATAATAAAGTAAAGTAAAGTAAAGTAAAAGTAAAGGTAAAGTAAAGTAAAGCTAAAGTAACGTAAAGTAAAGTAAAGCTAAAGTAAAGCTAAAGTAAAGCTAAAGTAAAGCTAAAGTAAAGTAAAGTAAAGTAAAGTAAAGCTAAAGTAAAGCTAAAGTAAAGCTAAAGTAAAGTAAAGTAATGCAAAGTAAAGTAAAGTAAAGCTAAAATAAAGCTAAAGTAAAGTAAAGTAAAGTAAAGTAAAGCTAAAGTAAAGCTAAAGTAAAGCTAAAGTAAAGCTAAAGTAAAGCTAAAGTAAAGCTAAAGTAAAGCTAAAGTAAAGTAAAGTAAAGTAAAGTAATGTAAAGCTAAAGTAAAGCTAAAGTAAAGCTAATGTAAAGTAAAGTAAAGTAAAGTAAAGCTAAAGTAAAGTAAAGTAAAGTAAAGTAAAGCTAAAGTAAAGTAAAGCTAAAGTAAAGCTAAAGTAAAGCTAAAGTAAAGTAAAGTAAAGTAAAGTAAAGTAAAGTAAAATAAAGTAAAGCTAAAGTAAAGTAAAGTAAAGTAAAGTAAAGTAAAGTAAAGTAAAGTAAAAGTAAAGCTAAAGTAAAGTAAAGCTAAAGTAAAGTAAAGTAAAGTAAAATAAAGTAAAGTAAAGTAAAGTTTAATAAATTAAAGTAAAGTAAAGTAAAGTAAAGTAAGGTAAAGTAAGAACCCTTAGACATGCCTTAAGGCGTATCAGGCATATGGTGCTTGACCCGTATTTCTATAGACCAACCGGCACTTGTTGGCTGATGCGGTCAGTATCACAATGGCAACCTTCACTTCCCAAGACATCCATGGGACCCATCTTCGGCTGGGTCGACCCCGGAGCCCGGGCTAGTTGTTAACATTGGAATTGGCCCAGTTGTGGGTGGAAGCGATGACGTCCGGGTCGGGAGGCGAGTGTCTAGCTACTACACCACGAGGCTCCCAGCTTGGTAGTCCACTCAAGTATTGCCACCAGTCACTTCCGGTTATCTGTGTGTTAATATGTGGTAGAATGTTGAGTTAGAAGTCCACCTGAAGCAATCAGCTTCATTTGACTATTATGGAGGCGTGGCAGAGAAGCTTCGGTGTCCACATTAGGCTAAGAGATTACCAGGTTCTAATCCCACCCAAGGCCTAATACTTTTACAAGACCAGTTTGTTTCTAATGATACACGAATTCCTAACTTTCAAAAACAAGAGGCCCAGGTACAAATTATGCACATGATTCCATCGACAGGTGGACATCGCAGTAGGCAACAAGACTGCAGCCTTGGAAAAATTGTTAGAGACAAACATCTATCTAAGGGGAGATTTAGCTTGCTACATGGGTATAATCTGTCTAGAGGCAGCACACATGACACAGATATAGGTGGCTACCTCGGGTAGAATCTGTCTAGAGGAAGCACACCTGGCACAGATATAGGTGGCTACCTCGGGTAGAATCTGTCTAGAGGAAGCACACCTGACACAGATATAGGTGGTTACCTCGGGTAGAATCTGTCTAGAGGAAGCACACCTGACACAGATATAGGTGGCTACCTCGGGTGGAATCTGTCTAGAGGAAGCACACCTGACACAGATATAGGTGGCTACCTCGGGTGGAATCTGTCTAGAGGAAGCACACCTGACACAGATATAGGTGGTTACCTCGGGTAGAATCTGTCTAGAGGAAGCACACTTGACACAGATATAGGTGGCTACCTCGGGTAGAATCTGTCTAGAGGAAGCACACCTGTCACAGATATAGGTGGCTACCTCGGGTAGAATCTGTGTAGAGGAGGCATACCTGACACAGATATAGGTGGCTACCTCGGGTAGAATCTGTCTAGAGAAAGCACACCTGACACAGATATAGGTGGCTACCTCGGGTAGAATCTGTCTACAGGAAGCAAACCTGACACAGATATAGGCGGCTACCTCGGGTAGAATCTGTCTACAGGAAGCAAACCTGGCACAGATATAGGTGGCTACCTCGGGTAGAATCTGTCTAGAGGAAGCACACCTGACACAGATATAGGTGGTTACCTCGGGTAGAATCTGTCTAGAGGAAGCACACCTGACACAGATATAGGTGGCTACCTCGGGTGGAATCTGTCTAGAGGAAGCACACCTGACACAGATATAGGTGGCTACCTCGGGTGGAATCTGTCTAGAGGAAGCACACCTGACACAGATATAGGTGGTTACCTCGGGTAGAATCTGTCTAGAGGAAGCACACCTGACACAGATATAGGTGGCTACCTCGGGTAGAATCTGTCTAGAGAAAGCACACCTGACACAGATATAGGTGGCTACCTCGGGTAGAATCTGTCTACAGGAAGCAAACCTGACACAGATATAGGTGGCTACCTCGGGTAGAATCTGTCTACAGGAAGCAAACCTGACACAGATATAGGTGGCTACCTCGGGTAGAATCTGTCTAGAGGAAGCACACATGACACAGATATAGGTGGCTACCTCGGGTAGAATCTGTCTAGAGGAAGCACACATGACACAGATATAGGTGGCTACCTCGGGTAGAATCTGTCTAGAGAAAGCACACCTGACACAGATATAGGTGGCTACCTCGGGTAGAATCTGTCTAGAGAAAGCACACATGACACAGATATAGGTGGTTACCTCGGGTAGAATCTGTCTAGAGGAAGAAAACCTGACACAGATATAGGTGGCTACCTCGGGTAGAATCTGTCTAGAGGAAGCACACATGACACAGATATATGTGGCTACCTCGGGTAGAATCTGTCTAGAGGAAGCACACATGACACAGATATAGGTGGCTACCTCGGGTGGAATCTGTCTAGAGGAAGCACACGTGACACAGATATATGTGGCTACCTCGGGTAGAATCTGTCTAGAGGAAGCACACGTGACACAGATATAGGTGGCTACCTCGGGTGGAATCTGTCTAGAGGAAGCACACGTGACACAGATATAGGTGGCTACCTCGGGTAGAATCTGTCTAGAGAAAGCACACCTGACACAGATATAGGTGGTTACCTCGGGTAGAATCTGTCTAGAGGAATCACACCTGACACAGATATAGGTGGCTACCTCTGGTAGAATCTGTGTAGAGGAATCACACCTGACACAGATATAGGTGGCTACCTCGGGTAGAATCTGTCTAGAGGAAGCACACATGACACAGATATAGGTGGCTACCTCGGGTGGAATCTGTCTAGAGGAAGCACACGTGACACAGATATATGTGGCTACCTCGGGTAGAATCTGTCTAGAGGAAGCACACGTGACACAGATATAGGTGGCTACCTCGGGTGGAATCTGTCTAGAGGAAGCACACGTGACACAGATATAGGTGGCTACCTCGGGTAGAATCTGTCTAGAGAAAGCACACCTGACACAGATATAGGTGGTTACCTCGGGTAGAATCTGTCTAGAGGAATCACACCTGACACAGATATAGGTGGCTACCTCGGGTAGAATCTGTGTAGAGGAGGCCTACCTGACACAGATATAGGTGGCTACCTCGGGTAGAATCTCTCTAGAGGAAGAAAACCTGACACAGATATAGGTGGCTACCTCGGGTGGAATCTGTCTAGAGGAAGCACACATGACACAGATATAGGTGGCTACCTCGGGTAGAATCTGTCTAGAGAAAGCACACCTGACACAGATATAGGTGGCTACCTCGGGTAGAATCTGTCTAGAGAAAGCACACCTGACACAGACACTGTCAAATTTAGTGACTTGTTGCACAAAACGTTCTTCATTTGATAGGATACAGTTTTTACTAGTCCTATTCTGTTCTTTATCTCAGTGATGCATCTTCCATCTGATGTTATCCATGTGTCAATATATCTGAATGTCTGCACTTGCCCCAAAATAGCGTCATTTACTTTAATTCCACATTTAGGCACAATCTGTGTCTTTGATATCGCCATGACTTCTGTCTTTCTTTTATTCAAACTAAGGCCCATTTTTTGCCACTTTCAACAACCACTGCATTCTTCAGACTTATGAATAATTAGTGTGACTAACTCTCCTCAGAAGATCAACGATGAGGAAGAAAGAAGAAATGACCATTAACAATTATGCCCACGAAATTCCCTTCTCAAAACGAGCTGGTAAAAATTGCGGTTTTTGAGAACTTACCCGAAAGATTAATTGTGGTATTATGACTTATCGTTTCGCTCCTCTATTATATCATTGTAATCCTACACTTTGAACTGAATAGAGAAGATGCGTTTCAAAGTAGCCAACAAAAGACCTGACCATAAAGGGGTACATTATTTGCTCCAGGGGTATCTATATTTGGTAACACTATTTGGGTCAAGCGGTGTCTTGTGAAGGACCTCGTCACTGCAGGAGAAAACGCTCAAAGTTGGGGTGGACAGCCCACTACGACAGACAAAAGGTTTAGACTAAGCCTGTGTAAATACCTGCTGGCGTGTAGGCCAATGTAATGTAAATGGAGGCATGGGGAACCGATAAACAAATAACCTAGGGTGATAGCGCGGGTAGGTGGTGACACACCTGAGCATGGATCTGTCAAACACTGGCTGTGACATGTGGTCCTTTGGCGTTGTATCGTCGTCAGTTTAGATTAGGACAGGAGGACTACACGCACTTACACGAATACCGCCATTATCACTTTCGACAGACAGATAGACAGACAGACAGACAGACAGACAGACAGACAGACAGACAGGCTAGCAGACAGACAGGCAGGCAGGTGCCTGTGCTTAATGCCTGTGCCAATTTTGGGCTCAATATCAACTTGGAGAAGACTGTAGTTATGTACCAGCCAGCTCCAGGGAATAATCACACCGTGCAGAATATCAAGGTGAACGGTCATAGACTAAGTGTTGTGGACAAATTCACCTATCTTGGCAGCACTGTGTCACAAGCTGCCACAATTGATGACGAAGTGAATGCGAGAATCTCCAAGGCCAGCGCGGCCTTTGACAGACTGTACAAGAATGTATGGGACAGAACTGGAATAAGCCTGCAAACAAAGCTGAAAGTCTACAAGCAGTTGTATTATCCACATTGCTATATGCTTGTGAAACATGGACTGTTTATCAGCGACATGTTAGGAAATGAAACCACCTCCACACAGTCTTCCTTAGGAAGCTATTGAAGATTAAATGGCAAGACAAGATCCCTGACACTGAAGTTCTAGAAAGAGCGTCCATGCCCAGTATCCACACTCTACTAATGAAGAATCAGATTCACTTGACTGGTCACTTAACTCGTATGCCAGATCACAAACTCCCTAAACGAATTTTTTTACGTTGTTTCGCCATCTCACACGATCACCAGAGTCGTGGATCAGCTCTATATTCTTGTCTCGATTGTACCACCTGGCCAAGCCATCCAGGTATTCACTTCTCTGCCTTTCCCTTGTTCTATTCCCTCGATCTTGCCAGTTGTCACTAAGTTCTCCAATTTATTTCTTCTCATAACGTGGCCAAAACATTGCGAATATCGACGTCTAATTTCTCCAATCAGTTTACGGCTTTTATCTGTTTCTTGTAGGACTTTATCATTGTTTTTCTGTCTTTCCTCGGTATTCTTTGCATTTTCCTCGGAAACCACATTTCAACAGTCATCAGACGTGTTTCAGCTTGTCTGCTCGTTGTCCACGCTTCACATTCATAAAAAGTGCATGTTCTGTGTATTACATATTACATAATTATCATGTCCGTTGTTATCTTGTCAGGACATGCACCATTTCCTTGATCTATATTTTTAATAGCCTTCTTTATTTCGGCCGGTGTGGTTCATCTTGAGTATTATACATCTGTTGGTTTATTTATCATGCTTTCCCAGAATACATCTTCTGTGTATTCTGTCCATCTGTTTATTACATCGGTAATATCAATTATAATTTCTCATTTTTTTCCCTCTGGTACAACCATTTCCTGTTACATTATTTTTCTTCTCTCTAAATCTTTTTATCCCGTAGTGAATTTGAATAACGAAGACACAAACCATAAATTGTACGATGCAGCAAAATATGCCAGGCAATAAATCGTACAATTTATGGTTTGTGTCTTCGTTATTCAAGATATTTTTTATATTTTCATGCAATCCTTTCTATTTATAGAAAAAAGTAAAGTACAGGAGAGAGAGAGAGAGAGAGAGAGAGAGAGAGAGAGAGAGAGAGAGAGAGAGAGAGAGAGAGAGAGAGAGAGAGAGAGAGACAGACAGACAGACAGACAGACAGAGAGAGAGGAAATAATTCACATACTTAAAGAAGACAAAGTACAGGAGAGAAGAGATGATTCTCAAAGTTACAGATGACAATAAATTATAAAGTCAGCAGAGAACAAATAATTCACGACCATATCAGACAATACAGATAAGAAACCAGGCACTGGTACAGAAATATTAAAAATGCATTTACAAAAAAGACAAGCAAGTTACTATTAACTTTTTTTTAAACACTGAAAATATAAGATTATTAAACTAAACAAAGAAGCAATAGTGTGATCACATCACTTTTATTTACAGACTTTGAACATTATCTCATGTGCAAAGTAATCAACATAGGAAGTTTTCTCATCGATAAATTTACTAAAATATGAACATTTCTCGTGTATACTGTTATGAAAATATAAACATTACAAAAATATGAATATATTTTGTGGATAACATTACAACAATTTGAACATTTTTTGTGGATGACATTATACAAATATGAACATATTGGGGAGAATAATGTTATTAAACTGTTATCAATTTTAGATAAAGTTACAAAACTTTGATCACTTCGCATACATAAAGCTACCAGAATATTGACATCTCTTGTGAATGAAGTAGAAAGTTTTGAACATTTGCCATGGGTAAAGTCACCAAAAATGAACACATTTAGATAGCATTACAAACATTTTACCAATGTTCATGGATAAAGTTACCAAAAACGAACACATTTGGATAAAATTACAAAAACGTTACCATTTATCATAAATAAAGTAATCAGAATATTAAAAATATTATGTTGGATAGTTTTAAAAAATATGAACATTTTGCATGGGTCGGGTTAGCAAAATGTATACGCTTTTCATGGATAAAGTTAGTAACAATGATTAATGTCTATATGTGTGTACATAGACAGTAAAATCTAATTTTGTAAATAGACATTAAAATCTATGTGCATATACAGACATTAAAATATATGTGCATACATGGATAGTAAAATCTGTGTGCATATATGTACATAATAATCTACGCTCACATTTAGACATTAGAATCTATGTGCATATCACCATCATCATCATCAAGTGCCGTGCCGGCTGGCGTAGGCATTCATGGCTCTCCACAGATCTCGGTCTTTGATGTTCTGGATCAACTCTGCTGATGATATTCCTCCATGCCACCGTCTCAATCCCTCCAGCATCATTTCTCTTGGTCTGCCTCTGCCTCTCTTCCCCTCGATCTTTCCAGTTGTCACGATGTTTTCCAATGCCTCTCTTCTCATCACACTACTAAAGAAAGCTGTTTGTCTCTTTCTTATTGTTGTATATAGTGTTCTAGTTTCATTAGCCTCTTTCAGGCATATATAGACATTAAAATCTATGTGCATATACAGAAATTAAAATCTATGTGCATATACAGACATTAAAATCTATGTGTATATACAGACATTAAAATCTATGTGCATATACAGACATTAAAATCTATGTGCATATACAGACATTAAAATCTATGTGTATATACAGACATTAAAATCTATGTGCATATACAGAAATTAAAATCTAGTCCCTATATAGACATCTGATCTGATTTGATTTGTAGAAAAAAAAAGAATCTTTCCACATCGTTCAACCAGCCTCAATGGCGTTGGATATAGTTATGGTGGTTCATAGTGCGGTATAGATTGTTCTGGTTTTTTACGTATTTGACGACTTCTGTTGCTGCATGTCTGGCCGGGTTTCTCTTGTTTGTCTCCTCCATGCCATCCTCTCTGTTTCTGCCATTATTGCTGCATGTCTGGCCGGGTTTCTCTTGTTTGTCTCCTCCATGCCATCCTCTCTGTTTCTGCCATTATTGCTGCATGTACCTGCTGTCACTATCCGTATCTCCCTCCCTCTAGTTTGGCATTTTCTTGAGTTCCTGCTCTCTCTTATATATAGACATTAACATCCATGTGAATGTATTGACATTAAAATGTATGTCCATATATAGACATTAAAATGTATGTCCATATATAGACATTAAATTGTATGTGCATACATGGATATTAAAATCTATGTGCATACACAGACATTAAAATGTATGTGCATACATGGATATTAAAATCTATGTGCTTACACAGACATTAAAATGTATGTCCATATATAGACATTGAAGTGTATGTGCACACATCAACATTAAAATGTATGTGCATACATGGAAATTGAAATTTATGTGCATATATGGACATAAAAATCTATGCTCACATATAGACACTAGAAGACAGAAGACTAGAATAGACACTAGCATATATAGACATTCAAATATATGTGCATGTATGGTAATTAAAATCTAAGTGCAAATATAGACATAAAATTGTATGTGCATATATAGACATTACACTCTATGAGCACATATTCAAACTAAACAAGGATGCACATAAAGAGTACATAAGTCATTCTGTGTCAGAAATTTTCACAGCAAACACCCAACGACGCCCAAGAAAGTAAGCATAAGCAGTATAAAAAATCATAAGTGTGTGACTTTCAGAGAGACTAAATACACAATAGAAGTAGCCCATGGAAAAGCCAGATTTATTTAGATGATCTGTCGAAATGTAAAAAGAGAACACGAAGTGGATACCAAACATAGACACTCATTTCACATAGACACTCATTTCACATAGACACTCATTTCACATAGACACTCATTTCACATAGACACTCATCTCACATAGACACTTGTGTGACATAGACACTCATCTCACATAGACACTTGTGTGACATAGACACTCATCTCACATAGACACTTGTGTGACATAGACACTCATCTCACATAGACACTTGTGTGACATAGACACTCATCTCACATAGACACTTGTGTGACATAGACACTCATCTCACATAGACACTTGTGTGACATAGACACTCATCTCACATAAATACTTCGTCTCACATAGACACTTGTGTGACATTGACACTCATCTCACATAGACACTTGTGTGACATTGACACTCATCTCACATAGACACTTGTGTGACATTGACACTCATCTCACATAGACACTTGTGTGACATAGACACTCATCTCACATAGACACTTGTGTGACATTGACACTCATCTCACATAGACACTCATCTCACATAGACACTTGTGTGACATAGACACTTGTGTGACATTGACACTCATCTCACATAGACACTTGTGTGACATAGACACTCATCTCACATAGACACTTGTGTGACATAGACACTCATCTCACATAGATACTTGTGTGAAATAGACACTCATCTCACATAGACACTTGTATGACATAGACACTTGTGTGACATTGACACTCATCTCACATAGACACTTGTGTGACATAGACACTCATCTCACATAGACACTTGTGTGACATTGACACTCATCTCACATAGACACTTGTGTGACATAGACACTCATCTCACATAGACACTTGTGTGACATAGACACTCATCTCACATAGACACTTGTGTGACATAGAAACTCATCTCACATAGACACTTGTGTGACATAGACACTCATCTCACATAGACACTTGTGTGACATTGACACTCATCTCACATAAATACTTCTCTCACATAGACACTTGTGTGACATTGACACTCATCTCACATAGACACTTGTGTGACATTGACACTCATCTCACATAGACACTTGTGTGACATTGACACTCATCTCACATAGACACTTGTGTGACATAGACACTCATCTCACATAGACACTTGTGTGACATTGACACTCATCTCACATAGACACTTGTGTGACATTGACACTCATCTCACATAGACACTTGTGTGACATTGACACTCATCTCACATAGACACTTGTGTGACATAGACACTCATCTCACATAGACACTTGTGTGACATTGACACTCATCTCACATAGACACGTGTGTGACATTGACACTCATCTCACATAGACACTTGTGTGACATAGACACTCATCTCACATAGACACTTGTATGACATAGACACTTGTGTGACATTGACACTCATATCACATAGACACTTGTGTGACATAGACACTCATCTCACACAGACACTTGTGTGACATAGACACTCATCTCACATAGACACTTGTGTGACATAGACACTCATCTCACATAGACACTTGTGTGACATAGACACTCATCTCACATAGACACTTGTGTGACATAGACACTCATCTCACATAGACACTTGTGTGACATAGACACTCATCTCACATAGACACTTGTGTGACATAGACACTCATCTCACATAAATACTTCGTCTCACATAGACACTTGTGTGACATTGACACTCATCTCACATAGACACTTGTGTGACATTGACACCCATCTCACATAGACACTTGTGTGACATTGACACTCATCTCACATAGACACTTGTGTGACATAGACACTCATCTCACATAGACACTTGTGTGACATTGACACTCATCTCACATAGACACTCATCTCACATAGACACTTGTGTGACATATACACTTGTGTGACATTGACACTCATCTCACATAGACACTTGTGTGACATAGACACTCATCTCACATAGACACTTGTGTGACATAGACACTCATCTCACATAGACACTTGTGTGACATAGACACTCATCTCACATAGACACTTGTATGACATAGACACTTGTA
Organism: Cepaea nemoralis; assembly: GCA_014155875.1. Classification (NCBI taxonomy): domain Eukaryota; kingdom Metazoa; phylum Mollusca; class Gastropoda; order Stylommatophora; family Helicidae; genus Cepaea; species Cepaea nemoralis. The sequence goes on along the minus strand of JACEFZ010009679.1, from coordinate 301,071 downwards.
TGACATAGACACTTGTGTGACATTGACACTCATCTCACATAGACACTTGTGTGACATAGACACTCATCTCACATAGACACTTGTGTGACATTGACACTCATCTCACATAGACACTTGTGTGACATAGACACTCATCTCACATAGACACTTGTGTGACATAGACACTCATCTCACATAGACACTTGTGTGACATAGACACTCATCTCACATAGACACTTGTGTGACATAGACACTCATCTCACATAGACACTTGTGTGACATAGACACTCATCTCACATAGACACTTGTGTGACATAGACACTCATCTCACATAGACACTTGTGTGACATAGACACTCATCTCACATAAATACTTCGTCTCACATAGACACTTGTGTGACATTGACACTCATCGCACATAGACACTTGTGTGACATTGACACTCATCTCACATAGACACTTGTGTGACATTGACACTCATCTCACATAGACACTGTGTGACATAGACACTCATCTCACATAGACACTTGTGTGACATGGACACTCATCTCACATGGACACTTGTCTGACATTGACACTCATCTCACATAGACACTTGTGTGACATTGACACTCATCTCACATAGACACTTGTGTGACATAGACACTCATCTCACATAGACACTTGTGTGACATTGACACTCATCTCACATAGACACTTGTGTGACATTGACACTCATCTCACATAGACACTTGTGTGACATTGACACTCATCTCACATAGACACTTGTGTGACATAGACACTCATCTCACATAGACACTTGTATGACATAGACACTTGTGTGACATTGACACTCATCTCACATAGACACTTGTGTGACATAGACACTCATCTCACATAGACACTTGTGTGACATAGACACTCATCTCACATAGACACTTGTGTGACATAGACACTTGTGTGACATAGACACTCATCTCACATAGACACTTGTGTGACATAGACACTCATCTCACATAGACACTTGTGTGACATAGACACTCATCTCACATAGACACTTGTGTGACATAGACATTCATCTCACATAGACACTTGTGTGACATTGACACTCATCTCACATAGACACTTGTGTGACATTGACACTCATCTCACATAGACACTTGTGTGACATAGACACTTGTGTGACATTGACACTCATCTCACATAGACACTTGTGTGACATTGACACTAATCTCACATAGACACTTGTGTGACATTGACACTCATCTCACATAGACACTTGTGTGACATAGACACTCATCTCACATAGACACTTGTATGACATAGACACTTGTGTGACATTGACACTCATCTCACATAGACACTTGTGTGACATAGACACTCATCTCACATAGACACTTGTGTGACATTGACACTCATCTCACATAGACACTTGTGTGACATAGACACTCATCTCACATAGACACTTGTGTGACATAGACACTCATCTCACATAGACACTTGTGTGGCATAGACTCTCATCTCACATAGACACTTGTGTGACATAGACACTCATCTCACATAGACACTTGTGTGACATAGACACTCATCTCACATAAATACTTCGTCTCACATAGACACTTGTGTGACATTGACACTCATCTCACATAGACACTTGTGTGACATTGACACTCATCTCACATAGACACTTGTGTGACATTGACACTCATCTCACATAGACACTTGTGTGACATAGACACTCATCTCACATAGACACTTGTGTGACATTGACACTCATCTCACATAGACACTTGTATGACATAGACACTTGTGTGACATAGACACTCATCTCACATAGACACTTGTCTGACATAGACACTCGTCTCACATAGACACAGTTCTCTTATAAGGAGTTACTTGGATGTATTGTCCGGGTCATGCAGGAGTGTAAGATCTACTGTATTTAAGAGCGCAAGTAGTTGGAACATTAAAGATGGACAAGAGATATACATCACACAAACTTACAACAAATAACTACAACACACAAATATACAACACACAACTTCATCACACAGACATACATAAAACAAGTACATCACACAGACATACTTCAAACTAGTACATCATACAGACATACAAGAAACAACTACATCACACAGACATACAAGAAACAACTACATCACACAGACATACAAGAAACAACTACATCACACAGACATACAAGAAACAACTACATCACACAGACATACAATGAACAACTACATCACGCAGACACACTTCAAGCTAGTACATCATACAGACATACAAGAAACAACTACATCACACAGACATACAAGAAACAACTACATCACACAGACATACAAGAAACAGCTACATCACACAGACATACAAAAACAACTACATCACACAGACATACAACGAACAACTACATCAATGATGTGCATTTACAAAATGAAATTAAGTCTAATTAGAAATTATCTCAAACTATCAAGTTATTTTGTATGTTTTTCAAAAGTGACCAGACTTTTCCCCACTTTGCGGCTTCCTAACAATTGCAAATTTTAAGCAGAAATATAAATCAACTAGTTTTTATACTTTGATATAAAGGAATCTGAAATTCTCGCTTCTTTTGGTAATATTTAGCATAACAATTTAAAAGGAAGCAAACATGTATATGTGTAAATATTTCACATCAATGTATTTTTGTAACTGGAAGAGAAACATGAATATTACATGAGTGACATATTGATTGCAAATGTTTTAATTCCACGTTCATGCCACTTCTAACAGTATGCAGTGTGCAATAAATTGTTCATTAGGTGATAGATTATTCATTTGAGAATTCCGTCCTCCCAGAATTGATTTGTGTATGCAATCCCTTTGAGGTAGGTATGAAAGGGAATTTTACATTGACTTTGATTTGTTTCGTTGTTATAGGACTGGGTGCCATACATTCTTTCTGACTTGTGGTAGAACATCAATCTTCTTTGGTAAAACTGTAATCCTTTAGAAAACTTTAATCTGCCTTGGTAGAAATTTAGATCTACCTTGGTAGAACTGTAGATCTACTTTGGTAGAACTTCAGATATACAGACATACAAGAAACAACTACATCACGCAGACATACAACGAACAACTACATCACACAGACATACAAGAAACAACTACATCACACAGACATACAAGAAACAACTACATCACACAGACATACAAGATACATCTACATCACACATACATACAAGAAACAAATACATCACACAGACATACAAGAAACAACTACATCACACAGACATACAAGAAACAACTACATCACGCAGACATACAAGAAACATCTACATCACACAGACATACAAGAAACAACTACATCACATAGACATACAAGAAACAACTACAACACACAGACATACAAGAAACAACTACATCACACAGACATACAAGAAACAACTACATCACGCAGACATACAAGAAACAACTACATCACACAGACACACAAGAAACAACTACATCACACAGACATACAAGAAACAACTACATCACACAGACATACAAGAAACAACTACATCACACAGACATACAAGAAACTACATCACACAGACATACAAGAAACTACATCACACAGACATACAAGAAACTACATCACACAGACATACAAGAAACAACTACATCACACAGACATACAAGAAACTACATCACACAGACATACAAGAAACAACTACATCACACAGACACACAAGAAACAACTACATCACGCAGACATACAAGAAACAACTACATCACACAGACATACAAGGCACAACTACATCACACTGACATACAAGGCACAACTACATCACACAGACATACAAGAAACAACTACATCACACAGACATACAAGAAACAACTACATCACACAGACATACAAGAAACAACTACATCACACAGACATACAAGAAACTACATCACACAGACATACAAGAAACAACTACATCACACAGACATACAAGAAACTACATCACACAGACATACAAGAAACTACATCACACAGACATACAAGAAACTACATCACACAGACATACAAAAACAACTACATCACACAGACATACAGCAAACAACTACATCAATGATGTGCATTTACAAAATGAAATTAAGTCTAATTAGAAATTATCTCAAACTATCAAGTTATTTTGTATGTTTTTCAAAAGTGACCAGACTTTTCCCCACTTTGCTGCTTCATAACAAATGAAAATTTTAAGCAGAAATATAAATCAACTAGTTTTTATACTTTGATATAAAGGAATCTAAAATTCTCGTTTCTTTTGGCAATATTTAGCATAACAATTTACAAAGAAGCAAACATGTATAGGGCCTATGTGTAAATATTTCACATCAATGTAATTTTGTAACTGGAAGAGAAACATGAATATTACATGAGTGACATATTGATTGCAAATGTTTTAATTCCACGTTCAAGCCACTTCTAACAGTGTGCATTGTGCAATAAATTGTTCATTAGGCGACAGATTATTCATTTGAGAATTCCTTCCTCCCAGTATTGATTTGTGTATGCAATCCCTGTGAGGTAGGTATGAAAGGGAATTTTACATTGACTTTGATTTGTTTCGTTGTTATAGGACTGGGTGCCATACATTCTTTCTGACTTGTGGTAGAACATCAATCTTCTTTGGTAAAACTGTAATCCTTTAGAAAACTTTAATCTGCCTTGGTAGAAATTTAGATCTACCTTCGTAGAACTGTAGATCTACTTTGGTAGAACTTCAGATCTACTTTGGTAGAACTTTAGATCTACTTTATACGTTTGCTGCTGCTATAACTTTGAATGCCCATTGACTGTTGATAGCACTTGCACTTTTGTCTGTGTGTGTCTCATTCACATTAATTAATTTTTGCAGTTTTTATATTCTGTCCAAATCTTTAAAGTAAGTTACACCCTGCATCATTCCTGGACTCAAATACATCATGCTTGTTACTTCAGGCAATGAATGAATCACCCCAAAAAAAACGAGAAGTAGATTGTTAGCTTTACTAAAACACGACTACAAGAGACAAATTGGACGTTGCGGCCAAGGCCTTCGTCAGCACAGGACAAACAAATACAAACCAACACAAACCGAAGGCTTTGGCCGCAACGTCCAATTTGTCTCTTGTAGTCGTGTTTTAGTAAAGCTAAAAATCTACTTCTCGTTTTTTTTGGGGTGATTCATTCATTGCCTTTTTAAGCTTTACTGCAGTTCCCCTCATTCTTACTTCAGACAGAAGTGCCTCACATCTAAACTTCTGATCTGCCACAAACCACTTGAAGTGGAACACATTTTAAAGAACTTTAAACGGTCTTATAAAGGAAGGTCAGCCAAAAATATTGTTCTCATACACTTTGTAAATCTACGCACATTTTGGTTTCATTCTATACACTCCCTTTTTTTCATTTTGTACACTTTTTTGTTTCATTCTATACACATTTTTATTTATTTCTACATACTCTTTTGGCTCATTCTAATCACATTTTAGTTTCCTTCTATACACTTTTTAATTTCATTCTATACACCTTTTTGTTTCAATCTATACTCTGTTTTGTTTATTTTTACATACGTTTTTGATTCATTCTAAACACGTTATTGTTTCATTCTATACACTTTTTTGTTTATTTCTACTTACTTTTTTGATTCATCCTAAACACTTTTTGTTTTATCCTAAACACTTTTTTGTTTCATCCTAAACACTTTTTTGTTTCATCCTAAACACTTTTTTGTTTCATCCTAAACACTTTTTTGTTTCATCCTAAACACTTTTTTGATTCATCCCAAAACACTTTTTTGTTTCATCCTAAACACTTTTTTTTTATTCATCCTAAACACTTTTTTTATTCATCCTAAACACTTTTTTGTTTCATCCTAAACACTTTTTTTTTGTTCATCCTAAACACTTTTTTTGTTTCATCCTAAACACTTTTTTGTTTCATCCTAAACACTTTTTTGTTTCATCCTAAACACTTTTTTGTTTCATCCTAAACACTTTTTTGTTTCATCCTAAACACTTTTTTGATTCATCCTAAACACTTTTTTGTTTCATCCTAAACACTTTTTTGTTTCATCCTAAACACTTTTTTGTTTCATCCTAAACACTTTTTTGATTCATCCTAAACACTTTTTTGTTTCATCCTAAACACTTTTTTGTTTCATGCTAAACACTTTTTTGTTTCATCCTAAACACTTTTTGTTTCATCCTAAACACTTGTTTTCCCCATTCTATTCACCGTTTTGTTTCATTCTACACATTTTGTTGTTGAATTCTACACATGATTTTTTGTTTTATTTCATTCAATACGCCTTATTTCATTCTAAACACGCACTGTTTTTATTTCATTCTACACACTATTGTTGCACTCTATGCACCATATTTTATCCTATAAATGTTTCTCCCAACTCTGCGTACTTCCCACTATACTCTTGTTTTCTACTCTATACACCTTGCTTCTTTCTACTAACTTTGTTTCATTCTGTATACTGTTCCCCATTCTATACACATTTCTCCTTTCTCCAAGCACGTTTTCCAAGAAACATTTCGTGTTCTCCACCTATGAACTCTTGCAAAAGCATGCCACTGGATGTACAGTGTCTGCTATTTTTCTATAGAATGTTAACTGTTGTTGTCTCTTAATTTAGCCCCGGGAAATTAGCCTGTCAATGTGTGGTCTCCAGGTTGTAGACTAAGTGTTATATCTGTGAGTTATTGGGTAACAAATAATATCTCCCTTCACAACAGAAACCACTTGTAGAGCCTGTCTATGTGTCTTTAACTCTTAAATCACACAACAGAAACCACAAGTACAGCATGTCTACATGTCTTTAACTCTTAAACCACACAACAGAAACCACTTGTAGAGCCTGTCAATGTATCTTTAACTCTTAAATCACACAACAGAAACCACAAGTACAGCATGTCTACGTGTCTTTAACTCTTAAACCACACAACAGAAACCACTTGAAGAGGCTGTCAACCTGTCTTTAACTCTCACGGAAGCCCATGTGAGTGAGCACTCTGTCCAGCCAGTCTAGAGGTCCATTAAGCCGTAGCTCAATCCAGCACGGGGATTCCACGGCGTCCTGTCTATGATAGTCCATCCCCCAGCCCTTGACAAAACTGATCCGAATGAGGCACATCTTGCTGAGCTCATAAACAGCAGCCTCAAATCCGTGGTTGATGGACTGCTTTAGCAGTGAGGCAAACTCCTCGTTGCTGAAAATCTTCAGGCTGTGCTTCGGGAGCACCTTGCAGACAGTTGTTGGATGGAAGTTGTTGCTGTAGTTGAGGTTACGGCTTTGTATGAAGATGCTGCAGTCACTCATGCATTCGACAAAGATCTCACCCTTGATGTAACAGAGGTGAATTCCCCTGCCGATATGTCGCCGAGTATTCTCTATGGAGGAATTTCTATAGACGTTGGTCAGTGAGCCCAAACAGAAGCGGTCAGTTCGGGATGGATCAGTGAAGCCGTCTACAATGAGACTGTTTGATGAAGCCTGGAAAGGTTGCCCAACAAAGTAGTTAAGTTCGTAATAATTAATGGTACACCAGAAGCTGGGTTCTTGGTAATTGATGGGCTTAATGTCTGCTCCTGTGGGTACTTTCAAACCTGGGGTTCCGTATTCTAAATTAACTCTGGGTGTGGGGTCTCCAGCTGCCAGCGCGGGATGCGTGGAGTCTAGCCGATGTTCCATTCCGTGTGTTCGAGAATGCCAGGTTTGAACCGCGCACTGATAGTTGGTGATGCACTGACTACTCCTGCAGCCGACAGTGCTGTCAGGACTGGGACATGGGATGTGTGGGGAAGGGTGTTGTGGAAAGGGGTAGGTGACGTTCGGTGGACAGCTTGGTTTGGAGATCTGCAGGAATGTGGGCAGCGTTAGGTTTCTGTGAATATCGCTGTATCTTGGAACTAGTACAGGTGGCAGAACTGGACTTTCAACACGCCGATAGTGGTAGGGATTAATACAGACCTCCTTGTCTCTTGCACTGAACGGGTACTGGCATGTCTCCAACGGTATCAACTCGTGTTGGAATTGCACATCGGGCCATCTCCAAATTCTACAATAGATTAGGTGAGGTGGTGCTTTCCTGTGCGACACTTGCAGACGGTCATCCAAGGGCCGCGGGATGGTCACACACTTGGTATGAGGACTTTTATAGGCCAGAGCTTTCTCTAAATCATCTAATGCCCCTTTCATATTCTTCAACTTCTTGACAAGACAGTCCACGGCCTTCTTTGCCCACTTCTCATCCTCGTCGCCTTGTTTCCAGCCTAAAAGCCTCTTCACGGCGGAACGTGTCTTTTCATCCTCGTCGCCTTGTTTCCAGCCTAAAAGCCTCTTCACGGCGGGGTTTGTGAACGAGAATATACTAGATAAAGCTGAATACATGGTCTTCAATCTCCACAACAAATTCTCCGATAACACGAACCGTTATTCAATGTCTTATCTTACCTTAGATTTAAACTCGGTTTTGATGAGTTCTCACAAATGTATCTCCATGGAAAATTCACAAAAACACGACTGCACTACTAATTCTATTTGTCTTTCTCACAACAGTCTTGAATAATAACACAAGCCACGTCTAAGGATGGTCAGCGTGGATGTAGAACACGTCTGGTGTAATAATAATACAACTAATTCTTCAGCTGAAGCAACTAGCAATAAACACTAACACACGTCGAGCGACTGCGCGGACGCTTCACATCTGATGTCCTTCCAATGTATATTCTGTCAATTCAACTAATTCTAATACACGCTTCGCCGCGATCCTTGGGGATGTTCCTGGGGGTGACTACCAGCTGTTTAAGAACGTTCCCACCGCCTCTGCCCGACCGCTGGCACAGCGCGCCAATCGCTGACCATTGTCCGTCCTGTCACTAATGAAGGATTACTATCATTTTGTGGCCACAGGGGATAGATAATTGTTGTATTGTTTCCTTCTATTCAAGTAAAGCAAGTGCTACAAGTGGGACTCTGTTGCTTGACTCAGTGATTCTCAAATTGTGTGACCCTGGCAGGTGTATTAGGACGGTTCATGAGCAATCTAAGATATTCTTAATTGTTAGTTACTCGTGTACACATAAATCGGTGTCATTATAATGAAATATCCAGATTTGTGTTCAATGTTCACATGTTGCCTAGTGCCTGTATTGTTCTTATACACGATTCACTGTATGGTAATAACTGTTATGTAACGTTTGATTTCTTTAGCCTCGATTTTCTACTCTTGTAATTGTGAAATGGTCCATGAAGCACATAATATTGCCACGGGAAAATTGTTATAAAGTTAGTTAGTTGCATATCCTTTACAGGACGTTGCAGTCAACACCAGCATTTTTGGCTGCTCGTGATTTCTTGGCCAGCTTACGTTCAGTAGTTTGAATAACGAAAACATAAACCATAGATTGTACGATTTATTGCCTGGCATATTTCGCTGCATCTCGTCAGGTACATACTGCAGTAGTCATACAACAGAATAAAATAACTAGATACATCATTCAAGCTGAGATATACACATGTTCGCACAGTGGTATCAATTGTTTACCATGGTAATTTTTAATGGACTATCATGTCGTAACCCCTTCGCCACAGATTAGGTTTTGTGTTTAAGGGCTGGCGGTTCCCCCAGGGACCAGAGCTGCTCCATCAGGTTCCCCCATCCAGGGGCCGTAGCCGCCACATCAGGTCTGCACGCCCCTGTGTGTCATTGGGATGACCGCCTCTGCCTGTGTCCTTGCTTAGATGAAGATTTAAACTGAAGAGGCCACATTTGTGCAAACAGAAAAACATGATAGTCAGTTTAAAATCACCGTGGTAGACAAGTGAAATTACTGTGCGAACATGTGTATATTTCAGCGTGAAGGATTTATCTCGCTATATGTTGAGTGGTGTATACAGTATGTGCCAGACGAGATTAGCGAAATATACCAGGCAATAAATCGTGCAATCTATTGTTTGTGTCTTCGTTATTTGAATAATTTTTTTTATTACTATATGGGGGGTGGGGGGGGGGGGGGGTTGAGTGGTCTCGAGGTATGCTGTCCGTCTCGAATGCTGGAGGTCCCAGGTTTAAGCCCCGGTAAGGACCGGGATTTTTTCACGTGGACTTCTAGTAATAAAATTTCCGCTGGTCTCTGGGTAGTGAGATCGGATGCCCGTGTGTATTGTTGCGCACGTAAAAAAATCCCTTGGCAGTTGGAAATCGAAAAAGAGTAGCATAACGGTGCCGCCCGGGCAAAATTTCGAGTAGATTTTTAACTTGAAATTTTGCCCGGGCAGCGCCCACACACAAATTAGACAAATGAAAAGAAACTGGAAACATTACCAAAACGTGCAAGCGATCTCAGAATCCCAGGCTGGGAAACGGTTTCAGACAAGAAGATTGTAAAGTGCTGTGGGAGATGTCGATGTAAATTATGCCTGCCTCGTCTGTCCTAAGTCGACGCTGTGGCATAGAGGCCTTAAACGTGCTTCACAATTCCCCGACATCCCATATCATCATCATCATCATCATCATCATCATCATCATCATCATACCGGGTCATCGGCATCATCATCACATCATCATCATACCGGGTCATTGTCATCATCATCACATCATCATCATACCGGGTCATCGGCATCATCATCACATCATCATCATACCGGGTCATTGTCATCATCATCACATCATCATCATACCGGGTCATCGGCATCATCATCACATCATCATCATACCGGGTCATTGTCATCATCATCACATCATCATCATACCGGGTCATCGGCATCATCATCACATCATCATCATACCGGGTCATGTCATCATCATCACATCATCATCATACCGGGTCATCGGCATCATCATCACATCATCATCATACCGGGTCATTGTCATCATCATCACATCATCATCATACCGGGTCATCGGCATCATCATCACATCATCATCATACCGGGTCATTGTCATCATCATCACATCATCATCATACCGGGTCATCGGCATCATCATCACATCATCATCATACCGGGTCATCGGCATCATCATCATCATCATCATCATCATCATTATACCGGGTCATCATCAGCATCATACCGGGTCAGTATCATCATCATCATCTTCACCATCATCATCATCATCATCATCATACAGAGTCATCATCATCATCATCATCATCATCATTATACCGGGTCATCATCATCATCATACCGGGTCAGTATCATCATCATCATCATCATCATCATCATTATACCGGGTCATCATCATCATCATACCGGGTCAGTATCATCATCATCATCTTCACCACCATCATCATCATCATCATCATCATACAGAGTCATCATCATCATCATCATCATCATCATCATCATTGTGACATGTTAGATGGATGACAGAGGACCTAGTTAGTAGTGTTCTCTAGAAATATATCTTGAATAATAAATATACAAGAAAAGGATATGATTTAGCACGTTTTGTCTAGAGGTCACTCAAATGAGCTAATCATTCCCGCAATAGCCTTTTTGGAGAACCATTTTTCTCTGGCGCAACCCCCACTGTGAGACCACTATGTATCTACACAGAAATTTATAAAAGAAGTAAAAGGTTTCTCCAAGACCAAAAGAAGATCTGAACTATTCGCTACAGAACAACTGAGGATCCCTCTCTCTCATTATAATGTTGCCAGTGTGCTATTTGTCCGTCACATTAGATCTTCTTTTTTGTTATTTGTCAAAAGTGACCTATACCAGTTTGTCCAATTTCTTTGGGACTGTAGGATTCAATTCTTGTAGGCAAACTCAACATTAACTGTACATTACATCTGTTGGACAAGACATCTACATGACAGTTTCTTGACAAAAGTGGGACATACATTCACATAGAATTGTTTACACCACGATTGTACAAGACATACATCATGAGAGATACTTGACAACATCTATACAGGACTTTCCACTATTTGTAACCAACCACAGCACTTAAGACAGTCACCAGGTACAATACTTGACAGCACTGCACAAGACATTCTCCTGAGACATGTGCTTAAAACCCTGCTTCATTAATTACACTTTATTGAGCTGATGGTGAGTCGAGTGAAGACCCATGATTCATCCCATTTGTCATGTCAACACTTCAAAAAAAGGTACATAAAATGTACAAAATATGTCACACATCCATGAAGGTAAACATGATACAACACTCGGATCCCTCCTCCAACCAATAACCAAAACTCTCCTCCTCCTCTCCTCTCTAATCACCACTACACCATTGACTTTTATCTTTTCTTCTACTGTTCATGAGGGAAAACCAAGATAAGCCATAACCTGGGGCAAGCATAGGGATATTCTGCTCCACTGGTCTGTTTAATCCTTTTAGCACCTATGATGGGTGTTGGACAAGCTCAGGTTGCAGATCTCCCCGTTATGATTTTCCAAGTCAGACTAATTATCCCCTCCTGTCACAGTTTGAAGAAAGGTTACAGCCCTGTCTTTCACCGGTGAGTTGACTGTTCATGAAGTTGAGACTTAGGATGTTGTTCTACTTTTCCTGTAGAGGAAGATCTAAGATACAAATATGTCCCAGCAGTCTTTCTTCTTAGTCTATCTCACTTATTCTACAAGTCTTCATTCTGAAACCCTGTGTGAGCACCAGGCTGGAGATTAACTAAGATAAGTCCTAGCCACACAATCCATTGTCCCAGTCATTTCACTAGATTTCTTGAATGAGGTTAACAACCAGACTTGTTGTTCATTTTCTCAGATGACATTTGATTGAATCAATGATCACTGTCCAGCTCACTATAGTTCTAATCATTGAAGTCCCCAGAACCATTTTCTCCCTTATTTATATCCAGCTGTTTGAGAGCTGAGCTGAAAGCCTCTAAGAAATTCCCATATTGTGGGTTCTAGAAGATTTCACTTATAGAGAGTTGGCTCTGGATTCTGGGACTACTGGTTAGTTTTCCCAGATGATATATGGATGCCTCTCCACCATCCTGTCTTTTCTCTGTTGATATACAAAATGGCACAACATCTCTTTACATGTGTTAAAAGATAATGTTATCATACATCAACATACACAGATTGGAGATGGGGAGGTTAAGGTAGGTGTTGTCCAAGCACACCTCTCCTTGTTGATAATGTAGTGAATTTCACTGTGATGTACTGTGGGTGATATGTTTTCATTATTCACCTTTATCTGTGGTAATCACAAGCCTATATGTTGAGTCAGGGGTAGCTTAACACAATTACAAGCATTTTGAAGCAAGCATTGTGACACAGCAACATGAGACAGGCATTGTGAAGGGAAATGGAAAATAGGCATTTACACCTGCAATATGCAATAGGTATTAACTAATGGCATTTACCCAATTAGCAGACCAGACATCCATTCCTATGGTTGTCATGTTGGTGCATGAATGTCCCATTCCATATACACTTACACAGCAATGCCAGACCTCACCCCTTTTTCACCAGACTTGTCTCACAGGTACATGATCATCATCATGTGCTCTTTCAGAAGCTCAATTGCATAGCAATTGTTCACAAATGCACCAAAGCACATATGGGAAAAACATGTTTAGTCCTTGTAAAGTTGCATGAGCCATACATTATATTCAGCCGACTAAGACACAGGTTCACACACCTATGGTTCTCTTAAGAACTAGTTTATATGAACCAACCAACAGTAAAGGTAACAGTGTAATACTTCAAAGAGAAATTGTATTAATTCTCTTGAGCATATAGCCACCAGGCATCACATGGACTTAGCAATTCTGGCGTGCCAATACACAACCTGCTTACATATGGATATTGAAGCATCTTTCCTTCTACTAGATGTGAGAGGTTATTTATTAATCACCAACTCGCTCACTCCAACATTCTCAGCATTTACAAAGGAACTTGTCATGTTTCATCACTCATTCCAATCCAGACTGCCATATGTTAACTCGCAAGAGCAAAGGTACAGTTGATTTAAGAATGAGTCATCCTAGGCATGAAGAATGCAAAAGGGGTTTGGGTTTGCGAATTTGCATTTAGTGAACTATACATTCATCAAACATACGCAACCAGTCACAACAAGGGATTGATATGCACTTGGAGTATACAGCGTGAAAGACATGTCAAGGTTGAAGCAGCAGTATTCAGAATACTGGCGCACAGAAGTTAGGTTTTCACGTTCACATTTTATTCATAAAATACTCATATATTCTTCTCTTTCGTTCACTAGGCATCCACAACATTAAAGTATGTTTTAAAGTGGTACCTGTTGTCCAGAGAACAATATATTATCGAATCTTTAGGGCATGTTGGGTCAACCACATCACAAATTGCGACCGTTCCTGATGGAATCCCCGCGTCTAACTAATTGGATATTCATATATAGCCCCGTGAATAGCGTGGGCTCATTACTTATTAGCCAATGAAAAAGCAAGCGCATACCTCTGCCCTCCCCCAACTCGTTCCAGAACATTCGATCTAAGAATAGCCCTTCTATTTGGGATGGTCCCCGTTAAGACTTAAAGTATTTTTATGAATGTGTCGGGCTGGGAATGGGTAGTTCTGATCCATCATGCTACAATCATCATCATCATAATACAGGGCCACCATCATCATCATACCAGGGCATCATCATCATCATACCAGGTCATCATCATCATTATACCACTTCACCATCATCATACCGGGCCACCATCATCATACCGGGCCACCATCGTCACCCTCAGTATACTGATATAGTGATGTCCCTATCACACTACAGATCCATATCCGGTTCTTGCTTCGGGACCTTTTTTTTCATGTGGATTACTTTTAGAATTCCCTGAGGAGGCAAAGAGAACTAACTAACCCAACTCAATATGTCCTTGCTTGGAATATATGAAGCCCTGACATCGCACATCCCTGTTGGCAGTACCTGGCATGGATACGCAAGAGCTGTAATCATACAAGACCTTTATCCACACACCCATTGAATCATCCAGACCTGAATACTTAACTCTGTGTCTACCATGTGCCACTTGACATGGCTCAAAACACGATCAAACCTTACTAGACTCCACACAGTGTGGCTCTAGTAGTTGAAGAATAGTAGTCCTGATTACGTTAAATGTAGGGCTAGTAGTAAAGTAAAGTAAAGTAAAGTAAAGTAAAGTATAATAAAGTAAAGTAAAGTAAAGTAAAGCTAAAGTAAAGTAAAGTAAAGTAAAGTATAATAAAGTAAAGTAAAGCTAAAGTAAAGTTAAAGTAAAGCTAAAGTAAAGTAAAGTAAAGTAAAGCTAAAGTAAAGCTAAAGTAAAGTAAAGTAAAGTAAAGTAAAGTAAAGTAAAGTAAAGTAAAGCTAAAGGAAAGTAAAGCTAAAGTAAAGCTAAAGTAAAGTAAAGTAAAATAAAGTAAAGTAAAGTAAAGTAAAGTATAATAAAGTAAAGTAAAGTAAAGCTAAAGTAAAGTAAAGCTAAAGCTAAAGTAAAGTATAATAAAGTAAAATAAAGTAAAGTAAAGTAAAGTATAATAAAGTAAAGTAAAGTAAAGTAAAGTAAAGCTAAATTAAAGTAAAGTAAAGCTAAAGTAAAGTAAAGTAAAGTAAAGTAAAGTAAAGTAAAGTAAAGTAAAGTAAAATAAAGTAAAGTAAAGTATAATAAAGTAAAGTAAAGTAAAGTAAAGTAAAGCAAAAGTAAAGCTAAAGTAAAGCTAAAGTAAAATAAAGTAAAGTAAAGTAAAGTATAATAAAGTAAAGTAAAGTAAAGTAAAGCTAAAAATCAGTAAAGTAAAGTAAAGTAAAGTAAAGTAAAGTAAAGTAAAGTTAAAGTAAAGCTAAAGTAAAGTAAAGCTAAAGTAAAGCTAAAGTAAAGTAAAGTAAAGTAAAGTAAAGCTAAAGTAAAGTAAAGTAAAGTAAAGTAAAGTAAAGTAAGAACCCTTAGACATGCCTTAAGGCGCATCAGGCATATGGTGCTTGACCCGTATTTCTATAGACCAACCGGCACTTGTTGGCTGATGTGGTCAGTATCACAATGGCAACCTTCACTTCCCAAGACATCCATGGGACCCATCTTCGGCTGGGTCGACCCCGGAGCCCGGGTTAGTTGTTAACATTGGAATTGGCCCAGTTGTGGGTGGAAGCGATGACGTCCGGGTCGGGAGGCGAGCGTCTAGCTACTACACCACGAGGCTCCCAGCTTGGCAGTCCCCTCCAGTATTGCCACCAGTCACTTTCGGTTATCTGTGTGTTAATATACGGTAGAATATTGAGTTAGAAGTCCACCTGAAGCAATCAGCTTCAGTTGACTATTATGGAGGCGTGGCTGAGAAGCTTCGGTGTCCACATTAGGCTAAGAGATTACCAGGTTCTAATCCCCACCCAAGGCCTAACACTTTTACAAGACCAGTTTGTTTCTAATGATACACGAATTCCTAACTTTCAAAAACAAGACGGCCCAGGTACAACTTATTGCACATGATTCCATCCGACAGGTGGACATCGCAGTAGGCAACAAGACTGCAGCCTTGGAAAAATTGTTAGAGACGAAAATCTATCTAAGGGGAGATTTAGCTTGCTACATGGGTATAATCTGTCTAGAGGCAGCACACATGACACAGATATAGGTGGCTACCTCGGGTAGAATCTGTCTAGAGGAAGCACACCTGGCACAGATATAGGTGACTACCTCGGGTAGAATCTGTGTAGAGGAAGCAAACCTGACACAGATATAGGTGGCTACCTCGGGTAGAATCTGTCTAGAGGAAGCAAACCTCACACACATATATGTGGCTACCTCGGATAGAATCTGTCTAGAGGAAGCAAACCTGACACAGATATAGGTGGCTACCTCGGGTAGAATCTGTCTAGAGAAAGCACACTTGACACAGATATAGGTGGCTACCTCGGGTAGAATCTGTCTAGAGAAAGCACACCTGACACAGATATAGGTGGCTACCTCGGGTAGAATCTGTCTAGAGAAAGCACACCTGACACAGACACTGTCAAATTTAGTGACTTGTTGCACAAACCGTTCTTCATTTGATAGGATACAGTTTTACTAGTTCCTATCTGTTCTTTATCTCAGTGATGCATCTTCCATCTGATGTTATCCATGTGTCAATATATCTGAATTTCTGCACTTGCCCCAAAATAACGTCATTTACTTTAATTCCACATTTAGGCACAATCTGTGTCTTTGATATCTCCATGACTTCTGTCTTTCTTTTATTCAAACTAAGGCCCATTTTTTGCCACTTTCAACAACCGCTGCATTCTTCAGACTTGTGAATAATTAGTGTGACTAACTCTCCTCAGAAGATCAACGATGAGGAAGAAAGAAGAAATGACCATTAACAATTATGCCCAGGAAATTCCCTTCTCAAAACGAGCTGGTAAAAATTGCGGTTTTGAGAACTTTACCCGAAAGATTAATTGTGGTATTATGGCTTATCGTTTCCCTCCTCTAATTATATCATTGTAATCCTACACTTTGAACTGAATAGAGAAGATGCGTTTTCAAAGTAGCCAACAAAAGACCTGACCATAAAGGGGTACATTATTTGCTCCAGGGGTGTCTATATTTGGTAACACTATTTGGGTCAAGCGGTGTCTTATGAAGGACCTCGTCACTGCAGGAGAAAACGCTCAAAGTTGGGGTGGACAGCCCACTAGGACAGACAAAAGGTTTAGACTAAGCCTGTGTAAATACCTGCTGGCGTTTAGGCCAATGTAATGTAAATGGAGGCATGGGGAACCGATGAACAAATAACCTGGGGTGATAGCGCGGGTAGGTGGTGACACACCTGAGCATGGATCTGTCAGACACTGGCTGTGACATGTGGTCTTTTGGCGTTGTATCTTTGGCGTTTCAAATATCGTCGTCAGTTTAGATTAGGACAGGAGGACCACACGCCCTTACACGAATACTGCCATTATCACTTTCGACAGACAGACAGACAGACAGACAGACAGACAGACAGACAGACAGACAGACAGACAAGTATGCAGGCAGGCAGGCTGGCAGGCAGGTGCCTGTGCCAATTTTGGGCTCAAAATCAACTTGGAGAAGACTGTAGTTATGTACCAGCCAGCTCCAGGGAATCATCACACCTTGCTAAATATCAAGGTGAATGGTCATAGACTATGTGTTGTGGACAAGTTCACTTATCTTGGCAGCACTGTGTCACAAGCTGCCACAATTGATGACGAAGTGAATGCGAGAATCTCCAAGGCCAGCGCGGCCTTTGGCAGACTGTACAAGAATGTATGGGACAGAAATGGAATAAGCCTGTAAATAAAGCTGAAAGTCTACAAGCAGTTGTATTATCCACACTGCTATATGCTTGTGAAACATGGACTGTTTATCAGCGGTATGCTAGGAAATTAAACCACTTCCACACAGTCTGCCTTAGGAAGCTATTGAAGATTAAATGGCAAGACAAGATCCCTGATACTGAAGTTCTAGAAAGAGCGTCCATGCCCAGTATCCACACTATACTAATGAAGAATCAGATTCACTGGGCTGGTCACTTAACTCGTATGCCAGATCACAAACTCCCTAAACGAATTTGTTTTACGTTGTTTCGCCATCTCACACGATCACCAGAGTCGTGGATCAGCTATATATTCTTGTCTCGATTGTACCACCTGGCCAAGCCATCCAGGTATTTACTTCTCTGCCTTTCCCTTGTTCTTTTCCCTCGATCTTGCCAGTTGTCACTAAGTTCTCCAATTTATTTCTTCTCATAACGTGGCCAAAACATTGTGAATATCGACGTCTAATTTCTCCAATCAGTTTAAGGCTTTTATCTGTTTCTTGTAGGACTTTGTCATTGTTTTTCTGTCTGTCCCTCGGTATTCTTTGTATTTTCCTCGGAAACAACATTTCAACAATCATCAGACGTGTTTCAGCTTGTCTGCTCGTTGTCCACGCTTCACATTCATAAAATGTGCATGTTCTGTGTATTATATATTACATAATTATCATGTCCGTTGTTATCTTGTCAGGACCTGCACCATTTCCTTGATCTATATTTTTAATAGCCTTCTTTATTTTGGCCGGTGTGGTTCATCTTGAGTATTATACACTGTTGGTTTATTTATCATGCTTTCCCAGAATACATATTCTGTGTATTCTGTCCATCTGTTTATTACATCTTTAATATCAACTATAATTTCTCTTTTTTTCCCCCCTCTGGTACAACCATTTCCTGTTACATTATTTTCTTCTCTCTAAATCTTTTTATCGCGTAGTAAATTTGAATAACGAAGACACAAACCATAAATTGTACGATGTAGCAAAATGTGCCAGGCAATAAATCGTACAATTTATGATTTGTGTCTTCGTTATTCAAGATCTTTTTATATTTTCATGCAATCCTTTCTAGTTAACGAAGACATAAAGGACAGGACAGGAGAGAGAGAGAGAGAGAGAGAGAGAGAGAGAGAGAGAGACGAGAGAGAGAGAGAGAGAGAGAGAGAGAGAGAGAGAGAGAGAGAGAGAGAGAGAGAGAGAGAGAGAGGGAGAGAGAGAGAGAGAGGAGAGGAGAAAAATAATTCACATACTTAAAGAAGACAAAGTACAGGAGAGAAGAGATGATTCACAAAGTTACAGATGACAATAAAGTCAGGATAGAACAAATAATTCACGACCATATCAGACAATACAGATAAGAAACCAGGCACTGGTACAGAAATATTAAAAATGCATTTACAAAAAAGACAAGCAAGCTACTATTAAATTTTTTGGTAAACACTGAAAACATAAGAGTATTAAACTAAACAAAGCAGCAATAGTGTGATCACATCACTTTTATTTACAGACTATGAACATTATCTCATGTGTAATGTAATCAAAATAGGAATTTTTCTCATCGATAAATTTACTAAAATATGAACATTCCTCGTGGATACTGTTATGAAAATATAAACATTTAATGTGCATAACATTACAAAAATATGTATATATTTTGTGGATAACATTACAACAATTTGAACATTTTTTGTGGATGACATTATACAAATATGAACATATTGGGGAGAATAATGTTATTAAACTGTTATCAATTTTAGATAAAGTTAAAAAACTTTGATCATTTCGCATACATAAAGCTACCAGAATATTAACATCTCTTGTGAATAAAGTAGAAAGTTTTGAACATTTGCCATGGGTAAAGTCACCAAAAATGAACACATTTAGATAGCATTACAAACATTTTACCAATGTTCATGGATAAAGTTACCAAAAATGAACACATTTGAATAAAATTACAAAAATGTTACCATTCATCATAAATAAAGTAATCAGAATATTAAAAATATTATGTTGGATATAGTTAAAAACATATGAACATTTTGCATGAATCGGGTTAGCAAAATGTATACGCTTTTCATGGATAAAGTTAATAACAATGATTTAATGTCTATATGTGCATACATAGACAGTAAAATCTAAGTTTGTAAATAGACATTAAAATCTATGTGCATATACAGACATTAAAATATATGTGCATACATGGATAGTAAAATCTAAGTTTGTAAATAGACATTATAATCTATGTGCATATACAGGCATTAAAATATATGTGCATACATGGATAGTAACATCTGGGTGCATATATGTACATTATAATGTACGCTCACATTTAGACATTAGAATCTATGTGCATATCATCATCATCATCAAGTGCCATGCCGGCTGGCGTAGGCATTTATGGCTCTCCACAGATCTCGGTCTTTGATGTTCTGGATCAACTCTGCTGATGATATTCCTCCATGCCACCGTCTCAATCCCTCCAGCATCATTTCTCTTGGTCTGCCTCTGCCTCTCTTCCCCTCGATCTTTCCACTTGTCACGATGTTTTCCAATGCCTCTCTTCTCATCACACTACTAAAGAAAGCTGTTTGTCTCTTTCTTATTGTTGTATATAGTGTTCTAGTTTCATTAGCCTCTTTCAGGCATATATAGACATTACAATCTATGTGCATATACAGACATTACAATCTATGTGCATATACAGACATTACAATCTATGTGCATATACAGACATTAAAATATATGTGCATATATAGACATTACAATCTATGTGCATATACAGACATTACAATCTATGTGCATATACAGACACTAAAATATATGTGCATATACAGACATTACAATCTATGTGCATATACAGACATTAAAATCTATGTGCATATACAGATACTAAAATATATGTGCATATACGGACATTAAAATCTATGTGCATATACAGACACTAATATATGTGCATATACGGACATTAAAATCTATGTGCATATACAGACATTAAAATCTATGTGCATATACAGACATTAAAATCTATGTGCATATACAGACATTAAAATCTATGTGCATATACAGACATTAAAATCTATGTGCATATACAGACATTAAAATCTATGTGCATATACAGACATTAAAATCTATGTGCATATACAGACATTAAAATCTATGTGCATATACAGACATTAAAATCTATGTGCATATACAGACATTAAAATCTATGTGCATATACAGATACTAAAATATATGTGCATATACGGACATTAAAATCTATGTGCATATACAGACATTAAAATCTATGTGCATACACAGAAATTAAAATGTAGTCCCTATATAGACACCGGCTACGTGGCTTAGAGGTTATGACTTTTCTCCGTAATCTCGTATACTCTCGTGGGTAACGTGATGACGGTGAGAAACAGCAGTGGTTCGAATCGCATCGGTAACTTACGGGGTATGTGAGCCGGCCGCTCAGAAACAATGGCAAACTACTGAGCGTAATCTTGCCAAGAAATCAACATACAGCTGAAAGATGCTGGTGTTGACAGCGATGTCCTGTGAAGGATATGCCCAAAAAAAAATATATATATATAGACATCTGATCTGATTTGATTTGTAGAAAAAAAAATAGAATCTTTCCACATCGTTCAACCAGCCTCAATGGCGTTGAAAATAGTTGTGGTGGTTCATAGTGCGGTATAGATTGTTCTGGTCTTTTACGTATTTGACGACTTCTGTTGCTGCATGTCTGGCCGGGTTTCTCTTTTTTTGTCTCCTCCATGCCATCCTCTCTGCTTCTGCCATTATTGCTGCAAGTACCTGCTGCCACTATTGGTATCTCCCTCCCTCTCGTTTGGCATTTTCTTGTATATATAGACATTAACATCAATGTGCAGGTATTGACATTAAAATGTATGTCCATATATAGACATTGAAGTGTATGTGCACACATCGACATTAAAATGTACGGGAGACTGGGGAGAAATGGACATAGGGGAGAAATGGACCACCCCCTCTCTGGCCCCTGGCTGTGATGCAATGAAAGTGAAACCATAATAAGTTTGTTTTCCACATCAAACATAGTCCGAATTTTTCATTTGCCATCGACTTCCCGCACAGGTCGTTCCCACGCAAAGTTTGAAAAATTGTCTGCACTAAAGTTTCTTTTTCCAGTTCCAGACACCATCGTAAAGCAGACGCATAGTCAGGAATCAGGACAAGGTAATTACGTTAATATCTTTATTTACTTGTTATTTAAGAGTTCATATAAAAAATATAGCATATAATATTAGATTTAAGAGACTTTATGGCTGAATAGTTTAATACATTGATGGGGGAGAAATGGACCGGTTCATTTCTCCCCATGGTTCATTTCTCCCCATAGAAGAAATTGACAAGACAGTCTGTTGTTATTAAAAGTGTTGAAGATTGCATTCGAATATCAGCATTATTGATTCTTTTTAATACTGGGGTCTAAATCTAGACCAATAAAACTGTTAACAAATTTGATTTCAGTGATTTATTAAAGATGCACGCCATTCGTGCTATGATCAGTATTTCTTTGCAAATGATAGGCCTATCATTCTAAATGTTATATAATTCTGTCACTCTTTTGTTTCAGATGCCAAGATTGTACATCAGAAACACCAACAAGGGTCTCGTTACGGAGGAACGTATGAGAGAAGCTGTTAATGCTGTGAAAAATGGAATGAAAGTGAGGAAAGCTGCAAGGGAGAACGGCATTGCTCGCTCTACCCTCAATAACAATCTTACGAAAGACAGAGAAGGAAATGGTCTGCCTACTAGACTCGTACCAAATTATAGGCATAGCCTTGTTTTCACAGCTAAGCAAGAAGCTGATTTTGCTAGTTACTTGAAAGATTGTGCAAGAATGTTCCATGGACTCACAACTAAAAACGTTCGTATTTTGGCGTACGAGATGGCGAAAGTCAATAACATTGCACATCCTTTAACCTGGGATGAGCAAATGATGGCAGGGAATGACTGGCTTTGTGGATTTTTGCGACGGAATCCCGAGCTGACCATAAGGCAACCTGAGGCAACATCTCTGGCTAGAGCTACAGCTTTCAACAAACATAATATTTGCACCTTCTTCAACATTGTGAAGGAAACCATTACAAAACTAAATGTGAGTGGAGCTCAAATCTACAATTTGGATGAGTCAGGTCTGACCACTGTACAGAAAGTGCCAAAAGTAATTGCCCCACGAGGAGTGAAGCAAATAGGCCAGGTGACATCCAGAGAAAGAGGAGAACTGGTCACAATCTGTTGCATTGTGTCAGCTGCGGGTCACATTATCCCTCCAGATTTTGTGTTTCCCAGAAAAAATTTTAAAAATTTTATGCTTGCTGGAGCACCTGAAGGTTCCCTTGGCCTTGTGAATGAATCAGGTTGGATGACCCGTGATAATTTCGTCAAAGTTATAAATCACTTCATTAAGCATTCAAGACCTTCCAAAGACTTCCCTTTGATTTTGATCTTGGACAATCACGATTCCCACATTTCATTTGAATCACTTGAACTGTGCAAGAAAAACAACATTCATGTGATCACGTTGCCACCACACACCTCATCTAAAACTCAGCCCTTGGACCGTTCAGTTTTTGGACCCATGAAGTCGGTCTACAACAATGCGTGTGATTCATGGATGATGAAAAATGTTGGGACACCACTGACAATCTATCAAGTTGCAAATCTAGGAGGCCACGCTTTTCTTAAAGCGGCAACTCCCATTAACATTCAATCAGGCTTTGCAGTGTCAGGTATTTGGCCCTTTTAACGAAGATGTTTTTACAGAAGATAATTTTATGCCTTCAGAAATAACGAACAGGCCCATCAGCAAGGACAGTGAAAATGCCACTTTAGAAAGCAATGAACAGACAGGATCAGCATCTCCACATTGTGGTACCAGCACAGATCAAACTGCACAAGAATTTCATGAAAATCAGAAAGAGTGTAATGTTAAGAACCTTGTAGATGACTTGCAGGAAATATCAGGGATTCTTCAACATAAAGCTACTTCTTCCTTTACTTCGCCTCATGTTTTCAGAGGACTACCAAAAGCTGGTCCGCGAAAAGATTCAAATAATATGAGGAAAAGAGGAAAAACTATGCTGGCTACTTCTACGCCAGAAATGGATCGAATTAGGGAAAGAGCGGTGATGAAAGAAAAGGCAGCAAACATTCCACCCAAAAAGGTAAAGAGACAGCTGCTGAAAGAACTTGATGTTGATTCAGATCCAGAAACTGACATTTAGTTTTGTGATGACACAGATTCTGATGTTTCATTTGGTGAAAATGAGGAGTGTACGGTTAGCTTGACTGGTGTGCGTGAGGTTTTTGAAGTGTGTGCTATGTGAATATGGAACAAAGAAGACTTGTGTTTACTATGTAGGAATTGTAAGGGGAGACATTGATGATGATGGTGATGTTGAGGTAGAGTTCTTGCGCAAGAGTGAGAAGGTTGCTGGTAAATTTGTTAAGCCTAAAGTAGAAGATGTCGCCAGTGTCTCAATTACATGTATTAAAGCACAGCTTACTAGATCTACAATCACTGGAACCACTTCTAGGACCAAAGATGGCTATGTCTTCAAAGAAAGTCTTGCAGGCATAAATGTTCGATAAAACTTTATATTAGATTAATATATCATATTAACTTTTTTACTGTCGCTTAAAATAATAAAAAAAACTGCAAATATCCTTTTAATGATTATTTATTTCTTATAGCAATATGGATGAGTTGTTGCTGCTTCTTTTTAAAAAAGGTCCATTTCTCCCCACTATGGATCCATTGCTCCCCACGTGCTGGTCCATTTCCCCCCAATGGTGGTCAATTTCTCCCCATGTTCATATACATTTTTGAAATGCATTTTGTAAAGAAACATATAGAAATAGATTGCTAAATGTTTTCCCCTTTTAAAATAAATGAATGTACAACATTTTAGTCATGGTTTTGTTATGTTTCGATAAAATCTGTTCCGGTGATGAGCAAAAATTGAAAACTACAAAATTGCTGGTCCATTTCTCCCCAGTCTCCCCTATGTGCATACATGGAAATTAAAATTTATGTGCATATATGGACATAAAAATCTATGCTCACATATAGACACTAGAAGACAGAAGACTAGAATAGACACTAGCATATATAGACATTCAAATATATGTGCATGTATGGTCATTAAAATCTAGGTGTAAATATAGACACAAAATTCTATGTGCATATATAGACATTACAATCTATGAACACATATTGAAACTTAACAAGGATGTACATAAAGAGTACATAAGTCATTCTGTGTCAGAAATTTTCACAGCAAACACCCAACGACGCCCAAGAAAGTAAGCATAAGCAGTATAAAAAATCACAAGTGCATGACTTTCAGATATACTAAAAACACAATGAAAGTGGCCCGTGGAAAAGCCAGATTTATTTAGATGCTCTGAGAAATGTAAAAAGAGAAAACAGAGTGAATAACAAACACAGACACTCATCTCACATAGACACTCGTCTGACATAGACACTTATCTCACATAGACACTTGTCTGACATAGACATTTGTCTGACATAGACACTCATCTCACATAGACAATTGTCTGACACAGACACTCGTCTCATATAGACACAGTTCTCTTATAAGGAGTTACTTGGATGTACTGTCCGGGTCATGCAGGAGTGTCAGTTAACGAGTGAGCAGCTCTACTGTATTCACGAGCGCAAGTAGATGGAACATTAAAGATGGACAAGGGATATACATCACACAAACATACAAGAAACAACTACAACACACAAACATACAACACACAACTTCATCACACAGACATACAAGAAACTACATCACACAGACATACTTCAAACTAGTACATCACACAGGCATACAAGAAACAACTACATCACACAGACACGCAAGAAACAACTACATCACACAGACATACAAGAAACAACTACATCACACAGACATACAAGAAACAACTACATCACACAGACATACAAGAAACAACTACATCACACAGACATACAGTGAACAACTACATCAATGATGTGCATTTACACAATGAAATTAAGTTTAATTAGAAATGATCTCAAACTATCAAGTTATTTTGTATGCTTTTCACTTTTCCCCACTTTGCTGCCTCATAACAAATGAAAACTTTAAGCAGAAATATAAATCAACTAGTTTTTACACTTTGATATAAAGGAATCTAAAATTCTCGTTTCTTTTGGCAATATTTAGCATAACAATTTAAAAGGAAACAAACATGTATATATGTAAATAGTATATGTGTAAATATTTCACATCAATGTATCTTTGTAACTGGAAGAGAAACATGAATATTACATGAGTGACATAATGATTGGAAATGTTTTAATTCCACGTTCATGCAACTTCTAACAGTGTGCAGTGTGCAATAAAATGTTCATTAGGCTATAGATTATTCATTTGAGAATTCCTTCCTCCCAGTATTGATTTGTGTATGCATTCCATGTGAGATAGGTATGAAAGGGAATGTTACATTGACTTTGATCTGTTTCTTTGTTGTAGGACTGGGTGCCATACGTTCTTCCTGACTTGTGGTAGAACATCAATCTGCTTTGGTAGAACTTTACATATTCTTTGGTAAAACTTTAATCCTTTAGAAAACTTTAATCTGCTTTGGTAAAAATTTAGATCTACCTTGGTAGAACTGTAGATCTACTTTGGTAGAACTTCAGATCTACTTTGGTAGAACTTCAGATCTATTTTGGTAGAACTTTAGATCTACTTTATACGTTTGCAGCTGCTATAACTTTGAATGCCCATTGACTGTTGATAGCACTTGTACTTTTGTCTGCGTATTCACATTAATTATTTTGTGCAGTTTTTATATTATGTCCAAATCTTTAAAGTAAGTTACACCCTGTGCATCATTCCTGGACTCAAATATATCATGCTTGTTACTTCAGACAGCAGTGCCTCATATCTAAACTTCTGATCTGCCACAAACCACTTGAAGTGGAACACATTTTGAAGAACTTTAAACGGTCTTATAATGGAAGGTCACCCACAAAGATAGTTCTCATACACCTTTTAAATCTACACACATTGTGGTTTCACTCTATACACTCCCTTTTTTTCATTTTGTACACTTTTTTGTTTCATTCTATACACATTTGTATTTATTTCTACATACTTATTTGATTCATTCTATACACTTTTTTTTATTTCATTCTATACACCTTTTTGTTTCAATCTATACTCTGTTTTGTTTATTTCTACTTACTTTTTTGATTCACTCTACACACTTTTTTGTTTCATCCGAAACACTTTTTTCCCCCATTCTATACACCGTTTTGTTTCAGTCTACACATTTTGTTTTTGTTTAATTCTACACATGATTTTTTTGTTTTATTTCATTCAATACGCCTACACGCACTGTTTTTATTTCATCCTACACACTATTTTTCCATTCTATGCACCATATTTTATCGTATAAATGTTTCTCCCAACTCTGCGTACTTCCCACTATACTCTTTTCTACTCTATACACCTTGCTTCATTCTACTAACTTTGTTTCATTCTATACACTGTCCCCAGTCTGTATTCATTTCTCCTTTCTCCAGGCACGTTTTCCAAGAAACATTTCTGGTTTTCCACTTATGAACTCTTGCAAAGGTACGCCACTGGATGTGCAGTGTCTGCTATTATTCTATAGAATGTTAACTGTTGTTGTCTCTAAATTTACCCCAGGAAATTAGCCTGTCAATGTGTGGTTTCCAGGTGGTAGACTAAGAGTTAATCTGTGAGTTATTGGGTAACAAATAATATCTCCCTTCACAACAGAAACCACTTGTAGAGCCTGTCTACATGTCTTTAACTCTTAAACCACACAACAGAAACCACTTGAAGAGGCTGTCAACATGTCTTTAACTCTTAAACCACACAACAGAAACCACTTGAAGTGGCTGTCAACATGTCTTTAACTCTTAAACCACACTACAGAAGCCACTTGAAGAGGCTATCAACATGTCTTTAACTCTTAAACCACACAACAGAAACCACTTGAAGTGGCTGTCAACATGTCTTTAACTCTTAAACCACACAACAGAAACCACTTGAAGAGGCTGTCAACCTGTTTTTACCTCTCACGGGAGTCCATGTGAGTGAGCACTCTGTCCAGCCAGTCTAGAGGCCCATTAAGGTGTAGCTCAATCCAGCATGGGGTAGAGGTGATGTTCCGTCTATGATAGTCCACTCCCCAGCCCTTGACAAAACTGATCCGAATGATGCACATCTTGTATGAGCTCATAAACAGCCTCAAATCCGTGGTTGATGGACTGCTTGAGCAGGCAGGCAAACTCCTCGTTGTTGAAAATCTTCAGGCTGTGCTTCGGGAGCACCTTGCAGACGGTTGTTGGGTGGAAGTTGTTGCTGTAGTTGAAGTAACGGCTTTGTATGAAGATGCTGCAGTCACTCATGCATTCGACAAAGATCTCGCCCTTAATGTAACAGAGGTGAATTCCCCTGCCGACATATCGCCGAGTAGTCTTTATGGTTGAGTTTCTGATAAAGTTGCTGCTCAGTGAGCCCAAACAGAAGCGGTCAGTTCGGGATGGGTCAGTGAAGCCGTCTACAATAATGCTATTTGATGATGCCTGGAAATGTTCACCAACACGGTTGTTAAGTTCGTAATAATTAATGGTACACCAGGAAGCTTGGGCTCTTGGTAATTGATAGGGCTTAATGTCTGCTCCTGTGGGGACTTTCAAACCTGGGGTTCCGTATTCTAAATTAACTCTGAGTGTGGGGTCTCCAGCTGCCAGCGCGGGCTGCGTGGAGTCTGGCCGATGCTCCATGCCGTGTGTTGGAGAATGCCAGTTTGGAACCGCGCATTGATAGTTGGTGATGCCGAAGGTGCTGTCAGGACTGGGACATGGGATGTGTGGGGAAGGGTGTTGTGGAAAGGGGTAGGTGACGTTCGGTGGATCGCTTGGCTTGGGGATGTGCTGGAATGTGGGCAGGGTTAGGTTTCTTTGAATATCGCTGTATCTTGGAACTAGTACAGGTGGCAGAACTGGACTTTCAACACGCCGATAGTGGTAAGGATTAATACAGACCTCCTTGTCTCTTGCACTGAACGGGTACTGGCATGTCTCCACCGGTCTCAAATCGTGGTGGCATTGCAGATCGGGCCATCTCCAAATTCTACAATAGATTACGTGAGGTGGTGCTTTCCTGTGCGACACTTGCAGACAGTCATCTAAGGACTGTGGGATGGTCACACACTTGGTGTGAGGACTTTTATTGTCTAGAGCTTTCTCTAAATCATCTAAGGCCCCTTTCATCTTCTTCAACGTCTTGACAAGAGAGTCCACGGCCTTTTCTGCCAACTTCTCATCCTCGTCGCCTTGTTTCCAGCCTAAAAGCCTCTTCACGGCGGGATTTGTGAACGAGAATATACTAGACAATGCTGAATACATGTTCTTTAATCTCGACAACAAATTCTCCGATAACACGAACCGTTATTCAATGTCTGATCTTACCTTAGATATAAAATTATAAACTCGGTTTTGATGAGTTCTCACATATGTATCTCCATGGAAAATTCACAAAAACACGACTGCACTACTAATTCTATTTGTCTTTCTCACAACAGTCTTGAATAATAACACAAGCCACGTCTACAGGATGGTCAGCGTGGATGTAGAACACATCTGGTGTAATAATAATACAACTAATTCTCCAGCTGAAGCAACTAGCAATAAACACTAACACACGTCGAGCGACTGCGCGGACGCTTAACATCTGATATCCTTCCCGTCTGTATTCTGTCAATTCAACTAATTCTAATACACGCTTCGCCGTGATCCTTGGGGATGTTCCTGGTGGTGACTACCAGCTGTTTAAGAGCGTTCCCACAGCCTCTGCCCGCCCGCTGGCACAGCGCGCCAATCGCTGACCATTGTCCGTCCTGTCATTAATGAAGGATTACTATCATTTTGTGGCCACAGGGGATAGATAATCGTTGTATTGTTTCCTTCTATTCAAGTAAAGCAAGTGCTACAAGTGGGACTCTGTTGCTTGACTCAGTGATTCTCAAATTGTGTGACCCTGGCAGGTGTATTCGGACGGTTCATGAGCAATCTAAGATATTCTTAATTGTTAGTTACTCGTGTACACATAAATCGGTGTCATTATAATGAAATATCCAGATTTGTGTTCAATGTTCACATGTTGCCTAGTGCCTGTATTGTTCTTATACACGATTCACGGTATGCTAATAACTGTTATGTAACGTTTGATTTCATTAGCCACGATTTTCTACTCTTGTAATTGTGAAATGGTCCAGGAAGCACATAATGTTGCCACGGGAAAGATGTTAGTTAGTTGCATATCCTTTACAGGACGTTGCAGTCAACCCCATAATTTTTGGCTGTTCGTGATTTCTTGGCCAGTTTACGTTCAGTAGTTTGAATATCGAAAACATAAATCATAGATTGTACGATTTATTGCCTGGCATATTTCGATGCAACTCGTACATAATGCATTAGTCACACAGCATAGAATAAAATAACTAGATACACCATTTAAGCTGAAATATACACATGTTCGCACAAATATACACATGTTCGCACAAATATACACATGTTCGCACAAATATACACATGTTCGCACAAATATACACATGTTCGCACAAATATACACATGTTCGCACAAATATACACATGTTCGCACAAATATACACATGTTCGCACAAATATACACATGTTCGCACAAATATACACATGTTCGCACAAATATACACATGTTCGCACAAATATACACATGTTCGCACAAATATACACATGTTCGCACAAATATACACATGTTCGCACAAATATACACATGTTCGCACAGTGGTATCAATTGTTTACCATGGTAATTTTAAATGGACTATCATGTCTTTCTGTTTGTGTCTTCGTTATTCAAATTCACTACGGGAAAACATGGTTTTGGTTCAGTAGTTTGCCATTGCTTTCAGAACGACCGGCTCGGTGTTTCGAACGCAGTATGCGGGATTAAGTATTGCGTGCGCAACTTCTTCGCCACAAAGACGACTTTGTGTTTAAGGGCTGGTGGTTCCCTCAGGGTCAGCACCGCTCCATCAGGTCGGTTCCCCCAGGGCCAGAGCTGCCCCATCAGGTCGGTTCCCCCAGGGTCAGAGCCGCCCTATCAGGCCCCCCCCCCCCCCAGGGGTCGTAGCCGCCCCATCAGGTCTCCACGCACCTGTGTGTCATTGGGATGGCCGCCTCTGCCAGTGTCATTGGTTAGATGAAGAATTAAACTGAATAGGCCACATTTGTGCAAACAGAAAAAAACATGATAGTCAGTTTAAAATCACCGTGGTAGACAAGTGAAATTACTGTGCGAACATGTGTATATTTCAGGATGAAGGATTGATCTCTCTATTTTACTTTATGTTGAGTGGTGTATACAGTATGTGCCCGACGAGATCAGCGAAATATACCAGGCAAGAAATCGTGCAATCTATTGCCTGTGTCTTCGTTATTTAAATAACTTTTTTTATTACTATATGGGGGGTTGAGTGGTCTCGAGGTATGGTGTCCGCCTCGAATGCTGGAGGTCCCAGGTTTAAGCCACGGTAAGGACCGGGATTTTTTCACGTGGACTTCTAGTAACAAACTTTCCCCTGGTCTCTGGGTAGTGAGATCAGACGCCCGTGTGTATTGTTACGCTCGTAAAAAATCCCTTGGCAGTTGGAAATCGAAAAAAGAGTAGCCTAACGGCGCTGCCCGGGCAAAATTTCGAGTAGATTTTTAACTGGAAATTTTGCCCGGGCATCGCCCACACACAAATTAGACAAATGAAAAGAAACTGGAAACATTACCAAAACGTGCAAGCGATCTCAGAATCCCAGGCTGGGAAACGGTTTCAGACAAGAAGATTGTAAAGTGCTGTGGGAGATGTCGATGTAAATTCTGTCTGCCTCGTCTGTCCTAAGTCGATGCTGTGGCATAGAGCCTTAAACGTGCTTCACAATTCCCCGACACCCCATATCATCATCATACCGGGTCATTGTCAGCATCATCATCATCTTCATCATCATCATACCGGGTCATTGTCAGCATCATCATCATTTTCATCATCATCATACTGTGTCATCATCATCATCATCATACCGGGTCATCACCATCATCATCATACCGGGTCATCATCATAATCATCATACCGGGTCATCAACCTCATCATACCGGGTCATCATCATCATCATCATCATCATCATCATCATCATCATCATCATCATCATCATCATCATCATACCGGGTCATTGTCAGCATCATCATCATCTTCATCATCATCATCATCTTCATCATCATCATACCGGGTCATCATCATCATACCGGGTCATTGTCAGCATCATCATCATCTTCATCATCATCATACCGGGTCATTGTCAGCATCATCATCATTTTCATCATCATCATCATACTGTGTCATCATCATCATCATCATACCGGTCATCACCATCATCATCATACTGGGTCATCATCATCATCATCATCATCATCATCATCATCATCATACCGGGTCATCATCATCATACCGGGTCATCAT
Source organism: Cepaea nemoralis (assembly GCA_014155875.1). Classification (NCBI taxonomy): domain Eukaryota; kingdom Metazoa; phylum Mollusca; class Gastropoda; order Stylommatophora; family Helicidae; genus Cepaea; species Cepaea nemoralis. The sequence continues at coordinate 268,246 of JACEFZ010009679.1, read as the reverse complement.
CATCATCATCATCATCATCATACCAGGTCATCATCATCACCATCATAATCATACCGGGTCATCATCATCATCATCATCATCATCATCATCATCATACCGGGTCATCATCATCATACCGGGTCATCACCATCATCATCATCATCATACCGGGTCATCACCATCATCATCATAACGGGTCATCACCATCATCATCATACCGGGTCATCATCCTCATCATACCGGGTCATCATCCTCATCATACCGGGTCATCATCATCATACCGGGTCATCATCCTCATCATACCGGGTCATCATCATCATCATACCGGGTCATCACCATCATCATCGTAACGGGTCATCACCATCATCATCATACCGGGTCATCATCCTCATCATACCGGGTCATCATCATCATACTGGGTCATCATCCTCATCATACCGGGTCATCATCCTCATCATACCGGGTCATCATCCTCATCATACCGGGTCATCATCATCATACCAGGTCATCATCCTCATCATACCGGGTCATCATCATCATACCGGGTCATCATCATCATCATCATCATCATCATCATCATCATCATACCGGGTCATCATCATCATACCGGGTCATCATCATCATACCGGGTCATCATCATCATCATCATACCAGGTCATCAACCTCATCATACCGGGTTATCATCATCATCATCATCATCATACTGGGTCATCAACCTCATCATACCGGGTCATCATCATCATCATCATCATCATCATACCGGGTCATCAACCTCATCATACCGGGTCATCATCATCATCATCATCAGCATCATCATCATCATCATCATCATCATCATCATCATCATCATCATAACGGGTCATTGTCAGCATCATCATCATCTTCATCATCATCATCATCTTCATCATCATCATACCGGGTCATCATCATCATACCGGGTCATTGTCAGCATCATCATCATCTTCATCATCATCATACCGGGTCATTGTCAGCATCATCATCATTTTCATCATCATCATCATACTGTGTCATCATCATCATCATCATACCGGTCATCACCATCATTATCATACCGGGTCATCATCATCATCATCATCATCATCATCATCATCATCATCATCATCATCATACCGGGTCATCATCATCATACCGGGTCATCATCATCATCATCATACCGGGTCATCACCATCATCATCATACCGGGTCTTCATCCTCATCATACCGGGTCATCATCCTCATCATACCAAGTCATCATCATCATACCGGGTCATCATCATCATCCTCATCATACCGGGTCATCATCATCATACCGGGTCATCATCATCATCCTCAACATAAAGGGTCATCATCATCATACCGGGTCATCATCTTCATCCTCATCATACCGGGTCATCCTCATCATACCGGGTCATCATCATCATCCTCATCATACCGGGTCATCATCATCATCCTCATCATACCGGGTCATCATCATCATCCTCATCATACCGGGTCATCATCATCATCCTCATCATAACGGGTCATCATCATCCTCATCATACCGGGTCATCATCATCATCCTCATCATACCGGGTCATCATCATCATACCGGGTCATCATCATCATCCTCATCATACCGGGTCATCCTCATCATACCGTGTCATCATCATCATCCTCATCATACCGGGTCATCCTCATCATACCGGGTCATCATCATCATCCTCATCATACCGGGTCATCATCATCATACCGGGTCATCATCATCATCATACCGGGTCATCATCATCATACCGGGTCATCATCATCATCATACCGGGTCATCATCCTCATCATACCAGGTCATCATCATCATACCGGGTCATCATCATCATACTAAGTCATCATCCTCATCATACCCGGTCATCATCATCATCATCATCATACCGGGTCATCATCATCATCATCATACCGGGTCATCATCCTCATCATACTGGGTCATCATCCTCATTATACCGGGTCATCATCATCATACCAGGTCATCATCATCATACTGGGTCATCATCCTCATCATACCGGGTCATCATCATCATCATCATACCGGGTCATCATCATCATACCGGGTCATCATCATCATCATACCGGGTCATCATCATCATCATCATACTGGGTCATCATCATCATACTGGGTCATCATCCTCATCATACTGGGTCATCATCATCATACCGGGTCATCATCATCTTACCGGGTCATCATCATCATCATACCGGGTCATCATCATCATACCGGGTCATCACCATCATCATCATACCGGGTCATCACCATCATCATCATACCGGGTCATCACCATCATCATCATAATGGGTCGTCATCATCATACCGGGTCATCACCATCATCCCGGGTCATCATCATCATACCGGGTCATCATCATCATACCGGGTCATCACCATCATCATCATACCGGGTCATCATCATCATCATCATACCGGGTCATCATCATCATCATCATACCGGGTCATCATCATCATACCGGGTCATCATCATCATACCGGGTCATCACCATCATCATCATACTGGGTCATCATCATCATATCGGGTCATCATCATCATACCAGGTCATCATCATCATCATACCGGGTCATCATCATCATACCGGGTCATCATCCTCATCATACCGGGTCATCATCATCATACCGGGTCATCATCATCATACCGGGTCATCATCCTCATACCGGGTCATCATCATCATACCGGGTCATCATCCTCATCATACCGGGTCATCATCATCATACCGGGTCATCATCCTCATACTGGGTCATCATCATCATACTGGGTCATCATCATCATACCGGGTCATTGTCCTCATACCGGGTCATCATCCTCATACAGGGTCATCATCATCCTACCAGGTCATCATCATCATACCGGGATATCATCATCATACCGGGTCATCATCCTCATACCGGGTCATCATCATCATACTGGGTCATCATCCTCATACCGGGTCATCATCATCATACCGGGTCATCATCATCATACCAGGTCATCATCATCATACCGGGTCATCATCATCATACCGGGTCATCATCATCATACCGGGTCATCACCATCATCATCATACCGGGTCATCATCCTCATCATACCGGGTCATCATCCTCATCATACCGGGTCATCATCATCATACCGGGTCATCATCCTCATCATACCTGGTCATCATCCTCATCATACCAGGTCATCATCCTCATCATACCGGGTCATCATCATCATACCGGGTCATCATCCTCATCATACTGGGTCATCATCATCATACCGGGTCATCATCATCATCATCATCATCATCATCATCATACAGGGTCATCATCATCATACTGGGTCATCATCATCATACCGGGTCATCATCATCATCATCATACCGGGTCATCATCATCATCATCATCATCATCATCATCATCATCATCATCATCATCATCATCATCATACCGGGTCATCAACCTCATCATACCGGGTCATCATCATCATCATCATCATCATCATCATCATCATACCAGGTCATCACCTCATCATAACGGGTCATCATCATCATCATCATCATCATCATCATCATCATCATCATCATCATCATCATCATCATCATCATCATACTCGGGTCATTGTCAGCATCATCATCATCTTCATCATCATCATCTTCTTCATCATCATCATACCGGGTCATCAACATCATACGGGGTCATTGTCAGCATCATCATCATCTTCATCATCATCATACCGGGTCATTGTCAGCATCATCATCATTTTCATCATCATCATCATACTGTGTCATCATCATCATCATCATACCGAGTCATCACCATCATCATCATAACGGGTCATCATTATCATCATCATCATCATTATCATCATCATCATACCGGGTCATCATCATCATACTGGGTCATCATCATCATCATCATACCAGGTCATCACCATCATCATCATACCGGGTCATCATCCTCATCATACCGGGTCATAATCCTCATCATACCAGGTCATCATCATCATACCGGGTCATCATCATCATCCTCATCATACCGGGTCATCATCATCATACCAGGTCATCATCATCATCCTTATCATACCGGGTCATCATCATCATAACGGGTCATCATCATCATCCTCATCATACCGGGTCATCCTCATCATACCGGGTCATCATCATCATCCTCATCATACCGGGTCATCATCATCTCCTCATCATACCGGGTCATCATCATCACCTCATCATACCGGGTCTCATCATCATCCTCATCATACCGGATCATCATCATCATCCTCATCATACCGGGTCATCATCAACATCCTCATCATACCGGGTCATCATCATCATCCTCATCATACCGGGTCATCATCATCATACCGGGTCATCATCATCATCCTCATCATACCGGGTCATCCTCATCATACCGGGTCATCATCATCATCCTCATCATACCGGGTCATCCTCATCATACCCGTGTTCATCATCATCATCCTCATCATACCGGGTCATCATCAATCATACCGGGTCATCATCATCATCATCATCATCATACCGGGTCATCATCATCATACCGGGTCATCATCATCATCATACCGGGTCATCATCCTCATCATACTGGGTCATCATCATCATACTGGGTCATCATCATCATACCGGGTCATCATCATCATATCGGGTCATCATCCTCATCATACCGGGTCATCATCATCATACCGGGTCATCATCATCATACTGGGTCATCATCCTCATCATACCGGGTCATCATCATCATCACCATCATAACGGGTCATCATCATCATCATCATAGTGGGTCATCATCCTCATCATACCGGGTCATCATCCTCATTATACCGGGTCATCATCATCATACCGGGTCATCATCATCATACTGGGTCATCATCCTCATCATACCGGGTCATCATCATCATCATCATACCGGGTCATCATCATCATCATCATACCGGGTCATCATCATCATACCGGGTCATAATCATCATCATACCAGGTCATCATCATCATCATCATCATACCGGGTCATCATCATCATACTGGGCCATCATCCTCATCATACCGGGTCATCATCATCATACCGGGTCATCATCATCTTACCAGGTCATCATCATCATCATACCGGGTCATCATCATCATACCGGGTCATCATCATCATCATCATACCGGGTCATCACCATCATCATCATACCAGATCATCATCCTCATCATACCGGGTCATCATCATCCTCATCATACCGGGTCATCATCATCATCATCATCATCATCATACCGGGTCATCATAATCATCATCATACCGGGTCATCATCATCATACTGGGTCATAATCATCATACTGGGTCATCACCATCATCATCATACCGGGTCATCATCATCATACCGGGTCATCATCATCATACCGGGTCATCATCATCATCATACCGGGTCATCATCATCATATCAGGTCATCATCCTCATCATACCGGGTCATCATCATCATACCGGGTCATCATCATCATACCGGGTCATCATCCTCATACCGGGTCATCATCATCATCATACCGGGTCATCATCCTCATCATACCGGGTCATCATCATCATACTGGGTCATCATCATCATACCGGGTCATCATCATCATCATACCAGGTCATCATCCTCATCATACCGGGTCATCATCATCATACCGGGTCATCATCATCATCATACCGGGTCATCATCATCATCATACCGGGTCATCATCCTCATACCGGGTCATCATCATCATCATCATACCGGGTCATCATCATCATCATACCGGGTCATCATCATCATCATCATACCGAGACATCATCCTCATCATACCAGGTCATCATCATCCTCATCATACTGGGTCATCATCATCATACCAGGTCATCATCCTCATCATACCGGGTCATCATCATCATACCGGGTCATCATCCTCATCATACCGGGTCATCATCCTCATACTGGGTCATCATCATCATACCGGGTCATCATCATCATACCGGGTCATCATAATCGAACCGGAACATCATCCTCATACAGGGTCATCATCATCCTACCAGGTCATCATCATCATACCGGGTCATCATCATCATACCGGGTCATCATCCTCATACCGGGTCATCATCATCATACTGGGTCATCATCCTCATACCGGGTCATCATCATCATACCGGGTCATCATCATCATACCAGGTCATCATCATCATAATGGGTCATCATCATCATACCGGGTCATCATCATCATACCGGGTCATCATCATCATACCGGGTCATCATCATCATACCGGGTCATCATCATCATACCAGGTCATCATCATCATCATACCGGGTCATCATCATCATACGGGTCATCATCATCATCATACCGGGTCATCATCATCATCATACCAGGTCATCATTCTCATACCGGGTCATCATCCTCATACCGGGTCATCATCATACTGGGTCATCATCATCATACCGGGTCATCATCATCATACCGGGTCATCATCATCATACCAGGTCATCATCATCATACCGGTCATCAACCTCATACCGGGTCATCATCCTCATACCAGGTCATCATCATCATACCGGGTCATCATCCTCATACCGGGTCATCATCATCATACCGGGTCATCATCATCATACTGGGTCATCATCATCATACCAGTTCATAATCCTCATACCGGGTCATCATCATCATACCGGATCATCATCATCATCATACCGGGTCATCATCCTCATACTGGGTCATCATCCTCATACCGGGTCATCATCCTCATACCGTGTCATCATCATCATCATACCGGGTCATCATCATCATCATCATACCGGGTCATCATCCTCATCATACCGGGTCATCATACTCATCATACCGGGTCATCATCATCATACCAGGTCATCATCCTCACCATACCAGGTCATCATCATCATACCAGGTCATCATCATCATACTGGGTCATCATCCTCATACCGGGTCATCATCCTCATACCGGGTCATCATCATCATCATACCGGGTCATCATCATCATCATACCGGGTCATCATCCTCATCATACCGGGTCATCATCATCATCATACCAGGTCATCATCATCATCATACCGGGTCATCATCTCATCATCATCCTCATCCTCATCATCATCATCATCATCATCATCATCATCATCATCATCATACCGGGTCATCATCATCATCATCATCATCATCATCATCATCATCATACCGGGTCATCATCATCATCATACCGGGTCATCATCATCATCATACCGGGTCATCATCATCATCATACCGGGTCATCATCATCATCATCATACCGGGTCATCATCATCATCATACCGGGTCATCATCCTCATCATACCGGGTCATCATCATCATCATACCGGGTCATCATCCTCATCATACCGGGTCATCATCCTCATCATACCGGGTCATCATCCTCATCATACCGGGTCATCATCCTCATCATACTGGGTCATCATCCTCATCATACTGGGTCATCATCCTCATCATACCAGGTCATCATCATCATCATACCGGGTCATCATCCTCATCATACCGGGTCATCATCCTCATCATACCGGGTAATCATCCTCATCATACCGGGTCATCATCATCATCATACCGGGTCATCATCCTCATCATACCAGGTCATCATCATCATCATACCGGGTCATCATCCTCATCATACCGGGTGATCATCATCATCATACCGGGTCATCATCATCATCATCATCATAGTGGGTCATCATCCTCATCATACCGGGTCATCATCATCCTCATCATACCGGGTCATCACCATCATCATCATACCGGGTCATCATCATCATACCGGGTCATCATCCTCATACCGGGTCATCATCATCATCATACCGGGTCATCATCATCATCATACCGGGTCATCATCATCATACCGGGTCATCATCATCATACCGGGTCATCATCATCATACCGGGTCATCATCATCATCATACCGGGTCATCATCATCATCATACCGGGTCATCATCATCATCATACTGGGTCATCATCCTCATACTGGGTCATCATCATCATCATACCGGGTCACCATCATCATCATACCGGGTCATCACCATCATACCGGGTCATCATCATCATACCGGGTCATCATCATCATCATACCAGGTCATCATCATCATCATACCGGGTCATCATCATCATACCGGGTCATCATCATCATCATACCGGGTCATCATCATCATCATACCGGGTCATCACCATCATCATACCGGGTCATCATCATCATCATACCGGGTCATCATCATCATCATACCGGGTCATCACCATCATCATACCGGTTCATCATCATCATCATACCTTGTCATCACCATCATCATACCGGGTCATCACCATCATCATACCGGGTCATCACCATCATCATACCGGGTCATCATCATCATCATACCGGGTCATCATCATCATCATACCAGGTCATAACCATCATCATACCGGGTCATCATCATCATCATACCGGGTCATCACCATCATCATACCCGGTCATCATCATCATCATACCCGGTCATCACCACCATCATATCGGGTCATCATTATCATCATACCGGGTCATCACCATCATCATACCGGGTCATCACCATAATCATACCGGGTAATCACCATCATCATACCGGGCCATTACCATCATCATACTGGGTCATCATCATCATCATACCAGGTCATCACCATCATCATACCGGGTCATCATCATCATACCGGGTCATCATCATCATCATACCGGGTCATCATCATCATACCAGGTCATCACCATCATCATACCGGGTCATCACCATCATCATACAGGGTCATCATCATCATCATACCAGGTCATCATCATCATACCAGGTCATCATCATCATCATCATACCGGGTCATCATCATCATCATACCGGGTCATCATCATCATCATACCGGGTCATCATCATCATACCGGGTTATCATCATCATACCGGGTCATCACCATCATCATCATATTGGGTGATCATCATCATACTGGGTCATCATCATCATCATCATCAAGAAGGGAAAGAGAACTATAGTGTGTGTGTTTTTTTTTTGTTGCCTCAATATAAAATTCAATATCTCAGTAACCAACTGAGGGAAAATGATGTGATTTAGCATATAACCTTATAATTATGTCCACCAAACAAATAAATTTTTGTTCTGGAGATTGTACAGCAGATTTCAATGTTTATTTATATGTGGTATATATTTTATTGCCCCCGCATTCATTCCATCATTTTAAGAGTATTACCGCTTCAACAAGACACACCCCCGTTGTTTTTGAAATTTGTCCTGCGCGCTTTTCGCTTTTGGCAGACTGAGGGAATTTATATGGGTTAGATCAGAGGTGTCGTCAAACTGTGGGTTCGTTCATGAAACGTGATTATATAAATAAACTAGTGGCTCGGCCCGGCTCCTGGCGGGGATCTATCTATCTGTCTGTCTGTCTGTCTGTCTGTCTGTCTGTCTGTCTGTCTGTCTGTCTGTCTGTCTGTCTAATATATCTATCTATCTATCTATCTATCTATCTATCTATCTATCTATCTATATCTATCTATCTATCTATCTATCTATCTGCCTGCATGCCTGCCTGTCTGCCGGCCTACCCACCCACCCACCGACCGACCGACCGACCCACCCATCTATCCAGTCAGCCAGCCAGCCAGCCATCCACCCACCCACCCACCTACCTTTCTGCCTACCTACCTACTTACCTACCTACCTACCTTTCTGTCTGTCTGTCTGTCTGTCTGATTGTCTGTCTGATTGTCTGTCTGTCTGTCTGTCTGTCTGTCCGCGCTATTAAATATTGATAAAAGTTACTGGAAAAAACGTCAGGACCATGTGTTGAAAGAGGAAGAGGACTATTGGAGAAAGGATGGATTCAATTTTCGAAGTGACTATTCGCAATTCCATTGCGAATAGAAAAAAAAAATAATTAATGAGGCCAGTCAATCGAAATCTGGTGTTTGAATTGCCTAGTCGTGTCTCTCTGAGGTGAAGCATACTACTGTCAGCTTGGACCAGAACAGAGTCACTCAGAGAGGATGCAATGGAGGCCGTAGAAAGTGTCAAATTAAGAGAATCATCACTGCTGCGATATTATCAGGACATAAATAGTAGGACGGTAACGTAAACAAACATGGATGCCAGGTAACAGTAAGTGTACAGAAACGAAAGTTAACAATTCTTGAACTCTCCTGGGGACAGAATTATTTGTAGGGATCGTTATTTGTATTGGGGATACCTGTTCTGAAAAATTATTCTTGATATTTACACAGGACTAACGTAATGTAAAAATGAAACGGGATGCCAAAAGAACGGACAGAAGTAAGAAGAAGAGTGATTCATTAAAAAATACGGAGAATTCGGCAGAATTAAACTCGCAACAGTGAACATTCCTATTTAAATTAACCACCTTCTTAGACTTCTTAATGGCCCAAACTAAAATTGATTAGTGAGCAGACGCTGTGACATGTTTGTTACTTCCCGCAATTCGATTGCGAATATAATTTTTTTCTATTCACAATTCCATTGCGAATAGAGCCTCCCTTGAATTTATTGCAACCGAGAGCAATCATCAACCTACTGGAATCGTCTGACACAGATTAAGGTCTGAGCAGATCGCAGACCTTAATCTACGTACACACTTACTGGGATATTTTGCTCCAACTATTCAGACGAATTGCAGGCCCTAAACATTACAGCACCAGCATCAGCTGAAGAAACAAGAAGGAAATGAAAAATAAGGTAAGAAATATATTCCTTCTAATTTCCTGTTAATTTACAAATTATTTACCCCGTGCCTCTGTAAATTCTCTGTCTTTACTAATATTACACATTGCACCCCTCTCGGGATTCTCCGTGGTGAAGTGGTCAAGCCGTCTGACTCGGGCTCCGAAGGTTGTATGTTCGATTCCGGGCCGCGTCCTTCATTTCACGAGTGCATTTTTTCGGAGACTCCCGAGGGTCGTCACTGGAGCTACGGAGTTCGTGCTTTGTGCGACGCTTTCCGCACTGCTGAAAGAAACTGAGCCATATGGGATAAAAACCCGGTGCAATGCAGCCGACCCTGTCGATTTTAAGATAGTTCTTTCATTGCACCCACTCTCATACGAATCCGGATACGCCTTTGTGTGTCATCAGAATTGGCAGGTTTCACATTACCGTAAAAATAACTTTGTTAGCGAGAAATCACTAGTTGTTAAGCAAAACATCAAAGGAATGTCGCCGCTTTCAATGATTTAAGTTATTTTTGGACCTATCAAAGACATATTCCTTAGGTGGGGGTAAATATAAGACGGCTGGAAAAATTTCATAACGATGCAACAGACAGTTTTCAAAATAATTGATCGTGAATGAAGGCAAACAAATGTGGACATACTATAACTAACCCAACTAATTATGTCCTTGCTTGTAATATATGAAGCCCTGACATCGTACATACCTGTTGGCAGTACCTGACATGGATACGCAAGAGCTGTAATCATACAAGACCTTTATCCACACAATCATTGAATCATCCAGACCTGAATACTTAACTCTGTCTACCATGTGCCACTTGACATGGCTCAAAACACGCTCAAACTTTACTAGACTCCACACAGTGTGGCACAAGTAGTTAATGAATGGAAGTCCTGATTACGTTAAATGTAGGGCTAGTAGTAAAGTAAAGTAAAGTAAAGTAAAGTAAAGTAAGAACTCTTAAGTCGCATTAAGCATATGGTGCAACACCCATACTGTTATAGACCCATGGGCACTGGGTGGGTGAGGATGTCAGTGTCACGACGCTCACCTTCACCGGGTGGGTGAGGATGTCAGTGTCACGTCGCTCATCTTCACCGGGTGGGTGAGGATGTCAGTGTCACACCGCTCACCTTCACTGGGTGGATGAGGATGTCAGCGCCACGCCGCCCCCGCCTTCACCGGGTGGGTGAGGATGTCAGTGTCACGCCGCTCACCTTCATTGGGTGGATGAGGATGTCAGTGTCACGCCGCTCACCTTCACTGGGTGGGTGAGGATGTCAGTGTCACGCCGCCCCCGCCTTCACCGGGTGGGTGAGGCTGTCAGTGTCACGCCTCTCACACCTTCACTGGGTCGGTGAGGTTGTCAGTGTCACGCCGCTCACCTTCACTGGGTGGGTGAGGATGTCAGTGTCACGCCCCCCTTCACTGGGTGGGTGAGGATGTCAGCGTCACGCCGCTCACCTTCACCGGGTGGGTGAGGATGTCAGTGTCACGCCGCTCACCTTCACCGGGTGGGTGAGGTTGTCAGCGTCACGCTGCTCACCTTCACCTCCCAAGACAACCCTGGTACCCATACACCAGCGAGACTCCCGCGCCGGTAGTCCATTCCTGTACTCCCTCCAGTCACGTCCGGTCATCTGTGTGTTTACATGTGGTGGAATGTTGAGTTTGAAGTCCACCTGAAGCCATCAGCTTCATGTGACTATTATGGAGGTATGGCTGGTCGGCTTCGGTGTCCAACTTAAGCTAAGAAATTACTGGGTTCGAATCCCTCCCAAAGACTGACACTTTATAAGACCAGTTTGTTTCTAATGATCTACGAATTCCTAATCTTATCGGATAAGGGACAAAAACAGGAGGTCCTGTTTACAAATTGTGGACACTATTCCATCGACAGTTGGAAATCTCAATCAGTAGGCAACAAGGCCGCAAACCTGGCACAATTGTTAGAAGAAGAAAAAAAACCCACATCTATTTACGGGTATTTCTCCATATAGCAACGATAAGAAAGGATGAAGAAATGGCCATTAACAATTGTGCCCCAGCAATTCCCTGTACAAATCGAGCTCGTAAAATTGGCGGCTTTTCAGAACTTACTCTACAGATTAATTGTGGTATTGTGACTTATCGTCTGGCTCCCCTATGTTGTCATTATAATCGTACAATTTGAAATGAATAGAAGAGTTTCAAAGTAGCCTACAAAAAACCTCACCATAAAGGCGCAAGTTATTTTCTGCAGGGGTATCTTCGTTTTGTAACACTATTTGGGAGAAGCGGTATATTGTTGTGAAGGACCTCGCCATTGCAGGAGAAAACGCTCAACGCTAGTGTGGACTGCGGACTGGGGCAGACACAAGAAGCTTGGCTAAGCCTGTGTAAATACCTGCTGGCGATTAGGACAATACAATGTAAATAGAGGCATGGGGAGCCGATGAACAAATAACCCGGGGTGGTAGCGCGGGTAGATGGCGACACACCTGAGCAAGGATTGGTCGGACATGGGCTGTGACATGTGTTCCCTTGGGCGTTGTACCTTTAGGTTGTAGGTTAAAGCGGGAGGCACACACGCACGTACACAAGTACCGCCATAAACACTTTCGATAGACAGGCAGGCAGGCAGGCAGGCAATATTGAGGGGAAGAGAACAAGAAAAGGCAGAGAAGTAAATACCTGGATAGCTTGACCACGTGGTATGGTCGAGTCAAGAACATTGAGCAGATCCATGACTGGTGACCGTGTGAGATGGCGAAACATCACCGCCTATGTTTATCTAGTTAATTTCACGTAAGTTGTGTGATTTCTGCAGTATGTACCTGACGAGATGCAGCGAAATATGCCAGGCAAAAAATCGTGCAATCTATTGTTTGTGTCTTCGTTATTCACATTCACAACGGGAAAACATTGTTTTGAGTTCTGTAATTATCACAATTAACAGCGCTTGGCTTCTTGAGTAGTGTGGTGAAAATGGATGTTTTCAAATCCTTGGGGATGTACCCAACATTGTATATCATCATCATTATCATCATCATCATCATGTGTGGTGCCGATAAGCGTGGGCGATCATGTTTCGCCATCTCTCACGATCACCGGTGTCGTGGATCAGCTCTGTATTCTTGTCTCGACTGTACCACCTGGTCAAGCAATTCCGGGTATTTACTTCTCTGTCTTCCCCTTGTTCTCATCCCTCGTTCTTGCCAGTTGTCACCAAGTTCTCCAATTTATTCCTTCTCATAACGTGGCCAAAAAGTTGCGACTGACTACGTCTAATTTCTCTAATCAGTTGTCACCAAGTTCTCCAATATATTCCTTCTCATAACGTGGCCAAAAAGTTGCGACTGACTACGTCTAATTTCTCTAATCAGTTGTCACCAAGTTCTCCAATATATTCCTTCTCATAACGTGGCCAAAAAGTTGCGACTGACTACGTCTAATTTCTCTAATCAGTTTGTCACCAAGTTCTCCAATATATTCCTTCTCATAACGTGGCCAAAATGTTGCGACTGACTACGTCTAATTTCTCTAATCAGTTGTCACCAAGTTCTCCAATATATTTCTTCTCATAACGTGGCCAAAAAGTTGCGACTGACTACGTCTAATTTCTCTAATCAGTTGTCACCAAGTTCTCCAATATATTCCTTCTCATAACGTGGCCAAAAAGTTGCGACTGACTACGTCTAATTTCTCTAATCAGTTGTCACCAAGTTCTCCAATATATTTCTTCTCATAACGTGGCCAAAAAGTTGCGACTGTCTACGTCTAATTTCTCTAATCAGTTGTCACCAAGTTCTCCAATATATTTCTTCTCATAACGTGGCCAAAAGTTGCGACTGACTACGTCTAATTTCTCTAATCAGTTGTCACCAAGTTCTCCAATATATTCCTTCTCATAACGTGGCCAAAAAGTTGCGACTGACTACGTCTAATTTCTCTAATCAGTTGTCACCAAGTTCTCCAATTTATTCCTTCTCATAACGTGGCCAAAAAGTTGCGACTGACTACGTCTAATTTCTCTAATCAGTTGTCACCAAGTTCTCCAATATATTCCTTCTCATAACGTGGCCAAAAGTTGCGACTGTCTACGTCTAATTTCTCTAATCAGTTGTCACCAAGTTCTCCAATTTATTCCTTCTCATAACGTGGCCAAAAAGTTGCGACTGACTACGTCTAATTTCTCTAATCAGTTGTCACCAAGTTCTCCAATATATTCCTTCTCATAACGTGGCCAAAAAGTTGCGACTGACTACGTCTAATTTCTCTAATCAGTTGTCACCAAGTTCTCCAATATATTCCTTCTCATAACGTGGCCAAAAGTTGCGACTGACTACGTCTAATTTCTCTAATCAGTTGTCACCAAGTTCTCCAATATATTCCTTCTCATAACGGGGCCAAAAGTTGCGACTGACTACGTCTAATTTCTCTAATCAGTTGTCACCAAGTTCTCCAATATATTCCTTCTCATAACGTGGCCAAAATGTTGCGACTGACTACGTCTAATTTCTCTAATCAGTTGTCACCAAGTTCTCCAATATATTCCTTCTCATAACGTGGCCAAAAAGTTGCGACTGACTACGTCTAATTTCTCTAATCAGTTGTCACCAAGTTCTCCAATATATTCCTTCTCATAACGTGGCCAAAATGTTGCGACTGACTACGTCTAATTTCTCTAATCAGTTGTCACCAAGTTCTCCAATATATTCCTTCTCATAACGGGGCCAAAAAGTTGCGACTGACTACGTCTAATTTCTCTAATCAGTTGTCACCAAGTTCTCCAATATATTCCTTCTCATAACGTGGCCAAAAAGTTGCGACTGACTACGTCTAATTTCTCTAATCAGTTGTCACCAAGTTCTCCAATATATTCCTTCTCATAACGTGGCCAAAATGTTGCGACTGACTACGTCTAATTTCTCTAATCAGTTGTCACCAAGTTCTCCAATATATTCCTTCTCATAACGTGGCCAAAATGTTGCGACTGACTACGTCTAATTTCTCTAATCAGTTGTCACCAAGTTCTCCAATTTATTTCTTCTCATAACGTGGCCAAAATGTTGCGACTGACTACGTCTAATTTCTCTAATCAGTTGTCACCAAGTTCTCCAATTATATTCCTTCTCATAACGTGGCCAAAATGTTGCGACTGACTACGTCTAATTTCTCTAATCAGTTGTCACCAAGTTCTCCAATATATTCCTTCTCATAACGTGGCCAAAATGTTGCGACTGACTACGTCTAATTTCTCTAATCAGTTGTCACCAAGTTCTCCAATATATTCCTTCTCATAACGTGGCCAAAATGTTGCGACTGACTACGTCTAATTTCTCTAATCAGTTGACGGTGTTCATCTCTTACTTGTAGGACTTCACTCTGTCATGGTTTTTCTGTCTGTCCGTGTCATTCTTTGAATTTTCCTCGGAAACCACATTTCAACAGCCATCAGATGTTTTCAGCTTGTCTGCTCGTTGTCCACGCTTCACATTAATAACAAGTACATGTTCTATGTATTATGCCGGCTTCCTGGCCTAGAGGTTAGCGACTTTTCTCCGTAATCTCGTATACTCTCGTAAGTAACGTGATGACGGTGAGAATCAACAGTGGTTCGAATCGCATCGGTAACTTACGGGGTATGTGAGCCGGCCGCTCAGAAAGCAATGGCAAACTACTAAGCGTAATCTTGCCAAGAAATCAACAATCAGCTGAAAGATGTTGTTGACAACAATGTCCTGTAAAGGATATGCAAACAATGTTTTTTCTATGTATTACATATTGCATAATTCTGTGATAGTAATGTATCAATGCCAAACCTGGGTGCGGATTTTATCATTTCCGTTGTTATCTTGTCAGGACTTGCAACATTTCCTTGATCCATCTTTTTAATAGCCTTCTTTATTTCGGCCCTTAACATGTTTGGTCCATCTTGAGTATTATACAATGTTGGGTTTTTTTTTTATGCTTTCCCAGAATAAATCTTCTGTGTATTCTGTCCATCTGTTTATTACATCGGTAATATCAACTATAATTTCTCCACCCCCCTTTTTTTCCCCCTCCCCTCTCTGATACAACCACTTCCTGTTAAATTATTTTGCTTCCCTCTAAATCTTTTTATATTTTCATGCAATTCTTTCGAGTTATAGAAGACAGTAAAGTACAGGAGAGAAAGGAAATCGTTCACTTACTTAAAGAAGAAAAAGTACAGGAGAGAAGAGATGATTCACAAGGTTACAAATGACACTTTAGAACACAATCTTTTTGCCAACTCTATGCAACCAATGTCAAACCTGGACAATGACATGAAAAAGAGAAAAGAAAAATCACAACAACAGAAATGAGGTTCCTGAGAAGAATACTCAACGTATCAAGAAGAGATAAGATCAGAAATGAAGAAATCAGGACTAAAGTGGGGGGTTAAAGCAGCACTAGATTTTATCAGAAAGCAGCAAGTCAAATTCTTTGGCCATGCAAATAGGTTACCAGTCAACAGCATACCACAACAAGCAATGATGTACAGACCAGATGGAATCAGAGGAAGAGGCCGACCACGTAAACGCTGGACGGAGGGAATAACAGAGTCCATGGGAATATCGATATATGAAGCCCATAATCGGGCACTCTCACGAAGTTTATACTTCACCTCGACACCGCAAGGTACAAGAGGAACATGATGAGATGAGACAAATGACAATAAAGACAGGAGAGAACAAATAATTTACGATCATATCAAACAATTCAGATATAAACCAGTCACTGGTACAGAAAATATTAAAAATGCATTTACAAGAAAGACAAGCAGGCGACGATTACATTTTTTTAAACTCTGAAAGCATAAGAGTATTAAACTAAACAAAGCAGCAATACATTGGATCACATCACTTTTATTTTCAAAACATAAACATTATCTCATGGGCAGAGTAATCAAAACAGGAATTTTTTCTCATGGATAAATTTACTACAACATAAACATTTCTCGTGGATACTGTTATGAAAATGTAAATATTTTGTGTGGATAACATTACAAAAATATGAATATTTTGTTGTTGATAACATTACAAAAATGTTAAAATGTTTTGTGAATAACATTAAGAAACAAGGATCATTCTCATATTGGGGAGAATAATGTTAATAAACTCTTATCAATATTAGATAAAGTTACAAAACTTTGCAATCATTTCGCATAGATAAACCTACCAAAATATTAACATCTTTTGTGGATGAGTTAGAAAGTTTTGAACATTTGCCATGGGTAAAGTCACGGAACATTACCACCTTTAGATAGCATTACAAACATTTTACCAATGTTCAAGGATAAGGTTACCAAAAATGAACACATTTGGATAAAATTACAAACATGTTGCCATTTAACCATGGTAAAGTTACCAAACATGAAGACTTTTGGATAAAATTACAAAATGTTTACCTTTTCTCATGGATAAAGTTATCAGAATATTAAAAATATTATGTTGGATACAGTTACACAAATATGAACATTTTGCATGGGTCGGGTTAGCAAAATGTATGCACTTGCCATGGATAAAGTTAGTAACAATGATTTAATGTCTATATGTGCATACATAGACAGTAAAATGTATGTGCATATATGGATATGATAATCTACGCTCACATTTAGACATTAGAATCTATGTGCATATACAAACATTAAAATGTATGTCCATATATAGACATTAAAATATGTGTGCATATATATATATATAGACATAATAATCTATCTATGTTCACATTTAGACATTAAAATCTATGTGCATGTATGGTCATTAAAATCTAAGTGCAAATATAGACATAAAAATCTATGTGCATATATAGACATTACAATCCATGAGCACATATTGAAACTAAACAAGGATGCACATATAGAGTACATAAGTCATTATGTGCCAAAGACGCCCAAGAAAGTAAGCATAAGCAGTATAAAACATCATAAGTGTGTGATTTCAGAGAGAATAAATACACAATGGAAGTGGCAAATGGAGAAGTCAGGTTTATTTAGATGCTCTGTCGAAATATAAAAAGAGAACACAGAGTGGATAACAAACATAAACACTCGTCTCACATAGATACTCATCTCACACAGACACTTATCTCACACAGACACTCGTCTCACATGGACACTCATCTCAATAGACACTTGCCTCAATAGACACTCATCTCATATAGACACTCATCTCACATAGACACTCATCTCATATAGACACTCATCTCACATAGACACTCATCTCAATAGACACTTGCCTCAATAGACACTAGCCTCACATAGACACTCATCTCATATAGACACTCATCTCACATAGACACTCATCTCAATAGACACTTGCCTCAATAGACACTAGCCTCACATAGACACTCATCTCATATAGACACTCATCTCACATAGACACTCATCTCAATAGACACTTGCCTCAATAGACACTAGCCTCACATAGACACTCATCGCATATAGACACTCATCTCACATAGGCACTCATCTCAATAGATACTTGCACTCATCTCAATAGACACTTGCCTCAATAGACACTAGCCTCACATAGACACTCATCTCACATAGACACTCATCTCACATAGACACTCATCTCACATAGACACTCATCTCACATAGACACTCATCTCACATAGACACTCATCTCACATAGACACTCATCTCAATAGACACTAGCCTCACATAGACACTCATCTCAATAGACACTCATCTCACATAGACACTCATCTCAATAGACACTTGCCTCACATAGACACTCATCTCACATAGACACTCATCTCACATAGACACTCATCTCACATAGACACTCATCTCACATAGACACTCATCTCACATAGACACTCATCTCACATAGACACTCATCTCACATAGACACTCATCTCAATAGACACTAGCCTCACATAGACACTCATCTCACATAGACACTCATCTCACATAGACACTCATCTCACATAGACACTCATCTCACATAGACACTCATCTCAATAGACACTAGCCTCACATAGACACTCATCTCACATAGACACTCATCTCACATAGACACTAGCCTCAATAGACACTTGCCTCAATAGACACTAGCCTCACATAGACACTCATCTCACATAGACACTCATCTCACATAGACACTTGCCTCAATAGACACTAGCCTCACATAGACACTCATCTCACATAGACACTCATCTCACATAGACACTCATCTCACATAGACACTCATCTCACATAGACACTAGCCTCACATAGACACTCATCTCACATAGACACTCATCTCACATAGACACTCATCTCAATAGACACTTGCCTCACATAGACACTCATCTCACATAGACACTCATCTCACATAGACACTCATCTCACATAGACACTCATCTCACATAGACACTCATCTCACATAGACACTCATCTCACATAGGACACTCATCTCAATAGACACTAGCCTCACATAGACACTCATCTCACATAGACACTCATCTCACATAGACACTCATCTCAATAGACACTAGCCTCACATAGACACTCATCTCACATAGACACTCATCTCACATAGACACTCATCTCAATAGACACTAGCCTCACATAGACACTCATCTCACATAGACACTCATCTCACATAGACACTAGCCTCAATAGACACTTGCCTCAATAGACACTAGCCTCACATAGACACTCATCTCACATAGACACTCATCTCACATAGACACTTGCCTCAATAGACACTAGCCTCACATAGACACTCATCTCAATAGACACTTGCCTCACATAGACACTCATCTCACATAGACACTCATCTCACATAGACACTCATCTCACATAGACACTCATCTCAATAGACACTAGCCTCACATAGACACTCATCTCACATAGACACTCATCTCACATAGACACTCGTCTCACATAGACACTCATCTCACATAGACACTCATCTCACATAGACACTCATCTCACATAGACACTCATCTCAATAGACACTAGCCTCACATAGACACTCATCTCACATAGACACTCATCTCACATAGACACTCATCTCAATAGACACTAGCCTCACATAGACACTCATCTCACATAGACACTCATCTCACATAGACTCTCATCTCAATAGACACTAGCCTCACATAGACACTCATCTCACATAGACACTCATCTCACATAGACACTCATCTCAATAGACACTTGCCTCAATAGACACTAGCCTCACATAGACACTCATCTCACATAGGCACTCATCTCAATAGATACTTGCCTCAATAGACACTTGTCTCACATAGACACTCATCTCATATAGACACTCATCTCACATAGACACTTGCCTCAATAGACACTTGTCTCACATAGACACTCATCTCACATAGACACATGCCTCAATAGACACTTGTCTCACATAGACACTCATCTCACATAGACACTCATCTCACATAGACACTCATCTCAATAGACACTTGCCTCAATAGACACTTGTCTCACATAGACACTCATCTCAATAGACACTTGCCTCAATAGACACTTGTCTCACATAGACACTCATCTCAATAGACACTTGCCTCAATAGACACTTGTCTCACATAGACACTCATCTCAATAGTCACTTGCCTCAATAGACACTTGTCTCACATAGACACTCATCTCAATAGACACTTGCCTCAATAGACACTTGTCTCACATAGACACTCATCTCAATAGTCACTTGCCTCAATAGACACTAGCCTCACATAGACACTCATCTCATATAGACACTCATCTCATATAGACACTCATCTCAATAGATACTTGCCTCAATAGACACTTGTCTCACATAGACACTCATCTCATATAGACACTTGTCTCACATAGACACTCATCTCATATAGACACTCATCTCATATAGACACTCATCTCAATAGATACTTGCCTCAATAGTCACTTGCCTCAATAGACCCTTGTCTCACATAGACACTCATCTCAATAGATACTTGCCTCAATAGACACTTGTCTCACATAGACACTCATCTCAATAGTCACTTGCCTCAATAGACACTAGCCTCACATAGACACTCATCTCATATAGACACTCATCTCATATAGACACTCATCTCAATAGATACTTGCCTCAATAGACACTTGTCTCACATAGACACTCATCTCATATAGACACTCATCTCAATAGATACTTGCCTCAATAGACACTTGTCTCACATAGACACTCATCTCATATAGACACTTGCCTCAATAGACACTAGCCTCACATAGACACTCATCTCAATAGACACTTGCCTCAATAGACACTAGCCTCACATAGACACTCATCTCACATAGACACTCATCTCACATAGGCACTCATCTCACATAGACACTAGCCTCACATAGACACTCATCTCACATAGACACTCATCTCAATAGACACTCATCTCAATAGACACTAGCCTCACATAGACACTCATCTCACATAGACACTCATCTCAATAGACACTAGCCTCACTTAGACACTCATCTCACGTAGACACTCATCTCACATAGACACTCATCTCACATAGACACTCATCTCAATAGACACTAGCCTCACATAGACACTCATCTCACATAGACACTCATCTCACATAGACACTCATCTCAATAGACACTTGCCTCAATAGACACTAGCCTCACATAGACACTCATCTCATATAGACACTCATCTCACATAGACACTTGCCTCAATAGACACTTGTGTCACATAGACACTCATGTCACATAGACACTCATCTCAATAGACACTTGTCTCACATAGACACTCATCTCATATAGACACTCATCTCACATAGACACTTGCCTCAATAGACACTTGTCTCACATAGACACTCATCTCAATAGACACTTGCCTCAATAGACACTTGTCTCACATAGACACTCATCTCAATAGACACTTGCTTCAATAGACACTTGTCTCACATAGACACTCATCTCAATAGTCACTTGCCTCAATAGACACTTGTCTCACATAGACACTCATCTCAATAGTCACTTGCCTCAATAGACACTTGTCTCACATAGACACTCATCTCAATAGACACTTGCCTCAATAGACACTTGTCTCACATTGACACTCATCTCAATAGTCACTTGCCTCAATAGACACTAGCCTCACGTAGACACTCATCTCATATAGACACTCATCTCATATAGACACTCATCTCAATAGATACTTGCCTCAATAGACACTTGTCTCACATAGACACTCATCTCATATAGACACTCATCTCACATAGACACTTGCCTCAATAGACACTTGTCTCACATAGACACTCATCTCATATAGACACTTGCCTCAATAGACACTAGCCTCACATAGACACTCATCTCATATAGACACTTGCCTCAATAGACACTAGCCTCACATAGACACTCATCTCACATAGACACTCATCTCACATAGGCACTCATCTCACATAGACACAGCCTCACATAGACACTCATCTCACATAGACACTCATCTCAATAGACACTCATCTCAATAGACACTAGCCTCACATAGACACTCATCTCACATAGACACTCATCTCACATAGACACTAGCCTCACATAGACACTCATCTCAATAGACACTCATCGCAATAGACACTCATCTCACATAGACACAGCCTCACATAGACACTCATCTCACATAGACACTCATCTCAATAGACACTCATCTCAATAGACACTAGCCTGACATAGACACTCATCTCGCATAGACACTCATCTCAATAGACACTAGCCTCACATAGACACTCATCTCAATAGACACTCATCTCAATAGACACTAGCCTGACATAGACACTCATCTCACATAGACACTCATCTCATAGACACTCATCTCACATAGACACTAGCCTGACATAGACACTCATCTCACATAGACACTCATCTCAATAGACACTCATCTCACATAGACACTCATCTCACATAGACACTCATCTCAATAGACACTCATCTCAATAGACACTAGCCTGACATAGACACTCATCTCACATAGACACTCATCTTATTAGACACTAGCCTCACATAGACACTCATCTCAATAGACACTCATCTCAATAGACACTAGCCTGACATAGACACTCATCTCACATAGACACTCATCTCAATAGACACATCCTCACATAGACACTCATCTCACATAGACACTCATCTCACATAGACACTCATCTCAATAGACACTAGCCTCACATAGACACTCATCTCACATAGACACTCATCTCACATAGACACTCATCTCAATAGACACTTGCCTCAATAGACAGTAGCCTCACATAGACACTCATCTCATATAGACACTCATCTCACATAGACACTTGCCTCAATAGACATTTGTCTCACATAGACACTCATCTCACATAGACACTCATCTCACATAGACACTCATCTCAATAGACACTTGCCTCAATAGACACTTGTCTCACATAGACACTCATCTCATATAGACACTCATCTCACATAGACACTTGCCTCAATAGACACTTGTCTCACATAGACACTCATCTCACATAGACACTCATCTCACATAGACACTCATCTCACATAGACACTCATCTCACATAGACACTCATCTCAATAGACACTTGCCTCAATAGACACTTGTCTCACATAGACACTCATCTCAATAGACACTTGCCTCAATAGACACTTGTCTCACATAGACACTCATCTCAATAGACACTTGCCTCAATAGACACTTGTCTCACATAGACACTCATCTCAATAGTCACTTGCCTCAATAGACACTTGTCTCACATAGACACTCATCTCAATAGTCACTTGCCTCAATAGACACTTGTCTCACATAGACACTCATCTCAATAGTCACTTGCCTCAATAGACACTTGTCTCACATAGACACTCATCTCACATAGACACTCACCTCACATAGACACTCACCTCACATAGACACTGATCTCAATAGACACTCGTCTCACATAGACACTCATCTTACATAGACACTCATCTCAATAGACACATGTCTCACATAGACACTCATCTCACATAGACACTTGTCTCACATAGACACTTGTTTCACACAGACACTTGTCTCACACAGACACTCGTGGCCAGGAGTTACTTGGATGTACTGTCCGGGTGATGTTGGAGTGTAAGGTAACGAGTGAGCAGATCTACTGTATTCAAGGGCTCAGGTAGTTGGAACATTAACGATGGACAAAGGATATACATCACACAAACATACAAAAACAACTACATCACACAAACATACAAAAACAACTACATCCCACAAACATATAAAAACAACTACATCACACAGACATACAACATACAAATACATCACAAAGACATACAAGAAACAAATACATCACACAGACATACAAGAAACTACATCACACATACAAGAAACAACTACATCACACAAACTTACTACAGACAACTACATCACTCAGACATACAACATACAAATACATCACACAGACATACAAGAAACTACATCACACAGACATACAAGAAACTACATCACACAGACATACAAGAAACAACTACACCACACAAACTTACAATAAACAACTACATCACTCAGACATACAACATATAAATACAACACACAGACATACAAGAAACAAATACATCACACAGACATACAAAACACAAATATATTACACAGACATACAAGAAATAACTACATCATACATACAAGAAACAACTACATCACACAGACATACAAGAAACTACATCACACATACATACAAGAAACTACATCACACAGACATACAAGAAACAAATATATTACACAGACATACAAGAAATAACTACATCATACATACAGGAAACAACTACATCACACAGACATACAAGAAACTGCATCACATAGACATACAAGAAACTACATCACACTGACATACAAGAAACTACATCACACAGACATTCAAGAAACTACATCACACATACAAGAAACAACTACATCACACAGACATACAAGAAACTACATCACACTGACATACAAGAAACTACATCATACATACAAGAAACAACTACATCACACAGACATACAAGAAACTACATCACACATACAAGAAACAACTACATCACACAAACTTACAACAAACAACTACATCACTCAGACATACAACAAACAAATACATAACACAGACATACAACAAACAAATACATCACACTGACATACAAGAAACAAATACATCACACAGACATACAAGAAATAACTACATCATACATACAAGAAACAACTACATCACACAGACATACAAGAAACTACATCACACAGACATTCAAGAAACTACATCACACAGACATACAAGAAACTACATCACACAGACATTCAAGAAACTACATCACACTGACATACAAGAAACAACTAAATGCAATGATATTGCAGTTGAGACATGCTGACCTGAAAACAACTTCTGACAGCAGAAGACAGTGGAGGGACATAATCAGACAGTCCTCAGACAGACTAACCTGAGGATGTTGTGCATTTACAAAATGAAATTAAGTCTAATTTCAAATGATCTCAAACTATCAAGTTAGTTTGGTAGGCTTTTCAAAAGTGACCAGACTTTTCATCATCTTGCTACCACATAACAATTGAAAACTAAGTAGAAATCCTTGTAAATCACTTAGTTTTCACACTTTGGTATAAAACAGTCTACAATTCTGGCTTCCTTTGGCAATTTTTAGCATAACAATTTAAAAGAAAGCAAACATGTATGTGTAAATAGTGTATGTGTAAATATTTCACAATTTTACATCAATGGATTTTTGTAACTGGCAGAGAAACATTAATACTAAATGAGGGATATAGTGATTGCAAATGTTTTAATGTCTACATTTATGCCACTTCTAGCTGTGTGCAGTATGTAATAATATATTCACTAAGCTATAGATTGTTCATTCGAGGATTCCTTCCTCCCAGTATTGATTTGTGTATGCATTCCATGTGAGGAGGGTATGAATGGAAATTTTTCATTATACTTTAAATTATTTCATTGCTGTGGCAGTGGCTAAGGGCTTGCCAACGTGGCTAAGAGCTTGCGAACACGGTTTGTGAGCCGGTGCTGGTTTTTCAAAAAAGGTATAGGTGCCGGTCGTTCATGAACAGCGAAAATGCTGGGGTTGACTGCTACGTCTTGTGAAGGACATGCAACTAATTTTTTTATGCTGTAAGACTGGGTACTATACATTCTTTATGACTTGTGTTAGAACATTAACCTTCTTTCGTAGAACTTTAGATTTTCTTTGCTTGAGTTGAGTTGAGATTGATTGATTGATCTAGGAACCGACATCACAGCATTCGGGACATTCCCATAAGCGCTCCGTCCCCATCCTCAGCAACCAGCGAAGAGTTCCAACACTAATAGTTCCAGTAGCAATCTGATTATATGTCCGTCTCGCCTTTCCTCTGAGCGTCGAGCATCGGCCAGATCCCCTCGTCACTCCTCGCTGCCTCATTCTAACCAGACTATGGTGATCCATTTGCTCCTCCGAGGTGTACACGTGCTCCCACAAGGCCGCAACCACATCTGCCTTGTCATGCATCAATACTCCACCAAGTTCTGCCGAGCCAGCCAATCTGTCCGCCTGTTCATTCCCCAGCACACCATCATGCCCAGGAGAAAAGATCCAGGTGATGCTTGCTACCCGTGACCTCCGAAGCGAAGCAAGCCACTCTGCACGAAGCTTGCCTGTTCTCACCCTTCTCAGCATGCTTTCTGAGTCAGTTACAATCACAATATGTGTATGTATCGTGTTTTCTATCCAGCGGAAAGCTGCACTGACCGCCTCCACCTCCATTCTTAAGCTAGATGTAGTGTCATCATACGCCAGGCTCTCCTGCACCAAACGCCGACCATTAGTTTTTGCCAAGAACCCCCAAGCACTTCTCCTACCTCTCAACACCGACCCATCCGTGTAGATAATCACATCACCCGGGCGAGAATTTTCCTGAATTAATTGCTGAATTTCCACTTCCGTGGCCCCTGCTGGCCACTCCCTGCACTCCCGGCTCAATGTGATTATAACTCTGCACAAGTCTGACTGCACGGCTGGCACTCTGACCCACTCCTCTCCTCGCCTAATGTTCTCCAAGGGGCACACCTGTCTGATCGTATCCTCCGCCTGAGCCATCCATGATTTCCCTCTTATCAGTCTCTGACCCTTAACTACGTCCAGCGCCTCATGCAACGGGTGATCTGTGTCTGCAGCTACTCTGAGGTATGCCTTCGCTTGCATCACCTTGTGCCTACCAGCAACAGTAGGCAGACCAAGGATGTAACGCATACACACTACTGGAGTGTCTCTGGTGCATCCCAGAATGACCCGCATAGCTTCATTCTGTATGCGCTCTAATTTCACCAGCTGACTCTTTGAGACAGTGAGCAGTCCTAGTCCATAATCAATCACTGAGAGGATCAAGTGCTGGTATAGTGTGAAGAGCATTCTCTGCTCTGTGTCCATTGCAGCCATAATTTTAAGTGCATTGAGTCCCTTTTGAGATCTTGTCACAACCGTCTCCACATGGTCCTTGAAGGACAGACTCCTGTCAAATGTGATTCCCAGATACTTCAGTTTGTTCTCTCTGTTGACGCTTCTACCATCTATCGTGAGGCTTGGGGCATCATCTCTCACAATCCTGTTGTCCAGAGAGCACCACAACACAGCCGCCTTTTCCGGGTTGATGACAGCACTCATTTCAGTGCACCAGTCAATCACTTTGTCTACTGTCACCTGTAGCTCCTGGGCTGTTTGATCCCTATTTCTCCCCTGCCTGTATGCAAGAATATCATCTGCAAATGTTAGAATCCTTCCAACCCCTGGTGCTTCTAGGTATGCAATCTTGCTCGTATACACATTAAAGAGCACCGGTGAGATTGCAGATCCCTGTGGCAGTCCCGGGGTTAAAATATGTGGATCTGGGGTCCATGCGCCCAGACGGAGAGCAACCTGACGAGAATGCAGGACGGCCGCTATCCAGTTCACTAACCAGGGATTGACCCCCTTCTCAGTAAATGCGGTCATCAAAATATCATAGCGAACTCTATTGTACGCATCCTCGAGATCAAGCGCTGCCGCCATCGTTTCCTGTCTAGTTGAATTGAGTTGAGTTAAGAACCAACTTCACTGCACTTAAGACATTTCCACACATGCTCCATCCCCTCATTCAACAGCCAGCTAAGAGTCATACTACTAATCGTTCCCACCACTATCTGGTTTAAAGTTTTTCTGGTCTTCCTTCTCAGGTTTGTGATTCTTCCCGAACCCTTGCCAATCCCCCGCAATCTCATTCTTCTTTGGTAAAACTTTAGATCTACTTTGGTAGTACTTTAGATCTACTTTGGTTGAACTTTAGATCTACTTTGGAAGGACTTCAGATCTACTTTGGTAGAACTTTAGATCTACTTTGGTAGAACTTTAGATCTATTTTGGAAGGACTTCCGATCTACTTTGGTAGAACTTTAGATCTACTTTAGTAGAACTTTAGATCTTCTTTGGTAAAACTTTAATATCCGTTACAAAAGCTTTAATCTCCTTTCGTAGAACTTTAGATCCACTTTGATAGAACATTAGATCTTCTTTACTTTTGCTGCTGCTAGAATTTTGAATACCAACTGACTGTTGATAGTACTTGTAATTTTGTCAGTGATATATATTTATTAAATTTGTGCAGTTATCATATTCTGTCCGAATCTGTAAAATAAGCTACACCCTCCTGGACTAAAATACATCATGCTTGTTACTTCAGACAGCAGTGCCTCACATCTAAACTTTTGATCTGCCACAAACCACTTGAAGTGGAACACATTTTGAATAATATTAAACGGTCTTATAAAGGGAGATCAGCCAAAAAGGTATTTCTCATACTTTTTTTTATTCTATACACTTTTTGGTTTCATTCTACATACTGCTTTGTTTCATTCTAAACACTTTTATTTTCATTCTACATACTTTTTTGTTTCATTCTAAATGCTTTTTTTATTGTTCCATTCAATACACTTTTTTGTTTATTTCTGCATACTTTTTTGATTCATTTTAAACACATTTTTGTTTCATTCTATACACTTTTTTGTTTCATTCTAAATGTTTTTTTTGGTTCCATTCTATACACTTTTTTGTTCCATTCTACATATTATTTTGTTAAATGTCATTCCATACACTATATTTCATTATGTACACTTCTCCCCAATCTATACACATTTCCCCCTTCTCCAGGCACGCTTTATAAGACAACTGCTTGTTCTCCACCTATGAACTCTTGCAAAAACATGATACTGGATGTACAGTGTCTGCTATTTTTCTATAGAATGTTAACTGTTGTTGTCTCTAAATTTACCCCAGAAAATTAGCCTGTCAATATGTGGTTTCCAGGTGGTAGACTAAGTGTTATATCTGTGAGTTATTGGGTAACATATAATATCTCCCCTCACAACAGAAACCACTTGATGGCGTTGTCAGCATGTCTGTATCTCTTAAACCGTACAACAGAAACTACTTGATGGCGCTGTCAGCATGTCTGTAACTCTTAAACCACACAACAGAAACCACTTGATGATGCTGTCAGCATGTCTGTAACTCTTAAACCACACAACAGAAACCACTTGATAGCGTTGTCAACGTGTCTTTAACTCTTAAACCACACAACAGAAACCACTTGATGAGGCTGTCAACATGTCTTTAACCCTCACAGGGAGCCCATGTGAGTGAGCACTATGTCCAGCCAGTCTAGAGGCCCATTAAGCCGTAGCTCAATCCAGCATGGAGTAGTGGTGATGTTCCGTCTATGAAAGTCCACTCCCCAGCCCTTGACAAAACTGATCCGAATGGTGCACATCTTGCTGAGCTCATAAACAGCCTCAAATCCGTGGTTGATGGACTGCTTGAGCAGCGAGGCAAACTCCTCGTTGTTGAAAATCTTCAGGCTGTGCTTCTGGAGCACCTTGCAGACAGTTGTTGGGTGGAAGTTGTTGCTGTAGTTGAAGTTAGGGCTTTGTATGAAGATGCTGCAGTCACTCATGCATTCGACAAAGATCTCGCCCTTAATGTAACAGAGGTGAACTCCCCTGCCGATATGTCGCCCAGTAGTCTCTATGCTTGAGTTTCTGATAAAGTTGCTGCTCAGTGTGCCCAAACAGAAGCGGTCAGTTCGGGATGGGTCAGTGAAGCCGTCTACAATAATGCTATTTGATGATGCCTGGAATTTTTCACCAACACAGATGTTACATTCGTAATAATTAATGACACACCAGGAGCTGGGTTCTTGGTAATTGATGGGCTTAATGTCTGCTCCCGCGGGTACTTTCGTACCTGGCGTTCCGTATTCTAAATTAACTCTGGGTGTGGGGTCTCCAGCTGCCAGCGCAGGCTGCGTGGAGTCTGGCCGATGTTCCATGCCCTGTGTTGGAGAATGCCAGTTGCATTGATAGTTGGTGATGCACTGACTAATCCTGCAACCGACAGTGCTGTCAAGGCTGGGACAAGGGATGTGTGGAGAAGGGTGTTGTGGAAAGGGGTAGGTGACGTTCGGTGGATCGCTTGGCTTGGGGATCTGCTGGAATGTGGGCAGCGTTAGGTTTCTTTGAATATTGCTGTATCTTGGAACTAGTACAGGTGGCAGAACTGGACTTTCAACAAGCCGATAGTGGTAGGGATTAATACAGACTTCTTTGTCTCTTGCACTGAACGGGTACTGGCATGTCTCCAACGGTCTCAAATCGTGGTGGCATTGCAGGTCGGGCCATCTCCAAATTCTACAATAGATTACGTGAGGTGGTGCTTTCCTGTGCGACACTTGCAGACGTTCATCCAAGGACGGCGGGATGGTCACACACTTGGTGTGAGGGCTTTTATAGGCCAGAGCTTTCTCTAAATCATCTAAGGCCCCTTTCATCTCCTTCAACTTCTTCACAAGAGAGTCTACCTCCTTCTTCGCACACTTCTCATCCTCGTCGCCTTGTTTCCAGCCTAAAAGCCTCTTCACGGCGGGGCTTGTGCACGAGAATATACTAGATAACGCTGAAAGCATATTTTATTATTCTTCCGTCTCCCACCACGAATTCTCCGATAACACGAACCGTTATTCAATATCTGATCTTACCTTAGATCTAAACTCGATTTTAGTGAGTTTTCACAAATTTATCTCCAATAAAAATTCCCCAAAACACAAACTGCACCATGAATTCCCCTTGGCTTTCTTACAACAGTCTTGAATAATAACACAAGCCACTTCTAAGGATGGTCAGCTTGGATGTAGAACACATCAGGTGTAATACTACTACAACTAAGTCTCTAAGTTTAAAACTAAGTTTAAGGGCCGAATGTAAGACGGGCCTGCGTGCCCAATTTGAAAATAAAGTCTGTTCGTTCGTTCGTTCTCCTGCCGAACCAACTAGCAATAAATACTAACACACGTCGAGCGACTGCACGGACGCTTCACATCTGATGTCCTTCCCGTCTGTATTATGTCAATTCAACTCATTCTAACATGTTACACCGCGATCCTTGGGAATGTTAACTATCAGTTGTTGAGCGTTCCCACCGCCCTTCCCCCAATTCCCTCTCCCCCGCTGGCACACCTTGCCCATCACTGACCATTGTCCGTCCTCTCAATAAATGTAGGGCAAGCTGGTCTCTGGTGTTTGACACAGTGATTCTCAAACTGTATGACCCTGGCAGGTGTATCAGGCCAGTTTATGAACAATCTAAGATATCGTTAATAGTAAGTTACTCATGAACAATCTAAGATATTGTTAATAGTAAGTTACTCGTGAACAATCTAAGATATCGTTAATAGTTAGTTACTCATGAACACATAAACCGGTGTCATTCTAATAAAGTATCCAGATTTGTGTTCGATGTTCATATGTTGCCGAGTGCCTGTATTGTTCTTACACACGATTCACGGTATGCTAAGAACTGTTCTGTAACGTTTGATTTCATTAGCCAAGATTTTCTACTCTTGTAATTGTGAAATGATCCATAAACTACATAATGTTGCCACGGGAAAGATGTTAGTTAGTTAGTTGCATATCCTTCACAGGACGTTACAGTTACCACCAGCATTTTTGGCTCTTCTAGATTTCTTGGCAAATTTTATTCAGTAGATTATCATTGCTTTCAGAACGACCGGCTCTCATATCTGTGTATGGAAACCAACGCAAGGCGGCCTACTTCCAAGTCTCCCGCGGCTGTGTTTCGAGCGTGGTATACAGGATTACGAATTGCTCCTGTAACTTCTTCGCCACAGAGGCGGTTTTGTGTTTAAGGGCTGGCGGTTACCCCAGGGGCCAGATCCGCTCCATCAGGTCCCCACGCCCCTGTGTGTCATTGGGATGGCCGCCTCTGCTGGTGGCCCTGGTTAGATGAAGTGCAAAAGAGGAGATGAATTGGAGGACTGGGAAATTGACTCAAATCTCAACAAAGCGGATGACACACCGAGCTTCTACTCCAGAAGATGGCTTACCACTTCTACTCCAGACTTAGCTTTATGCACAGGAGACATCCTCCACACAATCGATCGCCATGTGCTGGACCAATTAGCAGGTAGTGACCACAGACCAATCAAGCTTGTAATGAATGTGGAGTATGTTCCACAGGAGCAAAAGCCCTTGCCCCGCTGGAATTACAAACGAGCAGATTGGGACAGATTTGCCATACTAACAGACAAATATTGTGAAAACATAAATACACGATATGGCAACATAAAGCAAATGGTGGAAAGTCTAAACAGAGCGATAATACAGGCAGCCACTGAGTCCATTCCAAGAGGAGCGAGGAAAAATTACAAACCATACTGGACTGAAGAACTACAAAGTTTTGAGGACAAAGTTGAAGATGCCAGGAAGACAGCAGAGAGAGAACAAACAATTGAAGCGAACATCTCTCTCAAAGCCATCTCAGCAAAATATAAAAGAACAGTAAATCAAACAACAAGAGATTGTTGGAGGGAAAAAACAGAAATCCTGAATTTTGACAGGGATGGACACAAACTATGGAAACTAGTGAAAGCCATGAACAATGAAGGACCTAGAAACAAACAAATAACAATTAAACAAGGAAATGCCTTGCTTACAAGAAAAAAGGCTGCAAATGCACTAATGGAACACTATGCAAATGCAAACCACATTGATATTACAACTGAACAGAAGAAAGCAATCAAAGACAAACAGATACATCATAGAAATACAGAGACAGCAGCAGAATATATGATGGCAAATCTAACAATGGAAGAAATGGAACAGGCAATGTATACCCTAAAAAAGAAGAAATCACCAGGAAAGGATGGAATCACAAATGAAATGCTAATAGGACTAGGCACCAAGGCAAAGAAGAAACTACTAGCAGTCCTAAATAACAGCTGGAAGAGAGGAATAGTCCCACAGGCATGGAAGGAAGCTATACTAATACCAGTCCCAAAGAAAGGAAAAGACCTGGAAGAACCAAATGGCTATCGACCTATCAGTCTACTTAGCTGTGTATTAAAATTAATGGAACGCATTATCAATGGCAGGCTAACATGGCATCTGGAAGAAAACAAACTCTTAACACCACACCAAGCAGGATTCAGAAAGTACAGATCCACTGAAGATCAAATAACCTATATAGCTCAGGAAATAGAGGATGCCTTCCAAGAGAAAAAGCACACACTAGCAGTCTGGATAGATTTAGAAAAAGCATTTGATAAAGTATGGAAGGAAGGACTGAAAGTAAAACTGCAAAAAAATGCATGTTTGTGGAAAAATGTACAAATGGATCAGCCACTACCTTGAGAACAGAACTGCCAGGACAAAAGTACAAAGACTAACAAGCAAAATGATGCTGTTGGAGCAAGGTGTCCCCCAAGGAGGAGTTCTTTCACCAACATTATTCCTAGCATATATAAATGACATCACAGAAAATTTTCCAGCCAGAGTACATACATCCTCCTTTGCAGATGACCTAGCCAAATGGACATCTGAAGAATATATTAGTACAGCTAACAGCAGAATACAGCAAGCCTTATTAGCGCTAGAGGACTGGTCAAAATCATGGCTAGTGAAGATAAGTGAGGAGAAAACAACATGCACAGTGTTCTCCCTCTCAA
The DNA here is from genome assembly GCA_014155875.1 of Cepaea nemoralis. Taxonomy (NCBI): domain Eukaryota; kingdom Metazoa; phylum Mollusca; class Gastropoda; order Stylommatophora; family Helicidae; genus Cepaea; species Cepaea nemoralis. The sequence continues at coordinate 233,553 of JACEFZ010009679.1, read as the reverse complement.
ATAAAACTGAGCAACCTAAGCTGGTATTGAATGGAAACATATTGCGCCATGAAGAAAATCCAAACTATCTAGGAGTCATCTTTGATCGTCGCCTGACATGGAAGACACAGGTTGAGAAAAATCGAACAAGAGAAAGGCAAAGAATGGCAATCATGAAAAAGCTTGCTGGTACAACGTGGGGAGCAGATGAGAAAGTTCTCAAGAAGTTATATACTGGACGGGTGAGGCCAGTACTGGAATATGGTATTGCAGCTTGGGCAACAGCAGCTAAGTCATACTTTAACAAAATAAGTAGAGTCCAAAACCAAGGAATGCGAATCATAACTGGAAGCCTGAAGACAACACCTATTAATGAACTAGAAAAGATCACTTGTTTACAACCAATGCAGGACAGAAGAGATAGCAGAGCCCAGCAACAAGCAGAAAAATTTAGAAGATTGACAGACCACCGTATGTATAACAGGTTTAATGGTTTGGGAAAAGGAAGACTGAAGCGTAGCAACTTTGTAGAAACTGCAAAACGAAAGATTAGGGCAGATCCCATACTTAACATATCAACAGTCAAGCCCATTTACAATGCACACAACTTCCCAGCTTGGAGACAGCAGCAACTGCCTGAGATGATAGAAAACATTCCTGGTATTGAGAAAAAGAACACTCAGAATGAAACCGAAAGAAGAAAAATAACCCTCAACTACATAAAAGAACATTACCCAAGCAGCAATTGGACCCATGCATATACAGATGGATCAGCCAAAGATTCAATTAAACATGGAGGAGGAGGAATTCTCCTTAATTTAATAAATGGAGTGATAAAAACACAGTCAGTGGCAACTGGAAAATTTTCAAGTAACTTCAAAGCGGAGGTAGAGGCTTTGAAAACTGCAGCAGAAATGCTCTTGATGGAGGAAAATAAAGAGAAGCAAATAGCTATCTTCACAGATGCAAAGTCAGCTTTCTCAATACTGAAGAGCAAAAACAGCACATAACTAGCTGACCTAAGAGCAGCACTCCATGGTCTATGCCAGAAATCAAAAAAAGTTGTAATACAGTGGATCCCATCACATTGCAGTATACCTGGAAATGAAGAGGCTGACAGACTAGCAAAAGAGGGTGGACGATTACCACAGCCTGACATAGACATAACCTATAATGAGGCAATAAGGTTTATAAAAAGCACTTATAGAACCAAATGGGAATCAGAGCATCCAGGCCACCAGAAGGATGATGAATATTACAAACTCGACCGAAGAGAACAAGTAGCAATCTTCAGACTCCGCACAGGACATAACAGGCTGAAACACCACTTGTTCAATAAACTAAAGATAGGAGATACCGATGAATGTAATTGTGGAACTGGTAAAATGACAGCTAAAAATTTGCTGCAGGAGTGCCCAATATATGCAGAACAGAGAAAGATATTTTGGCCCATGCCTGCTTCATTTGAGGACAAGCTCTATGGAGATATCAACAAGCTCAAGTTGACTACAGCTTACTTCAAATACATTCAGGTTGACATCTAAAGGTGCATGAAGATGTATATAGACTGCCACACTTCATACCATAGGTATGTCGGTTACAAAAGCGTCCCAGAGGCATGAAATTGAATATTGCTTGGATAGCACATCCATTACGTGGAAAGTCCGAATCAAAAGCTCACTGTGTGGGCTTCGTAAATGGTGGAAAAAGTGTCCTAGTGTAACAGAACACCATCTCTGTTAGTAGTTTCAGAGATAAATGGTGTGAAATAGAAAAGGGTTTGGGAAATGAATGGCGCACGCGTGAGCACTATTGAAAGGGTGGTTGTTAGAGAGGTAAACAGACTTCAGTTCCAACTTTCCCAGTAGATGAACAACAGCTGTTTTCAATTGACTATACACATTTGTACTTCGATTAATAAACGTTTACCCTTTTGACGGAGGCTTTGACTTGGTATATAGTTTCTATTCAGACTGTTCGTGGATCTGCAACAGTCTGAAATGTTGCCAGCGACCAGGATTATGACTTGCGCTGTCGCGGCCACAATTGATCACGGAGGTCATCGCAAAACAATGGATTTCTAAAACTCAGAACTTGTTAGAAGCCACGGACAATCATGTGGAACTCAACTCAGTCATTTTTTTTAGAAGCAATTTATGGTATTTGCAAATCTTTCTGCTGGGGCTGCTGCTCGATAAAATCGCCACACCAAAACAACCCATAATATTCGGAGCTGTGGAACAGAGCTGCCATACATATTAGAATGAATTATTTGATGGAGCTACCATCGTAGGCTGCTTGTCAGAATCGTGGGCTGTTGATCATCGTGTCCTGGAATGACCTGACCGTTGCCCTTGGCCGTCACTATGCTGTAAGTTTTGACTGTTATCGGAACTGTTGATTGACCTTGATTGTCTGAAGGAGGTCATTTACTGGAGCTGTTCCAGACTGAAGAAATTTTGCTTCTTTCAAGAAATTTTGCCGCTTTCCAAAATAAAACAGTCGCAAATAACCTGAATTTTTGGGAGAAACTACAGCTCATCAAGATGCCTGTCAAGAAGAATGCGATTTACTTGCTTTGGTCTTTTCGGACGCGGGTGGGCAAACTGGGTTGCCGTCCTGCTGAAGAAGATGATCTATGGTAATCGCTTCATTTCTCAGTTGAGCCGTTTCAAGTCCAGAAGTGCCCCTTTTTCGGGTGAAATCCAGAAGTGCCCCTTTTTCGGGTGAAATCCAGAAGTGCCCCTTTTCGGGTGAAAAGAAGCCACAAATTTGAGAGTGCCCGCCAATCTGAGGAAAGAAGAGTCCGGAGGTTTTCCTTTCAACATGATGGAATCGAAGAAAACGACACGCTCGTCTTTTTTTTCCTGTGAAGCCTACCCTTGTCAAGCATAGGCGTCGAGCGGAATATTAGGAGTTAATCTTCGATTGGACCAGTGGAAAATATATTTCAGCAGAAAACGGTATTTGAAATAATTATGATTTGAATAACCTTCTGTGTTAGATAAAATTAATTGATTAATGTGATCATATGATTTTTTTTAGGAAGGAAAAACAGTGGATTACATCACTTGGCTACTTTAAATATACCTGTGGGGGTACCCTTATTGATATCTATTAACTAAAGTGTTTTTTTGTTTTGTTATATAAAAATTATTTCAGCATATTTCAACATGGCAGAGGAACAAGTTTTGTCGACACAGGTTTTAACTGGAGTAGGCACGGCAATAGGCAGACTCAACACAGAAATAAAACTTCGCTGGAGAAACATGCAAAATTGAAAATTATTTCAGCAAAGCTCAAGACGAGGTTTTCTTACAGGTACCAAGAAATATAAATCAAATCAAATCAAATCAAATCAACTTTATTAGGGTCACAAATTGGGCGCGCAGGCCCGTCTTACATTCGGCCCTTCCAATCACTCGTCTTTCGTTCATCAAGAGCATTATACATTTGCATAGGAAGAAAAATAAACATTGTGAAATGAATGTTGTAAACATAAACAAGGCTAATTACCATGGTATGAAGCCCATCACCCACTTATCCATACATCACCCCACCCACACAACACCCCCACCTACCCACACAATGCGCACCAAGGGACACATACACACCCCCACCTACCGACACACACGCACACCAAGGGACACATACATACCCCACCAACCGACCCATCCCCCTCCCGCACATCCCCCACCCACACACACTGCCCTCAACTGATCCCCCAACCAAAACACACTCGCCACCCACAAACATTCCCCCACCAACCCACACATCCCACGCCCTCTATATACATCTATATAGAAGAAGAAGTAGGCATATTGTTTTGGCTTGAGATAAATTATAGAGAAATGAGTATGAACTACCTACATACAGAATTAAAACGTATCAGTGCATGGTTGGGAGAGTTAAAACTGGCAGTTAGTGAAGTAGAGAATTTTGTGGAAACGTTACAGAGAAGAACGACTAGACAAGAGCCTTATAGATTTAAGGTAGAGTGCAATGGAATAGTAAAGAATAATAGGAGACAGACAGTATCTAATGAAAACAGAAGACAACATAACGTGGTAAATAGGGACAGTTATGTTGAACCAAATAGGACTAAGGTCAGAAGTGAGTTATAATAGACGAAGATACAGAGATGGGCCTGAGAGAGACCTTTCCAGTAAACAATGGAATTGGGCCTTCTTATAGTGTGACTGCTAGAAAAAGACGGACGATTGGTTTGAGCAAAGACGGAGACAGTATCTGAAGTCAGGGTCAAGGAACAGGGTAGAAAACGTAAGTAGAAATTCAACTGCTCCTAAGGTGGTTGCGAATCTGACTGTTAGACAGGAAACGAAGACGACGGTATTAGTAAAGAAAATAGACCAAGAGACTCAGACGCAGGTATTGAAGTAGTAGAACGGAACACACAGACACAGGTTGATACAGTAGAAAAGAAAACCCAGAAACAACCAGCCAACAAGATAACAAAAGCAAGTCAAACTGAGTTAGTTTCTCCTTATGGGAATTTAGAAAAAGGAGACACACTTGAAATTAGGGAAGACAGGCAGACAAGAACCAAAGATGTTAGAAGACAGGTAAGAAAATGTATTAAGGATAGAAATGCAAGACAGGACAGGACAGGAACTAGTCTAATAGTTAATAGAGATACGACGACTGGTATGTCAAGTTCCTCAGGTAGAGACATTGAATTTATCCCTAAATGGTGTAGGAAAGATGGAGACATAAATAAGAATGTTGGGTGTGGGGATTCAAGTTATAGAGAGGATATTTCCACCTCTACCGCATATTATAGTAAATACCGCGCTGCTGGGACAACAATAGATACTGATAATTCAGAGGACGAGTTGACTATTAAGAAGAAGAAACGTAAAAAAGGAGTGTCAGGAATTTCTTTTAACCCAGAATATACGGAAGAAGAAATGAAGAAATTCCGAGGATATATGCTTTCTAGACCTGATTTATATACGCTTACAGATATTGAAGAAGACGAATTAGGAAATCTGATCTCTAATAATAATCTAAATTAGAGCTACGGGCTAGGTTTGATAGTTGACCGATAAGTGACGTGACGAAATACGTTGAGAGAATTTGACTCGTTAATAGTGTGGGATGAAGTGATGAGGAGGTTAAGATAAAGTGAGTGAGTAGTTGACTGTCGGAGTGGTTTGATGTAGAAATTAGGTAGGACGGAGAGTAGTGGTTGGTTGTGATGATTGAGAAAAGCGAAAATAAGAAAGCAGTTGAATTGTGAAAGTCCTGTTGAGTATTGAAGTAATTCGTCTGGTTATGCGTTGTTCTTGCATGTGTAAAAGTGTAGACAAACATGTGTGCTGCGTCGTGCTGAAGAAGGAAGTGTATGGATAGAACGATGTCAGGTGATTAGTAGCGCATGCATGTACGAGGCGTTTGGTATATCTTGTGTCACTGTGAGTGGAAGTAATCGACACGCTTAGGCTGTGGTAAGTAATTGCTAGAATGTTAAATTGGTGTCTAATTTGTTTGTTGTAGAAGTAATAGTATAGGCACGTCAGGTTGTTGTGATACGAGAATAATGGTAAGATGAGAACGAGCTTGTTTGTACACAATGGTCAATGCATATGAGAAGTATAAATACGAGCGCCGTGCGAATATGCGAAGAGTGGCTGATGAGTGACGCTGATAAAACGTGGAGAACAGAGTAAGTGAGTATGCGAAAGTTGGAAACCATAAAGAAAGGAAAGGGGTGATGTCTTTTGTTTGGAATGTGTGGTGTTGGACAGAATTAATGAAAATTTTATGACAGGCTGACAGAAAGAGAGTTAATATTATAGCACTATAGAACGTATTCCGATAAGTGTGACTGGCTTGACTACCATCGCGGTGTGAGAACGAAGTGGGGAGAAAGTTGAGGATAGTTGAGAGTTGTTGTGGTGAGATGTTGGAAAGTACTGATGCAGGAGAATGAAAGGTTAGTTGCGTCGGGTAGACGAAAAGACTTAATAGTAGAATTAGTTATTGACAAATCTAGTAGCTAGATGTGTAGTGAAGCCTATAATAAATAGACATTCGTTGGTGCTTGTAGCATTGTGGAGATACCGTAGTAAACGGTAATGTTTAGTAAGTTATAATAATTCTTGGTACAAATCCAAGGGAAACAACTAGTGTGCCGAGTCACGGTTTCTCTTAGTAGATAGATGACTGGTAGTACATTGGGATAGCCGCCACACTAGTAGTAGATGAAGTGATTTGAGCTGTAGTTTACAGCAGTTTAAGTTTATATTTCAAATATTGTGATGTGCTATGAATTAGTTTTGTAAAGAGTGAAATATTAGGAAGGGAGATAATCAATGGTTGACTTCCAGAAAGTATGATTTTTGCTTGAGGGGAACAAATATTGTTCCGCGCTATGATGAGAATATAGTCTGTAGGTAACAGATATATATATATATATATATATATATATATATATATATATATATATATATATATATATATATATATATATATATATATATATATATATATATATATATTTGTTGGGATTAATGCAGGTTAATAATTGCCCTAGCATTGAGTTGTTTGTTTTTTTTACTGTTATAAGAGTAGCGGAATAGGCATGACTTGTGTGAATAGATATGTATTTAATTGGTTAGTATAAGAGACCAATGTTGTTTGGGTACCATAAGCAGTTGGTTTTAATTGAATATGTATGGTATGTTATATTATTTTTGATTGATTTGGTCCTGTAAAATATTATTGCCATTTAATTTTAGAATAGGATTGTTGTGTTTTCAGGCTTTTGCGTACAAACTTACTGGTCCGTAAAAGAGACCAGTAGTGTTAGATAACACTAGATATTTTCAATTGATGCTTGTTTTATTTTGAAAAATGTGGGCATATATGAAAACATATTTGAATATCTTAGGGGGGGGGGGGGATATTGTTCTGTTCTGATTGTATCTTCGATTGTTCATGAGTTATGCCGTTATTTAAGTTTGGCTTGTTTGAACATTAGCAGTATTACTTTGCAAAATTGAGTTGCTGTTGACCATTCTTAAAAATAATTACTTTTCAGTAAAATTGTTTTTCTTTTGACGTTTAATTGGGTGAAGTTTTAAAACAGAAACTAGTTAATAGAGTCCTTGGGAATTTTGAATGCAGGGCTTACGTTCAGAAGATGTGGTTGGAAGTGAACATGGATTTAGTGCCATGATGTAATGTAAATTTAATAAGCGACACGAGATTGCTGGATTGTAGAAGAAGTAGAAGTGGGTAACGTGCTGCGCCAGACAGCGTGAAGACAAATAGTAAAACATGAATTGAATGCCATGTTTTACTCCGAAGAATAATTATATACTGTAGATATCAGTACAATAGTAAAGGGGGGGGGTAAGTGTGTTAGTGAGAAATGGAGTGCTGTGGTCACAGCGAACATAGATTAAATAACATGAGGTTTTGGGGGTCCGTGATATAGGGACTGAGAAAGAATAACGTTGATGGCAAGCAGTGATGGGTTAGAAGGTCACAGACATGAGTTCAGTGACGGTATTTTGTTGCTGTTGATAACGGCATAAATTGACAAGTAGAGGTTTTAGGAGATATAATAAATGGACATTGGTGGATTGCTGAAGTTTTCGGCGAGATTAATAAGGAATTTTGAGTGAGGTATAGGAGAGATTTGGTTATGTTAGGTAATGTTTATAATGTTGTCTTGAGTGATAGGGCCCATAATGGACCTTTTGATTGGTGTACTGTCTGTAATATATAGACATTTAGGAGTGAATAATGTCTTTATTTGAATTGGTTGATTACCTTTATTTGATATGAGGGGAAAGAAAATGTGTCTTCAAAACGTGGGGGGTATGATATCCTGTTTTGACTTCGTTTTTGTTGGCTCATTAATTACGATTTTAGTTGAATTGTCCTTGTGTATTGAATAGTATTTACCCTTGTTTACAAATAAGTTGAAAATTGTTTTAAAAAAAATTTTGTTCACAAGCAGTTATAGTTTTGTTTAGAATAAAGACGAATAAGACGGGGCTTTATTTAAAACCCTTCGTTCAGAAAATAGTTAACAAACGACTTGAGGACTAGAAGAGAGACACATTCTCCTTATGAGTATTGGGTTGTAGTAAATATCTAAGAAGACTGCTGCGCCAATCAGCGTTAATGTTTTAGAATAGGGAGGTTAATTACATAGTGGCTATGAAGTTATGGAAACACATGCCATGCTTTGATGACGGGGTTTTATAATGGTTCCTACACAAATAAAAGAGTTCTGGGGAGTTTAAATAGGAGCTGCATTAAGTCAGCATTGATTGAAGGTATATGGATTGGATGCCATATTATAGTAAGGAATAAACGTGACTATGATAATTAGAAAATATAAGAAGTTGGTTAATAAAGAATGGATATTAATGGGGCTGTAGATAGCAGTGCATATGGTTTGGTACAGGGTTAGATACGTATATGAACAAGGATGCTTGTCATGGGATGCGAAGGGGTAAATATAGGAGCTGTGATAAACAGCGTTAATTAATTTAAAATATGTTCATGGAAAATGAACATTGTTAATGGTTTCATGATGGGACATGAGACAGGTGAAATATAGTCATGGGTGTGGATGGCAGTACAAATATTGAGTATATGGAAGAAATTTTAGATCAACTTAATTTATAACAAACAAGGATATATGTTCATAAGATGTGTTTTTGAAAAACTTTTATTTGTAAAAGTTTTTGCGTTTGCAAGGGAGGTAAATGTGATTGCTTTTTGACTACTTCTTTATATCTTCATAACTGGGTGAGCACCCCATCTTTTCTGTCTATCCTGTGTTGTGTTGTTGATGTTGAGAGAGAATGAGAAGTTACATAACGCAAAGTATATACCAACGATTTTTATGAAGAATTGTACCGTGGTTTTTTTTTAAATGAAACCTTGTGGGCTCAGAAACGAAGAAGAAGTATCACAGAAAATAGCAGTTAGCTATAAGAGACAAGTGGAGAATTGGACTCGAAGGAGTAGAGATAAAGTTCAGAGGGGGTTAGTTTAAGATGAGTTGGAGAAATAATATTGGGTTAAGGTTTTAGTGAGGGAAAGCATAATTGGAATAAGTAGGTTAGGGAATTAAGACTTTTTAAGAAAAGTCTTCTTAAAGAAAGAGAGGAATGTAACAGAACACCATCTCTGTTAGTAGTTTCAGAGATAAATGGTGTGAAATAGAAAAGGGTTTGGGAAATGAATGGCGCACGCGTGAGCACTATTGAAAGGGTGGTTGTTAGAGACGCTCACGCGTGACGCGTGAGGTAAACAGACTTCAGTTCCAACTTGCCCAGTAGATGAACAACAGCTGTTTTCAATTGACTCTACACATTTGTACTTCGATTAATAAACGTTTACCCTTTTGACGGAGGCTTTGACTTGGTATATAGTTTCTATTCAGACTGTTCGTGGATCTGAATGCAACACTAGTGACACGAAATGGAATATTGCTTGGATAGCAAATCCATTACGTAAAAAGTCCGAATCGAAAACTCACTGTGTGGGCTTCATAAAAGGTGGAAAAAGTGTCTTAGTGGCACGAAATGGAATATTGCTTGGATAGCAAATCCATTATGTGGAAAGTCTTAATCGAAAGCTCACTGTGTGGATGTCATCTACAGACTGCATTCTTCTGGTTTCCGGAGGAACAGCCTATGGTGAACGGAAGGCCCAATATACGGAAGTGAGGCTAAGCAGCCATGTGCAGGACGTGACGATTCCTTGGGTGAGCCCAGTACCAGAGCGCTGTGTGATGGCACTGCAAGTATGGAAGCCTCCTTGGATGGCGGGGTATGCCCATGGTCTGCCCCTGCCTTCCCTTGAGGGCTGACCAGGATGTCTTTGGCTGTTCTATATGGGCCAGCTAGGATGGGGGATAACACCACAACAGTGAGATTCAAACGTCCTAAGAAACCCCCGGGAAGGTTAACCCGGTCAACAAATGCCAGCAGAAGTCGGATGTGTCGGCCTTACGGCGCAAGAACGCAGCTCTGCTGTAAACAGGCACAACGCAGTCACATCCGAAAAAAAAATCCGGATGAACGCAGAAGAAGAAGAAGAAGATGAAGTGCAGGAAAGATGATGTTCTCAACATTGGTACTGCTGTTTGCTTGTCGGAGTGTCCTTGTGTCATACTATCTTAATGGCAATATTCTTACAGGAGTGAATAGGTGCAAGCTGTCTCGTAACAGTCATAACATCTGATGGGAGATGCCTTGAAGAGATAAAGACCAATGACCAAGTCCTACAAGCAACAAATGAGCACTGTCAACTAATTAGAGAAATTAGACATAGACAAACCAGGCATTCTGGACATGTTATGAGAAGAAATAAACTGTAGAACTTGATGTCAACTGGCAAGATCGAGGGGAAAAGAAACAGGGGATGGCAGAGAAGTAAATGCCTAGATGGCATGGCCACGTGGTGTGGTCGAGACAAGAACACAGAGCTGATCCACGACTCTAGTGATCGTGTGAGATTTCGAAATATGACTGACCATGCTTATTATCGGCATGACACATAATGGTGATGATGATACGACTTTAATGCTATTTACCCCTCTGCCTCTGTTCAGAAAGCATCGGCAAACTACTGAACGTAAAATTGACTGAAAAAATCAACCGGGAATCATCGCTACGTCCTGTACAGGACATGCATTGTTTTGTTTTTTCATTGAAAAAAAAATTTACTATGATAATTTTCCTTCTGACTTTCTTTTAAAGAATCCCTTTATTTGAATGTTCAAAGTATGTTTACTTTCTTCTTTATGGATTCGTATTTTCTATTGACATGACGTTTGTCCATGGACATTTATTTTTGGGACCCAGAGATAAAAAGTTTGGGAACCGCTAGACTTACTCCAACCTGACCTTGGGCAGGAATATCATGTGACGTGACCCTGGTGTCAAGGTAAAACACCCGGGCCACGTGTTGCCACCAGTATCCCTGGTGGCTCGCTTTCTAATCGTGTTTAAGCCTTCGGTATCTCACACACAAATGAAACAAATGAAGATCGTAAACTGATTAGAGAAATTAGACGTAGACAGTCACAATGTTTTGGGCATGTTATGAGAAGAAATGACGTGGAGAACTTGGTGACAACTGGCAAAATTGAGGGGAGGAGACAGAGAAGTAAATACCTGATGGCTTGGCCACGTGGCATGGTCGAGACAAGAACACGGAGCTGATCCACGACTGTAGTGATCGAGTGTGATGGCAAAACATGACCGCCCACGCTTATCGGCATGGGACGCAGAGGTGTTTCCAAGGCACCAGGGCCGGGTTATATACTGGCCAAGACCTATTGATGCGTCCTCGTCGAGCGTCCAGGGCAACAGGTCCCTTCGGGGTCCTGGCTAAAGTCAGTAGGATCGCCGATTCCTCCGAAGTCGGAGAGTGTCTGCCTGTACGGCGAGGAACCACCAGTCTGCACACAGATAAGCCAGACATGGGACAACGGGTACTCACGCAAACCTCAGGTCCTGTATGACATCACACTGATGTTGGACAACAGGATGCCTTCATCCGACATACAGGACTTCGCGTTGGAGCTCAAGCCAACGAACACAAGCAAGCAAGCAAGCTTATCGGCATGGCACATGATGGATGGAAGGATCTCACACACAAACTAGAGAACTTAAGGACGGGATAAACACACACACATGTGTGGTACAAATAATCTTGTCTTGTGGCACAGGAGACGGGAGTACTGTGGCAGCACGGGCGACTTAATGCAGAAAAGTAAACAATATCAATAAAGCAATCAGATGCCGTCTTCACAATGAAGGTTGACTGCAATGGACCTCCAACACTGTCTCTGGCCCTGACTGTACATTCTGCCAGACTGTCATTCGTTCATCACGTAACGTTATTTTCCCACTTGTACCGTTGTCTAGCTCTTGCTCGCTTACCTTCATCTTTACCCTCTAGTATGGCTGAGTTTCATGCCACTCTAAACAATCTAAAACGACACGAAGTAATGCAGCTTAAAAGAAAAAAGGTAGTTGCATATCCTTTACAGGACGTCCTAGTCAAACCCAGTATGTTTGGCTATTTGTGATTTCTTGGCAAGTTTAAGTTCAGTAGTTTGCCATGGCACTCATATCTCTGTATGAAAAACCAACGCAAGACGGTCTGCTGCCAAATCGCCCGCATCTATGTTTCCAACGCGGGATGCGGGATTGCGAATCGTGTCTGTAACCCCTTGTCACAGAAACAGCAATATAGCTTTATATCCAATCATCATGTGACATGCGGGTAAGCGTGGGCGGTCATGATTCGCCATCTCACTCGATTACCAGAGTCGTGGATCCGCTCCGGGTTTCTGTCTCGTCCATGCCACGTGGCCAAGCCATCCAGGTTTTTACTTCTCGTTCTTCCCCTTGCCTCTTTCCCTCGATCTTGCCAGTTGTCACCAAGTTCTCCAATTTATTTATTTCATAACATGTAAAACAATGTTGACTGTCTACGTCAAATTCCTCTAATCAGTTTGCAACTTTCATTTGTTTCTTGTAGTACTTGGTCATTGATTTTTCCATGGTATTCCTTGCATTCTCCCCAGAAACCACATTTGAAGAATATTCCCATTTACTTGTATATTACATTGTGGTACTTCGTTCTTCCTAGTAACGACCATAATCTGTGTCTTCTTACAATTTAATTATAACCCTAGTTGTTCACAGTGTGCAACAACCGCATCTACTAATTATTGCAGATCCTGCTCATTGTCTGCAGTCAATATTGTATCATCTGCATATCTAATGTTATTGATGTTTCGTCCCCCCTATGATGATGCCATTTATATTTTCTGCATTTCTGAAAATATTTTCACTGTATAGGGCAAAAAGATCTGGAGACATTACTCATCCCTGTCTTACACCTTTCTTAATAGGCTGATATTGACCTACATCATTGTCAATCCACATGGCAGTTTGTTGTTTTCAATATATGTTTTTTTACAAGTCTAAGCACCCTTATCATGTCGACATGTCTCATTTTATCTAAAGCCTTTGTGTAGTCAATAACGCAAAGATTTAGATCTTTGTTTAATTCTATAGATCGTGCAATTACGGTTCTCAGTATATACGCAGCATTTACTGTGCCCTTGCCTTCTACAACCCACATTGTTCTTCTCCTATTTCAAGGTGTATTTTCTTCCCAACTTTTGCATGATAATTCTTAGCAAAATCTTCGTGATGTGACTCATTATACTAATTGTTCGATGTTGATCACATTTCTAAGGCTCCTGATTTCTTTGGGATTGCAATAAATACAGTTACATAATTTATGAGGTATATTTCCAGTATCATATATTGTATTCAACAGTCTGGTAACTTTATCTATTCCATATTCTTCTTAAGCATTAATCATTTCTGTTGTGACGCTGTCTGAACCGGAGGTCTTGCCATATTTCATATGGTTAAGAGCATTCTGAAAATCCATCTTCAAAATTGATGGTCCTTCATTATTTTTTTTTTGTGTGTGTGGAATATTATACTGTTCTTCTCTGTTATCATCATAAAGGTTTTTCACATAATCTGACCTTACATGTAAAATCTGATCTTTTTCTATTATAATTTTTCTATCTGTTGTCTTTAGGCAGCTTCCTGATGTATGTGTTCTTTGATTAGTAAGCTCTTGAATTCTTTTGTGCATTAGTTTGGTATTTTTACTATTGTGTTGTTTTTCAATTTCTATGCAGTTTTTCTCGAGCCATACTTTTTTTTTTTTTGCTTGCTTTCATAATATTCTGACTTTTCTGTGAATTTCATATTTGGCAGGATTATTTTCGTTCTGTCTTCTTGTTTCCATTAATTAGTTGTAAAAATTGTGTCAGTCATCCATGTTGTGTTATAACGTGTTGGTATGGGAGCCGATAGTTCAGAAAGCAATGGCAAACTACTGAACACAAAAACGTGCCTAGTACATCAACAGCAGCTGAAAATGCGGGTGTTGACTGCAACGTCCTGTAAGGGATATGCAATATAAGAAGTGATCTTTAAGCCAAACCAAAAAGTTGTTTCGTTGCGAGCATTCCCGATCTTATAACGTTCCGCGGTAAATGTAAAAGTGTGACGACTTCCGCCGGTTAATGTCTGCGGGAGTTAAGTGAATTCTGCTGGCAGATCTCGACGTTTCTACCTCTGACTGCTGCTGGCTCCACGGTTTGTCTTCTCTCACACTGACACCCATACTTGCTGCTTCTAGGATTGAAGAACACAGACAAGAAGCTTGTAAGCAGTTGAATACATTGTACAAATGTGTTTGAAATACGCGCAGACTGAATAAAAACGGATGAAAAATTAATTTGTGAAACTGAATATTAATATTATAAATTTATAATTATATATATAATAATTTAAATAAATCTCATCTCGTATTCAATTCAATTCTGATCTAATTTTCTGGCAGTCTTGACTCTTTTCATAGGCTCTGAACCGCAAAGCTCATGATAGCAGGAGATTGATTGATTGATTGATTTAGGAATCGACATCACAGCATTCAGGGCATTCCCATAGACAAGTGCTCCGTCCCCATCCTCAGCAGCCAGCGAAGAGTTCCAACACTAATAGTTCCAGTAGCAATCTGATTATAAGTCCGTCTCGCCTTTCCTTTGAGCGTTGAGCGTCGGCCAGATCCCTTCGTCACTCCTCCTCGTCTCATTCTTGCCAGACCATGGTAATCCATTTGCTCCTCCGAGGAGTGCATGTGCTCCCACAAGGCCGCAACCATGTCTGCCTTGTCATGTATCAATACTCCACCAAGTTCTGCAGAGCCAGCCAATCTGTCCGCCTGTTCATTTCCCAGCACACCGGCATGCCCCGGAGAAAAGATCCAGGCGATGCTTGTCACCCGTGACCTCCGAAGTGAAGCAAGCCACTCCGCACAAAGTCTGCCCGTCCTCACCCTCGTCAGCATGCTTTCTGAGTCAGTTACACTCTCTCTTTGGTAGCAGGAGATCTAAGATCAAAGTGTCTCCCATGTGTTGCCGGGGCCCATAAGGGAAGCAAAGAATAGCAACTAAGGAGGCTTGATGGTTCCGTCGCCCTGCTACTGAGTGAGTGCGTGGCGCGACACTGTGAGCTGTGAGTTTCGTGTGAAGTGCTTTTGAATCTGCCCAAGTTTTTATTTTTGGAACGTGACTGCATGTTCGGAGTGATGGCAGGTGGCTATGTCCCAGAGTTGACCAGTTTTTGCCTTATGCAGAAATGCGTGGCTGCTGGGCTTCTGGTTGACTGCCACTGCCGTCGGTGATGAACTGTATGTTCATGGACTGTAGGTGAACATCTAGGAAACATCCAGATAGGAAAATGACTGTCGATTCCATCAGAGATGAATTGGGTGTTTTGTGGGGACTGGTGTGTTGACATTCTGGCGGCGGCATTATGCACAGTGTATCTGTGCGGGCTGTTGTTTGTCGAGACTCCTGTCTTTTCCACTTTTCACATTGGGCAGTGGGGAGCGTTTTGTGTGATATTCACTGGCACAGGAACGGAGCATAATGGGGACGACCCGTTGCTGTGAAGTTGGAACTGTGACTAACTAACTAACTAACTAACTAGATCAAAGTGTAGTTTCCGCACTAGATCTGGCCAGGGTGCAGAAGCACGAATCACCAGATTAGTTTTTACTGACCATTGACTAGCACAGGCAGACGGGCCTTGGTGGACCATCTGTCAAAATGAACCATAATGGGCCAAAAGGCACATAGTGGGACTAAGAGGCCTTAAATAAACAGTTAAATTACTGAATACCAATCATGGTGCACAGCCTGTGTTGCCTTTGACAGGCACACAATCAGTACCTGAGGTGCTCCAGTCTAGGACATTGCCAGTAGATGGAAATGCTATCAGAACTAGGCAAAGTTACCACACTGTGGGCACCATGAGAGAGTTGATAAACTAGCTAAGGAAGGTGCGACAGATGAGCAACCTCATGTACCTGTCACATAACAACAAAAGAAAATTATTAAGTCACTCAAAGTCACCAGCACAAGATGGTTACTATTTTCTTGGCACAGGAGAGCAAATTGTTAATTCTGCATCTCAGAAAAGGATAAAGTTTATTATACAAACACTGTATATAAATTTCAAGATTGACAAATCAGCCATGTGTAGATGTAGATTGGAGATGCTGACAACAGATCATATACTACAAGACTGCAGAAAATACGACATATCTACATAAACCTTCTGGCCTAGAGAATTAAACGTGGAAGATAAACTCAATGGGCAACTGAGTGAACTAAAAAAATTCAGTGGAGAGTACACAGGAGACAACATTGCAGATATAGACAATTTCAAATGAAAGAAGAAAAACTGCATTGACGTGGGAACGCACAAGCAAGTCAACAGTGATTCTTTTCATAAGGAAAAACGCAACCATTCAGATATGTGCTTGTGTCACTCTGTCATCTCATGATGCAGAGTTCTATTATATAAAATGCAACCATTCAGATATGTATGTGCTTGTGTCACTCTGTCATCTCATGATGCAGAGTTCCTATTATATAAAATGCAACCATTCAGATATGTGCTTGTGTCACTCTGTCATCTCATGATGCAGAGTTCTATTATATAAAATGCAACCATTCAGATATGTGCTTGTGTCACTCTGTCATCTCATGATGCAGAGTTCTTCTTCTTCTTCTTCTTCGTTCATCCGGATTTTTTTCCCCGGATGTGACTGCGTTGTGCCTGTTTACAGCAGAGCTGCGTTCTTGCGCCGTTAGGCCGACACATCCGACTTCTGCTGGCATTTCTTGACCGGGTTAACCTTCCCGGGGGTTTCTTAGGACGTTTGAATCTCACTGTTGTGGTGTTATCCCCCATCCTAGCTGGCCCATATAGAACAGCCAAAGACATCCTGGTCAACCCTCAAAGGAAGGCAGGGGCAGACCATGGGCATTCCCCGCCATCCAAGGAGGCTTCCATACTTGCAGAGCCATCACACAGCGCTCTGGTACTGGGCTCACCCAAGGAATCGTCACGTCCTGCACATGGCTGCTTAGCCTCACTTCCGTATATTGGGCCTTCCGTTCACCATAGGCTGTTCCTCCGGAAACCAGAAGAATGCAGTCTGCAGATGACATCCACACAGTGAGCTTTCGATTAAGACTTTCCACATAATGGATTTGCTATCCAAGCAATATTCCATTTCGTGTCACTAGGACACTTTTTCCACCATTTACGAAGCCCACACAGTGAGCTTTTGATTCGGACTTTCCACGTAATGGATGTGCTATCCAAGCAATATTCCATTTCATGCCTCTGGGACGCTTTTGTAACCGACATACCTGTGGTATGAAGTGTGGCAGTCTAAATACATCTTCATGCACCTTTAGATGTCAACCTGAATGTAGTTAAAGTAAGCTGTAGTCAACTTGAGCTTGTTGATATCTCCATAGAGCTTGTCCTCAAATGAAGCAGGCGTGGGCCAAAATATCTTTCTCTGTTCTGCATATATTGGGCACTCCTGCAGCAAATGTTTAGCTGTCATTTTACCAGTTCCACAATTACATTCATCGGTATCTCCTATCTTTAGTTTATTGAACAAGTGGTGTTTCAGCCTGTTATGTCCTGTGCGGAGTCTGAAGATTGCTACTTGTTCTCTTCGGTCGAGTTTGTAATATGCATCATCCTTCTGGTGGCCTGGATGCTCTGATTCCCATTTGGTTCTATAAGTGCTTTTTATAAACCTTTTTGCCTCATTATAGGTTATGTCTATGTCAGGCTGTGGTAATCGTCCACCCTCTTTTGCTAGTCTGTCAGCCTCTTCATTTCCAGGTATACTGCAATGTGATGGGATCCACTGTATTACAACTTTTTTGGATTTCTGGCATAGACCATGGAGTGCTGCTCTTAGGTCAGCTAGTTCTGTGCTGTTTTTGCTCTTCAGTATTGAGACAGCTGACTTTGCATCTGTGAAGATAGCTATTTGCTTCTCTTTATTTTCCTCCATCAAGAGCATTTCTGCTGCAGTTTTCAAAGCCTCTACCTCCGCTTTGAAGTTACTTGAAAATTTTCCAGTTGCCACTGACTTGTGTTTTTATCACTCCATTTTTTAAATTAAGGAGAATTCCTCCTCCTCCATTTTTAATTGAATCTTTGGCTGATCCATCTGTATATGCATGGGTCCAATTGCTGCTTGGGTAATGTTCTTTTATGTAGTTGAGGGTTATTTTTCTTCTTTCGGTTTCATTCTGAGTGTTCTTTTTCTCAATACCAGGAATGTTTTCTATCATCTCAGGCAGTTGCTGCTGTCTCCAAGCTGGGAAGTTGTGTGCATTGTAAATGGGCTTGACTGTTGATATGTTAAGTATGGGATCTGCCCTAATCTTTCGTTTTGCAGTTTCTACAAAGTTGCTACGCTTCAGTCTTCCTTTTCCAAAACCATTAAACCTGTTATACATAGGGTGGTCTGTCAATCTTCTAAATTTTTCTGCTTGTTGCTGGGCTCTGCTATCTCTTCTGTCCTGCATTGGTTGTAAACAAGTGATCTTTTCTAGTTCATTAATAGGCGTTGTCTTCAGGCTTCCAGTTATGATTCGCATTCCTTGGTTTTGGACTCTACTTATTTTGTTAAAGTTTGACTTAGCTGCTGTTGCCCAAGCTGCAATGCCATATTCCAGTACTGGCCTCACCCGTCCAGTATATAACTTCTTGAGAACTTTCTCATCTGCTCCCCACGTTGTACCAGCAAGCTTTTTCATGATTGCCATTCTCTGCCTTGCTCTTGTTCGATTTTTCTCAACCTGTGTCTTCCATGTCAGGCGACGATCAAAGGTGACTCCTAGATAGTTTGGATTTTCTTCATGGCGCAATATTTTTCCATTCAATACCAGCTTAGGTTGCTGAGTTTTATTTGAGAGGGAGAACACTGTGCATGTTGTTTTCTCCTCACTTATCTTCACTAGCCATGATTTTGACCAGTCCTCTAGCGCTAATAAGGCTTGCTGTATTCTGCTGTTAGCTGTACTAATATATTCTTCAGATGTCCATATGGCTAGGTCATCTGCAAAGGAGGATGTGTGTACTCTGGCTGGAAAAGTTTCTGTGATGTCATTTATATATGCTAGGAATAATGTTGGTGAAAGAACTCCTCCTTGAGGGACACCTTGCTCAAACAGCATTATTTTGCTTGTTTGTCCTTGTACTTTTGTCCTGGCAGTTCTGTTCTCAAGGTAGTGGCTGATCCATTTATACATTTTTCCACAAACATGCATTTTTTGCAGTTTTACTTTCAGTCCTTCCTTCCATACTTTATCAAATGCTTTTTCTAAATCTATCCAGACTGCTAGTGTGTGCTTTTTCTCTTGGAAGGCATCCTCTATTTCCTGAGCTATATAGGTTATTTGATCTTCAGTGGATCTGTACTTTCTGAATCCTGCTTGGTGTGGTGTTAAGAGTTTGTTTTCTTCCAGATGCCATGTTAGCCTGCCAATGATAATGCGTTCCATTAATTTTCCTACACAGCTAAGTAGACTGATAGGTCGATAGCCATTTGGTTCTTCCAGGTCTTTTCCTTTCTTTGGGACTGGTATTAGTATAGCTTCCTTCCATGCCTGTGGGACTATTCCTCTCTTCCAGCTGTTATTTAGGACTGCTAGTAGTTTCTTTTTTGCCTTGGTGCCTAGTCCTATTAGCATTTCATTTGTGATTCCATCCTTTCCTGGTGATTTCTTCTTTTTTAGAGTATTCATTGCCTGGTCTTCTTCTTCTTCGTTCATCCCGAGTTTTTTTTCCGGATGTGATTGCGTTGTGCCTGTTTACAGCAGAGCTGCGTTCTTGCGCCGTTAGGCCGACACATCCGACTTCTGCGGGCATTTGTTGACCGGGTTAACCTTCCCAGGAGCTTCTTAGGACATTTGACTCTCACTGTTGTGCTGTTATCCCCCATCCCAGCTGGTCCATATAGAACAGCCAAAGATCCTGGTCAGCCCTCAAGGGAAGGCAGGGGCAGACCATGGGCATTCCCCGCCATCCAAGGAGGCTTCCATACTTGCAGAGCCGATACATAGCGCTCTGGTACTGGGCTCACCCAAGGAATCGTCACGTCCTGCACATGGCTGCTTAGCCTCACTTCCGTATATTGGGCCTTCCGTTCACCATAGGCTGTTCTTCCGGAAACCAGAAGTATGCAGTCTGCAGATGACATCCAGACAGTGAGCTTTCGATTCAGACTTTCCATGTAATGGATTTGCTATCCAAGCAATATTCCATTTCGTGCCACTAGGACACTTTTCCACCTTTTATGAAGCCCACACAATGGGCTTTTGATATGGGCTTTTGATTCGGACTTTCCACGTAATGGATTTGCTATCCAAGCAATATTCCATTTCGTGCCACTAGGACACTTTTCCACCTTTTATGAAGCCCACACAGCGAGCTTTCGATTTGGACTTTCCACATAATGGATTTGCTATCCAAGCAATATTCCATTTCATGCCTCTGGGTCTTCATACACCTTTAAATGTCAACCTGTATGTAGTTAAAGTAAGCTGCGGTCAACTTGAGCTTGTTGATATCTCCATAGAGCTTGTCCTCAAATGAAGCAGGTGTGGGCCAAAATATCTTTCTCTGTTCTGCATACATTGGGCAATCCTGCAGCAAATGTTTTGCTGTCATTTTTCCAGTTCTACAATTACATTCATCGGTATCTCCTATCTTTAGTTTATTGAACAAGTGGTGTTTCAACCTGTTATGTCCTGTGCGGAGTCTGAAGATTGTTACTTGTTCTCTTCGGTCGAGTTTGTAATATGCATCATCCTTCTGATGGCCTGAATGCTCTGATTCCCATTTGGTTCTATAAGTGCTTTTTATCAACCTCTTTGCCTCATTATAGGTTATGTCTATGTCAGGCTGTGGTAGTCGTCCACCCTCTTTTGCCAGTCTGTCAGCCTCTTCGTTTCCAGGTATACTGCAATGTGATGGGATCCACTGTATTACAACTTTTTTGGATTTCTGGCATAGACCATGGAGTGCTGCTCTTAGGTCAGTTAGTTCTGTGCTGTTATTGCTCTTCAGTATTGAGACAGCTGACTTTGCATTTGTGAAGATAGCTATTTGCTTCTCTTTATTTTCCTCCATCAGGAGCATTTCTGCTGCAGTTTTCAAAGCCTCTACCTCCTCTTTGAAGTTACTTGAAAATTTTCCAGTTGCCATTGAATGTGTTTTTTTCACTCCATTTTTTAAATTTAGGAGAATTCCTCCTCCTCCATTCTCTATTGAATTTTTGGCTGATCCATCTGTATATGCATGGGTCCAATTCCTGCTTGGTTAATGTTCTTTTATGTAGTTTAGGGTTATTTCTCTTCTTTCGGTTTCATGCTGAGTGTTCTTTTTCTCAATACCAGGAATGTTTTCTATCATCTCAGGCAGTTGCTGCTGTCTCCAAGCTGGGAAGTTGTGTGCATTGTGTATGGGCTTGACTGCTGATATGTTAAGTATAGGATCTGCCCTAATCCTTCGTTTTGCAGTTTCTACAAAGTTGCTACGCTTCAGTCTTCCCTTTCCAAAACCATTAAATCTGTTGTACATAGGGTGGTCTGTGAATCTTCTAAATTTTTCTGCTTGTTGCTGGGCTCTGCTATCTCTTCTATCCTGCATTGGTTGTAAACAAGTGATCTTTTCTAGTTCATTAATAGGCGTTGTCTTCAGGCTTCCAGTTATGATTCGCATTCCTTGGTTTTGGACTCTACTTATTTTGTTAAAGTTTGACTTAGCTGCTGTTGCCCAAGCTGCAATGCCATATTCCAGTACTGGCCTCACCCGTCCAGTATATAACTTCTTGAGAACTTTCTCATCTGCTCCCCACGTTGTACCAGCAAGCTTTTTCATGATTGCCATTCTCTGCCTTGCTCTTGTATGATTTTTCTCAACCTGTGTCTTCCATGTCAGGCGACGATCAAAGGTGACTCCTAGATAGTTTGGATTTTCTTCATGGCGCAATATTTTTCCATTCAATACCAGCTTAGGTTGCTGAGTTTTATTTGAGAGGGAGAACACTGTGCATGTTGTTTTCTCCTCACTTATCTTCACTAGCCATGATTTTGACCAGTCCTCTAGCGCTAATAAGGCTTGCTGTATTCTGCTGTTAGCTGTACTAATATATTCTTCAGATGTCCATATGGCTAGGTCATCTGCAAAAGAGGATGTGTGTACTCTGGCTGGAAAATTTTCTGTGATGTCATTTATATATGCTAGGAATAATGTTGGTGAAAGAACTCCTCCTTGGGGGACACCTTGCTCCAGCAGCATCATTTTGCTTGTTTGTCCTTGTACTTTTGTCCTGGCAGTTCTGTTCTCAAGGTAGTAGCTGATCCATTTATACATTTTTCCACAAACATGCATGTTTTGCAGTTTTACTTTCAGTCCTTCCTTCCATACTTTATCAAATGCTTTTTCTAAATCTATCCAGACTGCTAGTGTGTGCTTTTTCTCTTGGAAGGCATCCTCTATTTCCTGAGCTATATAGGTTATTTGATCTTCAGTGGATCTGTACTTTCTGAATCCTGCTTGGTGTGGTGTTAAGAGTTTGTTTTCTTCCAGATGCCATGTTAGCCTGCCATTGATAATGCGTTCATTAATTTTCCTACACAGCTAAGTAGACTGATAGGTCGATAGCCATTTGGTTCTTCCAGGTCTTTTCCTTTCTTTGGGACTGGTATTAGTATAGCTTCCTTCCATGCCTGTGGGACTATTCCTCTCTTCCAGCTGTTATTTAGGACTGAAAGTAGTTTCTTCTTTGCCTTGGTGCCTAGTCCTATTAGCATTTCATTTGTGATTCCATCCTTTCCTGGTGATTTCTTCTTTTTTAGGGTATTCATTGCCTGTTCCATTTCTTCCATTGTTAGATTTGCCATCATATATTCTGCTGCTGTCTCTGTATTTCTATGATGTATCTGTTTGTCTTTGATTGCTTTCTTCTGTTCGGTTGTAATATCAATGTGGTTTGCGTTTGCATAGTGTTCCATTAGTGCATTTGCAGCCTTTTTTCCTGTAAGCAAGGCATTTCCTTGTTTAATTGTTATTTGTTTGTTTCTAGGTCCTTCATTGTTCATGGCTTTCACTAGTTTCCATAGTTTGTTTCCATCCCTGTCAAAATTCAGGTTTTCTGTTTTTTCCCTCCAACAATCTCTTGTTGTTTGATTTACTGTTCTTTTATATTTTGCTGAGATGGCTTTGAGAGAGATATTCGCTTCAATTGTTTGTTCTCTCTCTGCTGTCTTCCTGGTATCTTCAACTTTGTCCTCCAAACTTTGTAGTTCTTCAGTCCAGTATGGTTTGTAATTTTTCCTCGCTCCTCTTGGAATGGACTCAGTGGCTGCTTGTATTATCGCTCTGTTTAGACTTTCCACCATTTGCTTTATGTTGCCATATCGTGTATTTATGTTTTCACAATATTTGTCTGTTAGTATGGCAAATCTGTCCCAATCTGCTCGTTTGTAATTCCAGCGGGGCAAGGACTTTTGCTCCTGTGGAACATACTCCATATTCACTTCAAGCTTGATTGGTCTGTGGTCACTACCTGCTAATTGGTCCAGCACATGGTGATCGATTTTGTGGAGGATGTCTCCTGTGCAGAAAGCTAAGTCTGGAGTAGAAGTGGTAAGCCATCTTCTGGAGTAGAAGCTCGGTGTGTCATCCGCTTTGTTGAGTAGATGGAGATTTGAGTCTATTTCCCAGTCCTCCAATTCATCTCCTCTTTTGTCAGTATCTGGGTATCCCCATCTTTCTGAACGGCTATTAGTCTCCGACAATAATGCAGTTTGTGTCAGTTATTTTCATGTTTGAGAGTGTAAGGTCCTTATCTGCTGGGCTATACAGATTGTAGATTCTTATTTTCATGTCCTTTATCATTATATCAACACCTATAATTTCCGTTTGGTTGTCAGAGATCACAGATACTTCGCTGCAAGGTATTGTATTTCGTGTAAGTATTAGAACTCCTCCTTTGTGTCCTTTGCGGTCGAAACGTGTGGCCTGATATCCTCTGACTGAGAATTTGTGATTGGCGTTGAGGTGTGTCTCTTGAATGCATGCCACATCTATTCTATCTTTATGAAGACGCTGTGTTAGGGAGTCTTTCTTCTTGTAAACTCCTTCCGCATTCCACTGTAGTATGTTGAGTGTCCGGGGTATTTGGTCAATAGCTCTTAACCTACTCCTCTATGCCTTGACTCCACAGCACAGGGGAAGGTGACCACCAGTAGTCATGGGTGGACCCCCTCGAGGCAGGGGGCCCGGCACTATCACCGCCTGATGGGACTTCACGGGATTAGCACCATATCGATTAATTTTGATTTGTGACATCATGAATTAAGTTACGTTGCACTGCTTTGTCAAGCCTGTGGCTCAGTACATCCGATTTCGACAAGCATTTGTTCGGGATGCTTTCCCTAGCCTTTGACTGTCCCCAGTCTACCTACAAGGCAGCAGGTTTTACGTTGCACTGCTTTGTCAAGCCTGTGGCTCAGTACATCCGATTTCGACAAGCATGTATTTGGGGTGTTTTCCCTAGCCTTTGACTGTCCCCAGTCTACCTACAAGGCAGCAGGTTTGTGTGTCTCTTCGTCTGGTCCCTCTCCCTTGACCTGTCCGACATGGGTGACCCTACCAGTAGCTGTGCTACCATCGCCATAGCTCTTGGGGGTCATTGGGACGCACAAGCTCCTCTACCTCGTCACGGTGGACACACAGCAGAGGGGCATTGCCTGTTCCATTTCTTCCATTGTTAGATTTGCCATCATATATTCTGCTGCTGTCTCTGTATTTCTATGATGTATCTGTTTGTCTTTGATTGCTTTCTTCTGTTCGGTTGTAATATCAATGTGGTTTGCATTTGCATAGCGTTCCATTAGTGCATTTGCAGCCTTTTTTCCTGTAAGCAAGGCATTTCCTTGTTTAATTGTTATTTGTTTGTTTCTAGGTCCTTCATTGTTCATGGCTTTCACTAGTTTCCATAGTTTGTTTCCATCCCTGTCAAAATTCAGGTTTTCTGTTTTTTCCCTCCAACAATCTCTTGTTGTTTGATTTACTGTTCTTTTATATTTTGCTGAGATGGCTTTGAGAGAGATGTTCACTTCAATTGTTTGTTCTCTCTCTGCTGTCTTCCTGGCATCTTCAACTTTGTCCTCCAAACTTTGCAGTTCTTCAGTCCAGTATGGTTTGTAATTTTTCCTCGCCCCTCTTGGAATGGACTCAGTGGCTGCCTGTATTATCGCTCTGTTTAGACTTTCCACCATTTGCTTTATGTTGCCATATCGTGTATTTATGTTTTCACAATATTTGTCTGTTAGTATGGCAAATCTGTCCCAATCTGCTCGTTTGTAATTCCAGCGGGGCAAGGACTTTTGCTCCTGTGGAACATACTCCATATTCATTACAAGCTTGATTGGTCTGTGGTCACTACCTGCTAATTGGTCCAGCACATGGCGATCGATTTTGTGGAGGATGTCTCCTGTGCAGAAAGCTAAGTCTGGAGTAGAAGTGGTAAGTCATCTTCTGGAGTAGAAGCTCGGTGTGTCATCTGCTTTGTTGAGTAGATGGAGATTTGAGTCTATTTCCCAGTCCTCCAATTCATCTCCTCTTTTGTCAGTATCTGGGTATCCCATCTTTCTGAACGGCTATTAAAGTCTCCGACAATAATGCAGTTTGTGTCAGTTATTTTCATGTTTCTTCTTCTTCGTTCATCCGGAGTTTTTTTTCGGATGTGATTGCGTTGTGCCTGTTTACAGCAGAGCTGCGTTCTTGCGCCGTTAGGCCGACACATCCGACTTCTGCGGGCATTTGTTGACCGGGTTAACCTTCCCGGGGGTTTCTTAGGACGTTTGACTCTCACTGTTGTGGTGTTATCCTCCATCCCAGCTGGTCCATATAGAACAGCCAAAGATCCTGGTCAGCCCTCAAGGGAAGGCAGGGGCAGACCATGGGCATTCCCCGCCATCCAAGGAGGCTTCCATACTTGCAGAGCCGATACATAGCGCTCTGGTACTGGGCTCACCCAAGGAATCGTCACGTCCTGCACATGGCTGCTTAGCCTCACTTCCGTATATTGGGCCTTCCGTTCACCATAGGCTGTTCTTCCGGAAACCAGAAGTATGCAGTCTGCAGATGACATCCACACAGTGAGCTTTCGATTCGGACTTTCCATGTAATGGATTTGCTAGCCAAGCAATATTCCATTTCGTGCCACTAGGACACTTTTCCACCTTTTATGAAGCCCACACAGTGGGCTTTTGATTCAGACTTTCCACGTAATGGATTTGCTATCCAAGCAATATTCCATTTCGTGCCACTAGGGCACTTTTCCACCTTTTATGAAGCCCACACAGTGGGCTTTTGATTCGGACTTTCCACGTAATGGATTTGCTATCCAAGCAATATTCCATTTCGTGCCACTAGGACACTTTTCCACCTTTTATGAAGCCCACACAATGGGCTTTTGATTTGGACTTTCCACGTAATGGATTTGCTATCCAAGCAATATTCCATTTCATGCCTCTGGGTCTTCATGCACCTTTAAATGTCAACCTGTATATAGTTAAAGTAATCTGCGGTCAACTTTAGCTTGTTGATATCTCCATAGAGCTTGTCCTCAAATGAAGCAGGTGTGGGCCAAAATATCTTTCTCTGTTCTGCATACGTTGGGCAATTCCTGCAGCAAATGTTTTGCTGTCATTTTTCCAGTTCTACAATTACATTCATCGGTATCTCCTATCTTTAGTTTATTGAACAAGTGGTATTTCAGCCTGTTATGTCCTGTGCGGAGTCTGAAGATTGCTACTTGTTCTCTTCGGTTGAGTTTGTAATATGCATCATCCTTCTGATGGCCTGGATGCTCTGATTCCCATTTGGTTCTATAAGTGCTTTTTATCAACCTCTTTGCCTCATTATAGGTTATGTCTATGTCAGGCTGTGGTAGTCGTCCGCCCTCTTTTGCCAGTCTGTCAGCCTCTTCGTTTCCAGGTATACTGCAATGTGATGGGATCCACTGTATTACAACTTTTTTGGATTTCTGGCATAGACCATGGAGTGCTGCTCTTAGGTCAGTTAGTTCTGTGCTGTTATTGCTCTTCAGTATTGAGACAGCTGACTTTGCATCTGTGAAAATAGCTATTTGCTTCTCTTTATTTTCCTCCATCAGGAGCATTTCTGCTGCAGTTTTCAGAGCCTCTACCTCCGCTTTGAAGTTACTTGAAAATTTTCCAGTTGCCATTGAATGTGTTTTTTTCACTCCATTTTTTAAATTTAGGAGAATTCCTCCTCCTCCATTCTCTATTGAATTTTTGGCTGATCCATCTGTATATGCATGGGTCCAATTCCTGCTTGGGTAATGTTCTTTTATGTAGTTTAGGGTTATTTCTCTTCTTTCGGTTTCATGCTGAGTGTTCTTTTTCTCAATACCAGGAATGTTTTCTATCATCTCAGGCAGTTGCTGCTGTCTCCAAGCTGGGAATTTGTGTGCATTGTGTATGGGCTTGACTGCTGATATGTTAAGTATAGGATCTGCCCTAATCCTTCGTTTTGCAGTTTCTACAAAGTTGCTACGCTTCAGTCTTCCCTTTCCAAAACCATTAAATCTGTTTTACATAGGGTGGTCTGTGAATCTTCTAAATTTTTCTGCTTGTTGCTGGGCTCTGCTATCTCTTCTATCCTGCATTGGTTGTAAACAAGTGATCTTTTCTAGTTCATTAATAGGCGTTGTCTTCAGGCTTCCAGTTATGATTCGCATTCCTTGGTTTTGGACTCTACTTATTTTGTTAAAGTTTGACTTAGCTGCTGTTGCCCAAGCTGCAATGCCATATTCCAGTACTGGCCTCACCCGTCCAGTATATAACTTCTTGAGAACTTTCTCATCTGCTCCCCACGTTGTACCAGCAAGCTTTTTCATGATTGCCATTCTCTGCCTTGCTCTTGTACGATTTTTCTCAACCTGTGTCTTCCATGTCAGGCGACGATCAAAGGTGACTCCTAGATAGTTTGGATCCCCTCTGCTGTGTGTCCACCGTGACGAGGTAGAGGGGCTTGTGCGTCCCAATGACCCCAAGAGCTATGCCGACGGTAGCACAGCTACTGGTAGGGCCACCCATGTCGGACAGGTCAAGGGAGAGGGACCAGACGAAGAGACACACAAACCTGCTGCCTTGTAGGTAGACTGGGGACAGTCAAAGGCTAGGGAAAGCACCCCAAATACATGCTTGTCGAAATCGGATGTACTGAGCCACAGGCTTGACAAAGCAGTGCAACGTAAAACCTGCTGCCTTGTAGGTAGACTGGGGACAGTCAAAGGCTAGGGAAAGCATCCCGAATAAATGCTTGTCGAAATCGGATGTACTGAGCCACAGGCTTGACAAAGCAGTGCAACGTAACTTAATTCATGATGTCACAAATCAAAATTAATCGATATGGTGCTAATCCCGTGAAGTCCCATCAGGCGGTGATAGTGCCGGGCCCCCTGCCTCGAGGGGGTCCACCCATGACTACTGGTGGTCACCTTCCCCTGTGCTGTGGAGTCAAGGCACAGAGGAGTAGGTTAAGAGCTATTGACCAAATACCCCGGACACTCAACATACTACAGTGGAATGCCGAAGGAGTTTACAAGAAGAAAGACTCCCTAACACAGCGTCTTCATAAAGATAGAATAGATGTGGCATGCATTCAAGAGACACACCTCAACAGCCAATCACAAATTCTCAGTCAGAGGATATCAGGCCACACGTTTCGACCGCGAAGGACACAAAGGAGGAGTTCTAATACTTACACGAAATACAATACCTTGCAGCGAAGGATCTGTGATCTCTGACAACCAAACGGAAATTATAGGTGTTGATATAATGATAAAGGACGTGAAAATAAGAATCTACAATCTGTATAGCCCAGCAGATAAGGAACTTAAACTCTCAAACATGAAAATAACTGACACAAACTGCATTATTGTCGGAGACTTTAATAGCCGTTCAGAAAGATGGGGATACCCAGATACTGACAAAAGAGGAGATGAATTGGAGGACTGGGAAATAGACTCAAATCTCCATCTACTCAACAAAGCGGATGACACACCGAGCTTCTACTCCAGAAGATGGCTTACCACTTCTACTCCAGACCTAGCTTTCTGCACAGGAGACATCCTCCACAAAATCGATCGCCATGTGCTGGACGCAATTAGCAGGTAGTGACCACAGACCAATCAAGCTTGTAATGAATATGGAGTATGTTCCACAGGAGCAAAAGCCCTTGCCCCGCTGGAATTACAAACGAGCAGATTGGGACAGATTTGCCATACTAACAGACAAATATTGTGAAAACACTAAATACACAATATGGCAACATAAAGCAAATGGTGGAAAGTCCTAAACAGAGCGATAATACAGGCAGCCACTGAGTCCATTCCTAGAGGAGCGAGGAAAAATTACAAACCATACTGGCACTGAAGAACTACAAAGTTTGGAGGACGAAGTTGAAGATGCCAGGAAGACAGCAGAGAGAGAACAATCAATTGAAGCGAATATCTCTCTCAAAGCCATCTCAGCAAAATATAAAAGAACAGTAAATCAAACAACAAGAGATTGTTGGAGGGAAAAAACAGAAAACCTGAATTTTGACAGGGATGGAAACAAACTATGGAAACTAGTGAAAGCCATGAACAATGAAGGACCTAGAAACAAACAAATAACAATTAAACAAGGAAATGCCTTGCTTACAGGAAAAAAGGCTGCAAATGCACTAATGGAACACTATGCAAATGCAAATCACATTGATATTACAACCGAACAGAAGAAAGCAATCAAAGACAAACAGATACATCATACAAATACAGAGACAGCAGCAGAATATATGATGGCAAATCTAACAATGGAAGAAATGGAACAGGCAATGAATACCCTAAAAAAGAAGAAATCACCAGGAAAGGATGGAATCACAAATGAAATGCTAATAGGACTAGGCACCAAGGCAAAGAAGAAACTACTAGCAGTCCTAAATAACAGCTGGAAGAGAGGAATAGTCCCACAGGCATGGAAGGAAGCTATACTAATACCAGTCCCAAAGAAAGGAAAAGACCTGGAAGAACCAAATGGCTATCGACCTATCAGTCTACTTAGCTGTGTAGGAAAATTAATGGAACGCATTATCAATGGCAGGCTAACATGGCATCTGGAAGAAAACAAACTCTTAACACCACACCAAGCAGGATTCAGAAAAGTACAGATCCACTGAAGATCAAATAACCTATATAGCTCAGGAAATAGAGGATGCCTTCCAAGAGAAAAAGCACACACTAGCAGGTCTGGATAGATTTAGAAAAAGCATTTGATAAAGTATGGAAGGAAGGACTGAAAGTAAAACTGCAAAACATGCATGTTTGTGGAAAAATGTATAAATGGATCAGCCACTACCTTGAGAACAGAACTGCCAGGACAAAAGTACAAGGACAAACAAGCAAAATGATGCTGCTGGAGCAAGGTGTCCCCCAAGGAGGAGTTCTTTCACCAACATTATTCCTAGCATATATAAATGACATCACAGAAAAGTTTCCAGCCAGAGTACACACATCCTCCTTTGCAGATGACCTAGCCATATGGACATCTGAAGAATATATTAGTACAGCTAACAGCAGAATACAGCAAGCCTTATTAGCGCTAGAGGACTGGTCAAAATCATGGCTAGTGAAGATAAGTGAGGAGAAAACAACATGCACAGTGTTCTCCCTCTCAAATAAAACTCAGCAACCTAAGCTGGTATTGAATGGAAAAATATTGCGCCATGAAGAAAATCCAAACTATCTAGGAGTCACCTTTGATCGTCGCCTGACATGGAAGACACAGGTTGAGAAAAATCGAACAAGAGCAAGGCAGAGAATGGACAATCATGAAAAAGCTTGCTGGTACAACGTGGGGAGCAGATGAGAAAGTTCTCAAGAAGTTATATACTGGACGGGTGAGGCCAGTACTGGAATATGGCATTGCAGCTTGGGCAACAGCAGCTAAGTCAAACTTTAACAAAATAAGTAGAGTCCAAAACCAAGGAATGCGAATCATAACTGGAAGCCTGAAGACAACGCCTATTAATGAACTAGAAAAGATCACTTGTTTACAACCAATGCAGGATAGAAGAGATAGCAGAGCCCAGCAACAAGCAGAAAAATTTAGAAGATTGACAGACCACCCTATGTACAACAGATTTAATGGTTTTGGAAAGGGAAGACTGAAGCCGTAGCAACTTTGTAGAAACTGCAAAACGAAGGATTAGGGCAGATCCTATACTTAACATATCAACAGTCAAGCCCATACACAATGCACACAAGTTCCCAGCTTGGAGACAGCAGCAACTGCCTGAGATGATAGAAAACATTCCTGGTATTGAGAAAAAGAACACTCAGCATGAAACCGAAAGAAGAGAAATAACCCTAAACTACATAAAAGAACATTACCCAAGCAGGAATTGGACCCATGCATATACAGATGGATCAGCCAAAAATTCAATAGAGAATGGAGGAGGAGGAATTCTCCTAAATTTAAAAAATGGAGTGAAAAAAACACATTCATGGCAACTGGAAAATTTTCAAGTAACTTCAAAGCGGAGGTAGAGGCTCTGAAAACTGCAGCAGAAATGCTCCTGATGGAGGAAAAATAAAGAGAAGCAAATAGCTATCTTCACAGATGCTAAGTCAGCTGTCTCAATACTGAAGAGCAATAACAGCACAGAACTAACTGACCTAAGAGCAGCACTCCATGGTCTATGCCAGAAATCCAAAAAAGTTGTAATACAGTGGATCCCATCACATTGCAGTATACCTGGAAACGAAGAGGCTGACAGACTGGCAAAAGAGGGCGGACGACTACCACAGCCTGACATAGACATAACCTATAATGAGGCAAAGAGGTTGATAAAAAGCACTTATAGAACCAAATGGGAATCATAGCATCCAGGCCATCAGAAGGATGATGCATATTACAAACTCGACCGAAGAGAACAAGTAGCAATCTTCAGACTCCGCACAGGACATAACAGGCTGAAATACCACTTGTTCAATAAACTAAAGATAGGAGATACCGATGAATGTAATTGTAGAACTGGAAAAATGACAGCAAAACATTTGCTGCAGGATTGCCCAACGTATGCAGAACAGAGAAAGATATTTTGGCCCACACCTGCTTCATTTGAGGACAAGCTCTATGGAGATATCAACAAGCTAAAGTTGACCGCAGCTCACTTAAACTACATACAGGTTGACATTTAAAGGTGCATGAAGATCCAGAGGCATGAAATGGAATATTGCTTGGATAGCAAATCCATTATGTGGAAAGTCCAAATAGAAAGCTCGCTGTGTGGGCTTCATAAAAGGTGGAAAAGTGTCCTAGTGGCACCAAATGGAATATTGCTTGGATAGCAAATCCATTACGTGGAAAGTCCGAATCAAAAGCCCATTGTGTGGGCTTCATAAAAGGTGGAAAAGTGTCCTAGTGGCATGAAATGGAATATTGCTTGGATAGCAAATCCATTACGTGGAAAGTCCGAATCAAAAGCCCACTGTGTGAGCTTCATAAAAAGGTGGAAAAGTGTCCTAGTGGCACGAAATGGAATATTGCTTGGATAGCAAATCCATTACATGGAAAGTCCGAATCGAAAGCTCACTGTGTGGATGTCATCTACAGACTGCATACTTCTGGTTTCCGGAAGAACAGCCTATGGTGAACGGAAGGCCCAATATACGGAAGTGAGGCTAAGCAGCCATGCGCAGGACGTGACGATTCCTTGGGTGAGCCCAGTATCAGAGCGCTATGTATCGGCTCTGCAAGTATGGAAGCCTCCTTGGATGGCGGGGAATGCCCATGGTCTGCCCCTGCCTTCCCTTGAGGGCTTACCAGGATCTTTGGCTGTTCTATATGGACCAGCTGGGATGGGGGATAACACCACAACAGTGAGAGTCAAACGTCCTAAGAAACCCCCGGGAAGGTTAACCCGGTCAACAAATGCCCGCAGAAGTCGGATGTGTCGGCCTAACGGCGCAAGAACGCAGCTCTGCTGTAAACAGGCACAACGCAATCACATCCGAAAAAAAAACTCCGGATGAACGAAGAAGAAGAAGAAGAAGAAACTTGGACTTTATCCAAATCACACTTTCGCTAAATCAACACCTGCGAGATGAGATGCCTGAGGAGAGCTGCCAACTTAACAATCCGAGACCGAGTAAGAAATGCTGTTATCAGACAGACAGTGGGATCAACACCTTGTGCCACATTTATTGAAAGACAGAAGATCAAGTGGTTTGGCCATGTCGTTAGAATGCATCATCAGCAACTACCATCACTGGCCTTACATCAAAGATCATCTGCGACGAGACCACGAGGACGTCCAAGAATAAAATGGTTTGACGACACCAAAGACATTGTACAATCACGCGGAATGACACTATCCAGTGCCGCCCATCGGGCGCTGGAGCGCAAATTATGCCTCCCCACGACGCTTGACGGCAGAAATGGAAGATGATGATGATGATGATGATGATGATGATGATGATGATGATGATGATGATGATGATGATGATGATGAGTCAGATATGAGACGGTACTACAAAGTAGACGGTACCACCTGTTTTCTGTTAGCGCCAAATGCTGGGCGGCGCTCACCAAACCCGACACCCCATATTGTGCCAACAGCTTCTAGAGGAAGAACGCCATTGGGTGGGTACAAGTTTTATCCTGGTGGTAGGAAATGCAATCTAAACACTAAATGCTATGGCAGTGCAGACCAGGCCCTATGTCTTGGGCAGCAACGTCTTCTTCTTCTTTTCGTTCATCCGGAGTGTTTTTTCAGATGTGATTGCGGTGTGCGTTAGACACCCTTGGGTCGGAACCCTTAGGTCAACACATCCGGCTTCTGCGTGCATTTTTGACCAGGTTAGCATTCCTGGGAGACTCTCACTTTTGTGGTACCGTCCACCTCCCAGCTGGTCGAGTTGGAACGGTCGAAGACTTCGCAGTCATCCCACAAAAGAAGGCAGGGACAGTCCATAGCATTTTCCGCCATCCTGGGTGGCTTCCATAATTGCAGAGCCGACACATAATGCTCTGGGACTGGGCTCACCGAGGGAATCGTCACGTCCTGCTCATAGCTGCTTTAATTCCTCACTTCAATATATTGGGTACCTCGTTAACCCCGGGCCGTTCCCGCACAAACCAGACAGGTCTGCAGACGGTATCCACTCAGCGAGTTTTCGACATGGACATGTGCTTGTCGTTGCGCCCGTCAGAGCTGGTCCAGGCACGCCAGACATTTGGAAAACTACCTAGTCAGAGCTGTTCCAAACAAGAGCAGCATTTGGAAACTAGGTAGTCAGAGCTGTTCCTAGCACGAAAGACATTCGGACGAGACATTTCACTCGGACGTAATTGCGTAGTGCCATTTTTATTTTGCCGCCCGTAGGCTGGCACTTCCGGCTTCTGCGGGCATTTTTTGATGAGGTTAGCCTTCCTCGGGTTTCGAGACTCTTATTTCGACTTCCACACAGCAAGCTTTCGCTTCGGGCTGCCACGTAATGGATTCGCAAGACAGGCGTTCCATTTCGTGTCAACGAGACAATTTTCCACCTTTGACTACACTCACTTCATGAGTATGGTTACAGACTATCTACGGGACGTGCGACCGAGGTGTTTTCCCACCTTTTGTACTCGCTCACGAGGTAGGCTACATGTGCTGCCGGCTCAGCACCTTACCTCCGTGCGTCTGTGGGCGAGTAACGGTCAGGCTCTTTCATCCGGGGATACCTCATATCCCCCAGCTAAGAGCCATCGAACGAGTATCTGCGCCGAGCATGTAGCGTGCTCAGCACCTCATCACAATTTTGATGTAGGTTTGTGTCGGCCAGGCTCTCACTTCCGAGAGTTTATGGCTTAGAGACGTTCAGCCATACACCTCGGATGGGAGCCTTAGAGGTTATGTCCGGACTGAGATTTTTGGGATCGTTTGCCTGATTTTGACTGCTATCCTCAGTCACCTGCAGAGAAGCAGGTTGTGTCTCTCTTAGTCTGGTCCCTATCCCACGAGCCGTCCGATATGTAGTTTTCATCCATCGGCAAGCACATGGGGTCGATGGGACACGCAAGCTCCCCCACCACGGCAAGGTGGAGACACATCGGTGGAGGGGCAGCAACTGATCTAGGATTGGAGCTCAGACAGAAGAATAGTTATAGCATTGCTTTGCTGATCCAGCAGCTTGTGCAGCTTGTCTTGTTCGAAACTTATTGATGTTACCTTTTCTCTGGAGTAAACTAGGCAGGCCGACAGAGATAACATGCTGTATTGCATGGGCAACACATGGAATTTACAATTCAACCCTTGCTTTGTGCAATGAAGAAGTTATTTTGGCTTTTTATTTTTATTGCGTGAGATGGCAAAACATGACCGTCCACACTTATCGGCATGGCACATGATGGATGGATGGTTTGGCCACCTCACAAGAATGTTCTGGTTCCGCCTGCTACAGAGCCATACTGAAGAAACATCATGGATGCAGAGCAAAGGGAAGATCACGTAAAGCATGGAGTGGTTGTACCAAGAACATCTTAAAGAAATGAAAACCAACTTACAAAAGGCATTAGAAAGAGCGTATGAAAGATCTTTACATCTCGCCCAAACACTTCACTGAGGTAACCGCAGGAAGAGAGAAAGAAGAAGAAGAAGAAGAAGAAGAAGAAGAAGAAGAAGAAGAAGAAGAAGAAGAAGAAGAAGAAGAAGAAGACGAAGAAGAAGAAGAAGAAGAAGAAGAAGAAGAAGGAAGAAGAAGAAGAAGAAAAGAAGAAGAAGAAGAAGAAGAAGAAGAAGAAGAAGAAGAAGAAGAAGAAGAAGAAGAAGAAGAAGAAGAAGAAGAAGAAGAAGAAGAAGAAGAAGAAGAAGAAGAAGAAGAAGCAGAACAAGAAGAAGAAGAAGAAGAAGAAAAGAAAAGAAGAAGAAGAAGAAGAAGAAGAAGAAGAAGAAGAAGAAGAAGAAGAAGAAGAAGAAGAAGAAGAAGAAGAAGAAGAAGAAGAAGAAGAAGAAGAAGAAGAAGAAGAAGAAGAAGAATTCGGGTACATTATCGTCCGGCATTCCATATAATGATAGGAAACTGTCCGCATCAGGCACATAATGATGCGGTTCGAATCTCACCATACAGTGGCATGTAGGGACGCAGAGGTGTTTCCAAGGCACCTGGTTCTATACTGGCCAAGACCTACTACTACAAGTCCTAGTCGTGCGTCCCGGGCAACAGGTCCCTTCAGGGTTCTGGCTTCCGAAGTCGGAGAGTATCTGCCTGCACGGCGAGGAACCACCAGTCTGCACACCAAATAAGCCAAATATAGGACAACGGATACTCACGCAAACCTGAGTCCGATATGACATCACACTGATGTTGGACAACAGGATGTCTTCATCCGACATACAGGACTTCACGCTGGAGTTCACAGCCAGCGAACGCAAGCAAGCACCAGCAGCAGTGGCATGTTTACATAAACCATTAGTGTCTAATGACATCATCCGTCCTCCCTGATCTCTAGGGTAGTGACATCGGATAACTAAACTTGTCGGACTATGGCAAAACAAGAGATTCCCGCGTAAGTTGTGGGCTTTCACTAATTTAGTGCCAAGGGATGATTAACCATATTAAGTGACTTCCCATATCTGCCATGGGCTTATATACAGTAGTTTACCCTATGCAACCTTCTTTAATTTGATATATAATATAACATGTCTGCTACCATATTAACAACTTGTAAGTCATAACTGTGACACACTCCTACTTCACATTTTCCACCATCCAGTTTTGTTTGGTCCAAACCTACGTTTTTGTTTGGCACTGAATCTGTTAAAAATATCACGACCGTTAGATCTAGCAGAATTAGAAATAGCAACGAGTAGGTCGAACGCCAGTGCCCTCGTCAAACACAACTTTGGTAACTACTCACATACATACGGGTCTGTGGGGTCCGCTGCCTTGGGTGGAATCCGTCGAGAGACAGCAAAACTTACACAAAGGCAAGCCCAAGTCGAACACACTACATTAACCTCAGAGTGGCATGACTATGTGTAAGTAAAGTTCAATGAAGCAACTCCGTTAAAAGAGGGAACGAGGAATACCAAGAAATAAAGAAAGAATATAAAATATCCATTGGCATTTTCGTTAAGTTTCTCTCTCTCTCTCTCTCTCTCTCTCTCTCTCTCTCTCTCTCTCTCTCTCTCTCTCTCTCTCTCTCTCTCTCTCTCTCTCTCTCTCTCTCTCTCTCTCTCTCTCTCTCTCTCAATCTATTTCTAGTCTATTATATATATATATATATATATATATATATATATATATATATATATATATATATATATATATATGCCTGTCTCTCTGGCCGAGGGGTTACGCCACTTTCTCCGTAATCCCGTTTATCACGCAGAGTCTCGTAGCGGGAGAGAACTGGGAGCGGTTCGTCCCCCGCAGGTGACTTGCGGGATAACTGAGCCGGCCGCTCAGAAAGCAATGGCAAACTATTGAGCGTAATCTTGCCAAGAAATCAACAGACAGCTGAAAGATGCTGCTGTTGACAGCGATGTCCTTTAAAAGGATATGCGAATTATATATATATATAAAACACAATGTATGTGTGTGTGAGTGTATGTATGTATGTCCGTTCTTTATGCGTTCGCGAACGGTCCATCCAATTGAGATGAAATTTTCTACACGTCTTCTTTTCATTCCTGTGCAACCAACTGTAATAGTTTCTTAGTGTACAATCATCTATTTACTTACTAAAATTTAATTTTGTAATTACATGACTCAACATGAGAAAAAATAAAACAAGGGACATAACTTTTAGTAGCATTGCTATATCTTAAGTTAAGTCCCCTGGCTATAGATAGATAGATAGATAGATAGATAGATAGATAGATAGATAGATAGATAGATAGATAGATAGATAGATAGATAGATAGATAGATAGATAGATAGATAGATAGATAGATAGATAGATAGATAGATAGATAGATAGATAGATAGATAGATAGATAGATAGACAGACAGATCCCCGCAAAGGTCTGGGCGAAGCCGGGCCGGGTCAGACAGGCAGGCAGGCAGACAGGCAGACAGACAGACAGACAGACAGACAGACAGACAGACAGTCGGGAACGGGTACTTCTATGACTACTTATATGAATTAAATTAGATGCTCCCCATCAGGGGCTGGGCGAAGCCGGGCCGGGTAAGACAGACAGACAGACAGACAGACAGACAGACAGACAGACAGACAGACAGACAGACAGACAGACAGATAGATAGATAGATAGATAGATAGATAGATAGAACGAACGAACGAACGAACGAACAGACTTTATTTTTAGATAGATAGATAGATAGATAGATAGATAGATAGATAGATAGATAGATAGATAGATAGATAGTCTGGAATGGGAACTTATATGTCTACTTATATGAATTAAATGAGATGCTCCCCACCATGGACTGGGTGAAACAGGGCCGGATCAGACAGACAGACTGTCTGTCTGTCTGTCTGCCTGTCTGACCCTGCCCGGCTTCGCCCAGTCCCTAGCGGGGATCTGTCTGTATGTCTGTTTGTCTGTCTATCTATCTATCTATGTGAGACAGTATGCTTTCATTGTCTCTAGGCGCCTGAGTTTACTGGAGGGCATTAACTGGAATATTTTTTTCTGACAAAGAGTTCACCGACCAGTAAGTTCAAAATTAGTGAGTGGCCGGGCAATGACTCTGCTGCAGCCCGCTAACCGACAGTTTACCTTTCGTTGTTAGTGGAATAAGAAATTCAGGAAACATGAAACCAAAACGTAGCATAGGCTTTGTGGGGAACTGTCAGTTTGGGCAAGGAGTAC
Organism: Cepaea nemoralis; assembly: GCA_014155875.1. Taxonomy (NCBI): domain Eukaryota; kingdom Metazoa; phylum Mollusca; class Gastropoda; order Stylommatophora; family Helicidae; genus Cepaea; species Cepaea nemoralis. The sequence goes on along the minus strand of JACEFZ010009679.1, from coordinate 194,683 downwards.
AACGGAGGTGGCTAGATATATGGGAACGGCCACGCCTCGTGAACCAAAACAGGCCAAGGCGGTAAACATAGGCCGTTAACCTCAAACTATAACCTAGTGGTATCAAGGAAGCTAGAATAAAGCGGTTTAGGGAGAATTAACTATGCAGCACAGCTAAATGCTGATTGGGTAGTCTTTCACAAGGAAGAGAAACGTCACGTGATTCCAGAAAGAAGCGCCAAGTATATAGTTATATATACTTTGGGATCCAGTCAGTTTGAAGAGTCGATCAGGAGAGAGGACAGTTAATAGTGGACTCCGGGAGCGGCGGGGGCCTGAGCCCTCTTAGGGCAGCCCAAGGAACATAGTAACAGGACTTCAGAAATTGTGGCTAATCCGTGCCCAAGTCTGTATAGTATCTGTAGGAGGAGGAAGTGAAGGAAGACGGACAAGCGCCCATGCTAGAATTCGTCTGAATCACTGATAGGAGTGAGAGCGACTAAGGATCTGTGAACGGAACCTACCCAAGGCAGATAAGCCAAAGAAGGGAAAGACACGCAGAGTCCGAGGGTCGTTAAAGTGCAAGAAAGCCACTTGAGTTAGAGGACCGCCAGCTAAGGAGACCGCTCGTTAGTTGCAGTAGATGGCTAAACGTCAGACAGGACGACCATAGCCAGGGACACTGCGGTTGGAACCACACAGGAGACTAATGTCAAATACAACTGGAAACCGGTGGTGGGATCCACGGCAAACGAGGTTGAAGAGAGCAATCGTATTTCAAATATGGGACCCAGATGATCAACTGGACGGCAGAAGTTGAATGTAAGTTGACATAAGACTTAGACCTAATTAGTTTAATTGTATATTATAATCAGGTACCTTAGTTTAGAGAGCTATAGCAAACTACCGTAGGTGAACTTACCGCGACCCGACAAGAGCAGGATTGGATGCGACGTCCTGTAAATGACCTATATTTAAATGGCTGGTCTATAGTGTTGGGAGTCATATTAATCGGTTAGATGGGCAGAGTGTGGATAAACTATATATGTGCAGGTAAATTAAGTAATTAGACTAAAAAGATTAATGATAACTAGGCGGGTCAACACGGCATATAAAACGAAAGGCTACTGCAAGATATAAACAAACACAGAGATCGGGTCTAGCAGACAAACGTGCACCTGAGAAGCGATCACGCTGGGTCAACCCAAACAATGATACCGGAGGACAATGGCTCGCCCGAGACGGAGCGGTATGGAAAAAGAATGCGTGTCTTTTGTCCGACTAGACAGGGGTGAAAGGAGGTCGCGCTTCTGCTGCTGTGTAGCTAAGGTGGCGAAAGGCTTGGCCTGGCGGGGTACAGGCAGCGAGTTCAAATCTTCGGGTAAATGGTTAAATACTTAATGTTGGCTGTAGGCGGCGCGTCGGGAAATAGGCGATAATAATATTAGTTAAATATATTAGACGATAGATTACTGTGTTTACAATACTGTTCTTAATTTATGCTATGGCTAAGATATACTAATACTAGTATAGATAGAGAAGCGATAGATGTTAAGGACTTTGTAGGTAGTGAAAGACTAAGGTTTATTCTGACATAAAACTCACGGGTATTGTTTTATAATGTTTCAGGCATTGCCTGGGTAAAATGGAGTTGCCCAAGCATACCGGGCATACTTGACTAAACAGATATTCCATCTGAACAAAATAATCCCTGGGTATATGGATTGATGGATCAATCTATGGATCAATGAGTATTTGGGCTGAATACATGGACCACTAATAAGCCTACGGAAAGATAGTTACGAAACAAAGGCCGGTGTAATTCCTAGCTTTAGTCTTTTACTTCATGCGGTTAATAGGTGATCATAAGTGGCATTCCCCTACCATCCAGTTGCATAGGCTGTTACACTATCTATCTCTCCCTTGTGAGGTAATGCAGCATCGTATTATTACAGTTCAATATGCATTATGTGTCTGCAATGCATGTACTGATTACTCTATGCGATTATGTTGTAGATTGTCACTCTGTTATTGTTCAGAAGGAAATAAATATATGATTGAGTTGTCTTTTATTTCGACTTGTCAGTCTGAAGTAATATAAGTTAGAGTAGCTTAGAGACCTTGTGAGGCTGTACATCTCTTCTATAATCTGATAACATACACCACGAGACATTGATGGTGCAATAGTAATTAACTATTGTTCTCACGCGGAGACACGAACCTAAATCTTTCCTATCCCTTACTCTCATCCTTTTTCTCCTTCTCTCTTCTCTCTTCATCTTTCTTTACTATCAAAGGTAGTGCGTTAGTAGGCAGAGTTCGACCTGAGGAACGAACTTTTAGGCTTCACACTATTTATATCAGTTTCCCTCATCATTCTTTTCTTTCTCTTCTCTCTCTCCTCCCTCCCTCCTCTCTCTTCTTCCTCTTCTTTTCTAGCTGTCACAAAAATGGCGTCGTCTGGCAAGGATATGTTTCCAGAATTTTCTGGGACCTTCCAGCTTAGTCCGGGAGCTCCCAGGAGATTCCATGTGACCTTTGTCTCGGTGGTGTCAGGTTCTACAACATAGTGAGATCGTATACATAGATTTGTCGCTTACAGTCAGTAGTTCGTGATTGCCTGCTCGATAGTTGTCTCAGTAAGTGTTCCTTTACTAGGCTACTTATCTCATAGCTGGTTGGTAAATTGTCTGAACTATCTGTCGGCGAGGTTTCTACTAAGTCTGTTCAGTTAGAAACTCTTGTGTAAAGTACACCGGCCAAACCATCTTGCTACAAGAATACAGGAAAACCCACTATAACAAAATACCCAGGGATAGCCAACTCAGAAGGAGAGTCAGCGCAGCGGAATCTGTCCGAAATGAGCTCAGACAACAGCTGAGCAGTGCAAGTCAACGTAAAGGTGGCCTTATCTTTTCATCGTTGAAGGGTATCAGAATAACATACCCCACCGTTATAAAGGTCACCCTCTTCGTCCAGGAAGTCAGAGTCATGATTGACGACAGGGCATGGCAGGCGAAACCCAGAGCCGTGCAAAGTATAAGAACAATTCCCACACCTGTTATGCAGAGCCAGCCAAACCTGTGGCTGTACGGGGAATGAATTTCGCTGACTCTTTTAGGGAACAGTTAGTTATGAAGCTGTTTAGGTGACAGAACCCAACATTTCTGGTGGCAGTGTAGACATCCGAGGCCACTAAGAAAATATAGCGCTCCTTCCCCCTCCCCCTTTGTGTTGCCCTGCAAGGAACGACAACAAGGACTCATCGTGCTAGCGTGCCCCACCAGCGGCAGGGCGAAACGGGCTGTGCCGAACGTTATCAATGGCACACGTGGCGCAAAAGAAATGCACGCATGAACAATTACATCACCAAGCGGGGTTGTTCCCCTTTGTTTTATGCAGTGAGTTAATTATGGCTGTTGTGAAGAGAACAGATGGCAGTGTCACTCGTGGTAGTTAGAAAATCCCTTCTTTTTAGATGCGGGAACAGAGGTGGAATTCAGTGTACCAGCGTGTTCAAGGTTCATGAATGTAGTTAGAAACATGTTATTTTGCTGTTTAAATGAATGTGACTACTTGATAGGATCAACTTTTGTGGAGTAGTTAGCTCCCTTGTTGTTTCCATAGCGGAAGTTGTCAAGTCGGGTATGCGAATGTTTTTATTTTTGTGTGGGCCTCACTCTATTGTGTTGGGCAGACACAACTGTAGTATTGGGTGTCATAGTGACAACACACAGTTCAACGTCGTGCCAGGAGGCCAAGGAGACCATTTATAATCTGAGATTGCCCGAGTAGATGTTAATGCGGGTACATGTTTCTTTTTAATGTGAAGGGGCATGGCGAAGAATAAATGTTAGAGCATGATGTCCTAGAATTGGGCACACATTTTTTTTTCAGAGTTATTTCAGCGCCAAGACAATAGAGCACGATGTGCAACGACTGGGCGCACATTTGTTTTTATGTCAAAAACTGTTTCATGATATATGTTTGGTTTGTTTCTATGGCCACACTAAGTGTTGTTTACTTACAGCAGGGGCTGATTTGTGGTTGTGTACATCGGTGGTGATCGTGAAGATTGTAGCTTCAGGCTGATGTGTCCTTGCGAATAGGGGAGAATTGGTTGTTTTATTATGTGTGGTGACCAGGCATTTTTCTGTGAGGTCACAGGAATTGTTACAATGTTTTTCAGTTTCAAGGATGACTTGGCACTTTGATTTGCAGATGTCCTAGTGGGTAGCACCCATGTGAATTTGATTGTTTGTTTTGTTGTTGTTACAGGGAAGTGGCATATTAACTGAATGCCTATATTGACGTTGTTTTATTAATTGTGGTGCCCCTAAGTATTGCACCCATTGATTGATGATTTTGTTTTCTGGGGAATCCCCAGCATGCAAGGGATTGAACTGTCTTTATTGATAATATTAGTTGGTTACTATTTTGTTATGATGCACGTCAGAAAACGAACAAGTTTTAACTTCCTTATGCACTGGAAGAGCAGGGGGTGCAACTGTAACAGTAAGGGAGGAGTATTGGGGTATTATTAGAATCTAGTGAGAAACAGATACAGCACGATTGAGCATCGAGAGTGAAAGGGGAGAGAGATGCTCAATCGTGACGTATTGTTATTGGGAAGGGCAGTTAGGACCCGGCCTTGGTAGTGAGTGGAGGTGAACATCGAAGCTTTATCATGTTACGCCAATAAACGTTTTATCAACAAGAAAACAACATGCCTTCGTCTTCTTACATACTGTTATAGAGGCGAAATGGAGCCACTTGACCAGGATCCGGAATTTGACCGTCCCGGCTACCACGCGAAGTACTAAAGAATCCAGACAAAACTGCCAAAACAAGAAGGTACCTAACGTACGTTTTCTCAAATCAGCTTTATCAAGGCAGGAGACGCTTGTTGTTGTTCCAGTAAAAGAAACCTCCAAAGAATGCCTACACCAGAAGGTATTTTGACGTTTTCTCAAACCATTTTTATCAAGGTCGAGAGACGCTTGTTGTTGCTCAAGTGAAAGGATGTCCAATAAAATACTGTAATCAGTTCAATAATCAGCAAATAAAGAGGCTAGAAGGCTGTGATAACCAAGAGCAAATAATTTTTCAATCATGTAAAAGTCTGAACATTTTGTTGGTTGGAACCAGAATTCAAGAATTCCGTTGAGGGTCACTTTCAGTCTGAACATTTTGTTGGTTGGAACCAGAATTCAAGAATTCCGTTGAAGGTCACTTTCAGTCTGAACATTTTGTTGGTTGGAACCAGAATTCAAGAATTCCGTTGAAGGTAAATTCAGTCTGAATTTTTTTGTCGGTTGGAACGGTCAAACTATCACTAACCCGTTGGCTGATCCTGATCCCTTTGGGCTTTGTTACTTCTGAGTCCCTCTCAAGACGTCGATGATGTACCCCACCCGGGGTGAAAGCAAAGACTAACAAGCTGGTCGGGACCCGACCAGGGGTTGAAAATAAGCCAGGCATCCCTAGAGAAGTGACGTGACTACCTGAACTCTGCGACTGATTTTTAGCTGAAACGGGCTCCTGGTGATCGAATGAAATCTGACGCCGAGTGTAGGAAGAGACGGACTACCTGAACTCTACGACTGATTTTTAGCTGAAACGGGCTCCTGTTGGTCGAATGAAATCTGACGCCGAGTGGAAGAAGCTACAGGCTTGAGTCAGGAAACAAAAAAGAAACTAACTTTGCTTTTCTAATAAGTGAGTGTATCCTTTAAATTAAAAAGTTAAAACTGAGTGATACTTAAAACTAGAAAATAACTAAGGTTTTCTATAAAAAGTAGGTAAATTCTTTAAATTAAGAAATTGAAATTGTGTTCTTTGCTTGCTTTGTTTCAATATTTTTCAGCATGGCGGAACAGGACACCTTAGCACATCTTCTTTAAATTAAGAAATTGAAATTGTGTGGTTCTTTGCTTGCTTTGTTTCAGTATTTTTCAGCATGGCGGAACAAGACACCTTAGCACATCTTCTTTAAATTAAGAAATTGAAATTGTGTGGTTCTTTGCTTGCTTTGTTTCAGTATTTTTCAGCATGGCGGAACAAGACACCTTAGCACAGGTTTTAACAGGCGTGGGAACAGCAGTAGGCCGACTTAATATGGTGATTAAACAACAAGGGATGGCAACAGAAATTGTAAAGTTTAGTGGACAGGCCAGAGACTATAAGAAATGGGTCACTTCTATAGAAAAATATGCCTATTTGATCTCAGCAACAGATGAAGAAAAAATGAGACTGGCTTATCAGACGGCAACGGAACCAGTTTCAGATCATATCAGAAGAAAATTAGAGGCTAGAGTAGATGAGACGTGGGAACAATTCAAAGAAGACCTAGCAAGGAAATATGCAGAAATAACGGATCCACAACATGCGTTTTCGGTGTTGAGGCAGGCTAAACAAAATAACGGAGAGACGGTACAATTGTTTAGCGATAGATTGATTAACCTGGCTGAAGAAGCATTCTTAGGACAGAATGTACGAGGGGAGGAAGTGGAAAGGATGTTAGTAGGGATCTTTGTAGATGGCATCAAATCTGATGGTTTGAAACTTAAGCTGATGAGAGAAAACCCTGAGAGGTTATCACAAGCGGTGGATATCGCGGTACAAGAGGAAAATTTGAGACGTAGGTTTAGATTAAGAACAGGAAGAGAAGTGGGAAGTAGTCGAGACGACAGAGTTGAGGAACCCATGGAAATAGGACAAACAAGATTCGGATGGAATAGGAGAGGCGGTATACAAACGTTACAAGGTAGAAATAGGAGCGATTATGTTGAAAGAAGAAATGTGAGATACCCTACAAGTGAGACAGTGGGAAACACAAATAACACAAATATTGTCTGTTGGGTTTGTGGTCAACGGGGACATGTTTCTCGTTTTTGTAATAACAGGCGTGTCCAGTCGAATACACAGGGTAGACATGATAATAATAGGGTGAGTAGGAATGTTGTTGATGGACACAGGAATTTTACAGGTACAAGAACACAGGAAAATCGGCGCCCTACCTATTAGACAGGACCTATGATAGGAGGGTAAATAATAGGGTCCCAAGGGTTAGAGAATATGTTAATAACAGGTATAATAGGTCGAACAGAGAATATTTTCAACTAGATGAAGTCAAGAAATTTATAGAAGATAAAACAGATTATAGCTCGTGTATATTAGAAATAGGGAAGTATAGAGTTCGTACATTAATAGATTCGGGAGCTCAAGTTAGTGTAGTAAAAGAAAGTTTTTTATACAAAATAGTAAGAAATTGTAGAGTATTTAAGTGTAGTAATAATTTACACTCTGTTACTGGACAGAATTTACAAGTGGTTGGACAAACAATGATAAATTTTAAGTTAGGGGGAATCAACATAAGACACCTTTTTCACGTAGTGAGGGGTTTAAATAGAAATATGTTAATAGGAAGAGATTTTTTGATAAAAAATGGAATAAGACTTTTTTATGATCTACATAAGTTAAAATTCAGAGACGTATATATAGATATAGAAGAGGACATGCATATATCAGCACTAGTTAGAGTTAAAATGACAACGACGTTAAAACCACAGTCGGTTAATTTGATACAAGCAAAGCTGAAGAGAAACCCATATTATATGGAAGGAAACACAGTCAGAATCACTGAGTTACAAGAGGAAATAATAGATGAGCCTGGTTTGGAGGTTCCAGATGGAATAATGGAGTTGGATAAACACTTAACCTTTCCAGTAATGGTTATCAACAACACAGGTAGAGAAATCAAGTTATACAGAGGATGTGTGATAGCAAAATTAGATCATAACATTAGTGACATATTGGCAACGGATAGAGCAGAAGTGTCGGGAACAAGTTATTAGGAAACTTCTAGTGAAAGGAGAAATGATAGACGCGGACGCGGAAGAAGAGGAAAAATCGGAAATGGATGAATTGATCCATCCATCTAGAAGAAATAAAGCCCAAATATGTTCACTAGACAAAATAACAAGGGAACAAGAATTGTTGTCACAGTTAAAAGCTCGGCCAGAAGATAAGGAAGTATTGGAACAATTTATAAAGCAAAATCAGGATGTGTTTGCGGTTAATGATTTAGAATTGGGAAAGACGCGAACAGTTACAATGGAAATAGACACGGGAGATCATCCACCAATAAGTTTAAAACCATATAGAACTCCATTAAGAAATAGAGAAATCAGTGGAAAAGGCAATAGAGGAGATGCTAAAAGCAGGAATAATAAAAAGGTCGAAGTCAGAATGGTCATCTCCTGTGGTAATTGTGGCCAAGCCTGATGGTACAAGTCGCTTCTGCTGCGATTACAGGGCGTTGAACAAAATTACCAAGAATGTAGCGTACCCACTGCCGGTAATTGATGATATTTTGGGGCTGCTTAATGGCTCTACATATTTCACAACGCTGGACGCAAGGTCAGGATTTTGGTGTATTCCGATGTCGGAAGACGCGCAAAAGAAAAGCGCCTTTTGCACTCATATGGGCTCTTACGAATTTTTAAGAATGCCTTTTGGCGTTAAAACGGCGCCCTCTCACTATATGCTCTTAATAAATGAAGTTCTAGAGGGTATGCAAAGGTTCGCTCTTGCCTATATTGATGATATATTGATTTATACAAAGGGAGACGTGGAGGATCATTTGAAACATATTAGACTAGTGTTTGACAGGTTAAGAAAGCATGATGTGAAGTTGAAGCTTAGTAAGTGCCAATTTTTAAAAACAGAAACAAAATATTTGGGGTATATTATAAATAGAGAAAGTATTAAACCAGACCAGGACAAGATAAAGATTATTAAAGAGTTACCTGCTCCAACTAACGTGAAGGAAGTACGTGCTTTTATAGGAACATGTGCGTATTATAGGCGGTTTATTCCAGCGTTTTCAAGGATAGCTGAACCTATTACAAACTTAACAGGCCAAGTACGCCAGGTTTAAGTGGGATGATGAGTGTCAAAAAGCGTTCGACTATTTAAAAAACAGCTTAACACTGGTACCACTGTTGACGCATCCAGACTTAAACAAACAGTTGATACTATACACAGATGCTTCGGACAATGCAGTAGGAGCATGTTTGGTACAACCATATGAAGGAAAAGAATCTGGAATACCAGGGGTTAAAAATGAAAGGCCTATCTACTTCTTGTCGCATAAACTTAGTAGATCACAAAAGAAATGGACGACTATTGAGAAGGAGGCTTTCGCGATTCATTACGCTCTTCAAAAACTAAATTACTACTTACATAACGCAAATTTTGTTATTAGAACTGACCACATGCCTTTAAAGTCCTTTCTAGAAGCTCCAGTGCAGAATAGGAAAATACAGACGTGGGCATTGAATCTACAGGGGTACGACGCGAAAATTGAGTTCATACCAGGTAGGATAAATACATGCGCCGATTTATTGTCTAGAATTCCATATCCACAGTCATCAGAAGGTACAGAAGAGGAAGCAGCTGAACCAGAGATAGACGACCGGAATTGGCAAGTAAATATTCTAGATTCTGCTATAATAAATAGGGAAGAAGTTTGATAGTCTACCATCGGATCAAGAGTCTGAACATAGGGAAGAAGACCTACAGTTAGCACAATTCAATATGAAAGAAGAGCAAGATTTGGACCCAAGAATCATACAAATAAAGGAAAAATTACGAGAAACAGAAGATAACAAATATAAAAGGAATTATTTGCTTTTACAAGAGGATGGACAGTTATATTATATGTGTGAAAGGAACGAACAGCTAAGGAAATATATTCCAAGACATTTGGAAAATGAACTTTTAAAAGCATATCACGATGAAAATGGACATCTCGGTAGAGACAAACTCGTGAAAGCACTTTCAAGTAAATATTATTGGCCAAACTTGTTTAAATCTGCATACAAATATGTAGATACGTGTGAAAAGTGCAGATTAAGGAACATGAAAACAATAAAGTCTCCATTACAGGACACAGATATTCCTCAGTTCCCAATGCAAAAGATTAGTTTAGACATATCGGGTCCACACCCCAGGAACATTATCAGGAAATGTGTATTTAATTCATATAGTAGACGTCTACAGTCTTTGGCCAGAGGTTTATGCAATTCCAGATAAGAGCGCGGATACTGTCATTAATATTTTTTTACAGGAGTTCGTACCAAGGTTTAGTTGCCCACAAAGTATACTTACAGATAATGGTAGAGAGTTTGTAAATAAAAAATTCGAAAAGTTATTAAAAGACTTAAATATAAAACATATAAAGACCTCATTTTATAGACCTTCTTCAAATGCGAAAAACGAGCGTCACCATCGGACGTTATACGACGTTATAGCAAAGATTATTGATGAACACTGAAAAAGATTGGGATCTGTTTTTAGGACCTGCTCTTAGCGCTATTCGTACAAATCAAAATGAGAGCACGGGTTTTTCGCCATTTTATTTAATACACGGAAGAGAACCAATATTGCCTATAGATAATTTATTAAAACCTAGACGGAAATATATGGGTGAAGAATTTCAAGAGACCATAATACAAGAAATGCATAAAGCACATGTGAGGTTAAGGAATAATATAATTAAAGCTAGGGAAAGACAGAAAAAGTACAAAAATGTAAATACAAAATTACAGGAGTTTAAGGTAGGTGATAGAGTTTATTACAAAAAGCATAGAAGAAACTCTAAGTTTGATGCTCGTTGGATTCCAGGTTATTACGTTTTGGAAAAACTTGGAAATGTATCGTATATTATAAAGAACCAGGTCACAGCACATATAGCAAGGGCACACGTTGAACACTTAAGAAGAGATGAAGATGAGATAGAAAATAATAATTATAATAATAATTATTATTCGGATGCGAAATTTTTGGATGAACAGGTTGTTAGAGGGGCCACAGTAACCCCAGATCTTAGAAAAGCTACAGTAACCCCAGATTTTAGAAAAGCTACAGTAACCCCAGATTTTAGAAAAGATACAGTAACCCCAGATCTTAGAAAAGAACCAGAACAAAATCAGTTGCTAACAAATCCAAGTTACGAAGATACTCAAGAACAGACAATTCCGAAAAGAATGGAAGAAGAAGGGCTAAATGAAACTCATTATGATAGTATGGAAGAAGACACAGCTGCTCCATTTAGAAATACTAGGCAAGCAACGAAAAGAAGAATGGACAGTCAAAGAGATAAAGAAGTGAAAAGACAGAGGAGAATTAGAGATTATTCAACAAGCGGAGACGATATACCTCTACTGGAAAGATCCTTAAGAAAGAGTGATCGACAAATTAGGTGGGATGTTGAACGGAAGAGATTAGCGGCAGCTAAAGAGAGACATACAGACGAAGAAGAAGAAATGGATGAAAAGTCAGAGTCAAGTAGTAGTATGGAGGAAACTAGTAGGTTGTACGAAGAAGAAGATATTGATGTAGAATTAGCACTTATTCACAGAAACTTGGAGTTGTTGAAGAAGTGGAAACGTAGGAGATAGATAAATTGAAAGTAATGCAGATGGCAAGTTATAAGTTTCAGGATTTAGAACTATGAGTGATGCTTGAGGAAGTATACGAAACGGTGGAAGTGGAAAAGGACTCTATGGATGTTTTTTTTGATGTGGTCTTGAGGTATTGATACAATGGGTGAATGTACTTTTTATTGCTGCTAGAAATGCCGTGTTTAACGATAAGGATTAAAAAGTTGTTAGTGAGGATTGGTCCAAAGGCAGACCAGATTTACATTGAGTCAATATTGAATTAGTGGCCACATTACAAATAGAAAAAAAAAAGGGATTCAACATGTAGTTTACAGTGCTGACTTAAGAGGATATTTTGGATGTTATGTTATGAGGGGAGATGATATAGTAAATGTTGATTACTGATTACTGATTTGTTTATGTAGATAGAACAGATGTGATACTAGTTGGTCTGTAGTTAACAGATATACAGATGGAATGTTTAGTCTTTTTCGGTCATAAAAATAATTAGTATGAGAGACCAATGTTGGTGGACCACTATAAGTAGTAATATTAAGAGAGTTATAATCGTTTTGAGTCATGAGTCATATATGATATGATGGCTATTGTTTGGTTGTTTTATTGAGCCTAAGTTGTAATGCCTCATTTTGTTTTCTTGATTTGGTCTAGAAAAATGATTGTTATTGTTTGATTAATTGATTTAGAATAGGGGGATTGTGTTCTTAGCATTTGAGTTAATAAAAACTATTGGTCCGTAAAAGTGTCCAATAGTGATAGGTAGAATAGAATATTTTATTATGATTTGATAACATGCATGTTATGTCATTTGAATGTGTTTTTTTTTTCTTCTAGATAAATTTGGAGGTTGTGTTCATTTTATTTCGATTACATGAATGGTTTAGTATATTGAGTTACATGGTTATAAAATTAGTTAAGTAAGTTTAAGTTGCAAATGAATGAGGTTTTGCTAAAGGTTTTTCGTTCAGAAAAGAGTTGATAAAAACTAATTTGTCCACTGATATAAGGTAGGGGGAAACTTAAGAGTAAATAGTTAAGGAATGCTACGCATTCAGTCAACTAGTGGGAAACCTATAGTTGGTGAACGTGTGTACACGAATGGATAGACGTATCCAGGGCTTGCACACACGTCACTGTATTTATAAAATAGCAGGATGGGATGTACGGGGGCAAGATATAGGTGCTGTGAAATACCAGCTTTAATTATATTAAAGGTGTTCATGAAATATGAACATGGGCTCATGGTAAAAGGTGAGATAAAGAAAGAGGAACAGAATTGTGGTTGGCAATGTCAATGTGAAATATAGAAGGTTTATGAAAACTTATGCCAAATTGTTTTATAACGAACAATGATATATTTCTTAAGGTGTTTTAAAAAATTGTTTTACAAAATTTTTTTTATCGGCAAGGGAGGTAAAGGGTGAGTGTCTTAAATGTGCATTTACTGTATGTCCATGTGGTCATGTCGTGTATTCATTCTTTATGCTACTTATTAGGTGCGCACCACTTCTTTACTTTTTCTAACTACATTGTTTTTGTACGTCCTGGGGTTTGAAAGAATGAGAAATTGTATAAGGTAAAAGATTTCGATAAAGAATTTATGAGCTGTTCTTATAATATGTATAATTGATACAGGAAACTGGATGAGCCAAGAAAGAACCAGAATAGTAAAGAATGAGAAATTTTATAAGGTCAAAGATTTCGATAAATAATTTATGAGCTGTTCTTATAATATGTATATTTGATACAGGAAACAAGACAGAACCAGAAATGAAGAATTATGTAGTAGATGACTATATAATGTTGGGGATATAAAAAGGAAAGAAGGACTGTTTGGATTAACAGGGTTATCATACGTGGTATTATATAAATAAAAGTCGAAGAAGAAGTATATGGGGGGGGGGGGGGGGGGGTTGTTAGCAGACCATATCACTGGGAGAAGAATTAAAAGATATATTATTTACTCAAACTTGATTTTTAGGGAAGATTAGAAGACAAAGAGGGAATGGAGTATGGGGATTAGGAGTAAAGAGTTTTCCTTATAAAGGAAAATTCTTTAGTCAACATGGGGAGGTGTAACAGTAAGGGAGGAGTATTGGGGTATTATTAGAATCTAGTGGGAAACAGATACAGCACGATTGAGCATCGAGAGTGAAAGGGGAGAGAGATGCTCAATCGTGACGTATTGTTATTGGGAAGGGCAGTTAGGACCCCGCCTTGGTAGTGAGTGGAGGTGAACATCGAAGCTTTATCATGTTACGCCAATAAACGTTTTATCAACAAGAAAACAACATGCCTTCGTCTTCTTACATACTGTTATACAACCAGTATTTTTTTCTTATTATTATTATTTGGGGTGGAAGTTCCAAAAAGAGTTTTCCCCTTAGGCATCCAATATTGTTTATGAGGGATGTCAGATGCGGAGCCAGGGCTTCGATCTCAAGGAGGAATGACGCTATATTGATGGTGGGACCCATCAACTTTTGGTAGGTGGGTATGAGACAGTATGCTTTCATTGTCTCTAGGCGCCTGAGTTTACTGGAGGGCATTAACTGGAATATTTTTTTCTGACAAAGAGTTCACCGACCAGTAAGTTCAAAATTAGTGAGTGGCCGGGCAATGACTCTGCTGCAGCCCGCTAACCGACAGTTTACCTTTCGTTGTTAGTGGAATAAGAAATTCAGGAAACATGAAACCAAAACGTAGCATAGGCTTTGTGGGGAACTGTCAGTTTGGGCAAGGAGTACAACGGAGGTGGCTAGATATATGGGAACGAGCACGCCTCATGAACCAAAACAGGTCAAGGCGGTAAAAATAGGCCGTTAACCTCAAACTATAACCTAGTGGTATAAAGGAAGCTAGAATAAAGCGGTTTAGGGAGAATTAATTATGCAGCACAGCTAAATGCTGATTGGGTAGTCTTTCACAAGGAAGAGAAACGTCACGTGATTCCAGAAAGAAGCGCCAAGTATATAGTTATATATACTTTGGGATCCAGTCAATTTGAAGAGTCGAGCAGGAGAGAGGACAGTTAATAGTGGACTCCGGGAGCGGCGGGGGCCTGAGCCCTCTTAGGGCAGCCCAAGGAACATAGTAACAGGACTTCAGAAATTGTGGCTAATCCGTGCCCAAGTCTGTATAGTATCTGTAGGAGGAGGAAGTGAAGGAAGACGGACAAGCGCCCATGCTAGAATTCGTCTGAATCACTGATAGGAGTGAGAGCGACTAAGGATCTGTGAACGGAACCTACCCAAGGCAGATAAGCCAAAGAAGGGAAAGACACGCAGAGTCCGAGGGTCGTTAAAGTGCAAGAAAGCCACTTGAGTTAGAGGACAGCCAGCTAAGGAGACCGCTCGTTAGTGCAGTAGATGGCTAAACGTCAGACTAGGACGACCATAGCCAGGGACACTGCGGTTGGAACCACACAGGAGACTAATGTCAAATACAACTGGAAACCGGTGGTGGGATCCACGGCAAACGAGGTTGAAGAGAGCAATCGTATTTCAAATATGGGACCCAGATGATCAACTGGACGGCAGAAGTTGAATGTAAGTTGACATAAGACTTAGACCTAATTAGTTTAATTGTATATTATAATCAGGTACCTTAGTTTAGAGAGCTATAGCAAACTACCGTAGGTGAACTTACCGCGACCCGACAAGAAGCAGGATTGGATGCGACGTCCTGTAAATGACCTATATTTAAATGGCTGGTCTATAGTGTTGGGAGTCATATTAATCGGTTAGATGGGCAGAGTGTGGATAAACTATATATGTGCAGGTAAATTAAGTAATTAGACTAAAAAATTAATGATAACTAGGCGGGTCAACACGGCATATAAAACGAAAGGCTACTGCAAGATATAAACAACACAGAGATCGGGTCTAGCAGACAAACGTGCACCTGAGAAGCGATCACGCTGGGTCAACCCAAACAATGATACCGGAGGACAATGGCTCACCCGAGACGGAGCGGTATGGAAAAAGAATGCGTGTCTTTTGTCCGACTAGACAGGGGTGAAAGGAGGTCGCGCTTCTGCTGCTGCGTAGCTAAGGTGGCGAAAGGCTGGCCTTGCGGGGTACAGGCAGCGAGTTCAAATCTTCGGGTAAATAATTAAATACTTAATGTTGGCTGTAGGCGGCGCGTCGGGAAATAGGCGATAATAATGTTAGTTAAATATATATAGACGATAAATTACTGTGTTTAAAATACAGTTCTTAATTTATGCTATGGCTAAGATATACTAATACTAGTATAGGTAAAGAAGCGATAGATGTTAAGGACTTTGTAGGTGGTGAAAGACTAAAGTTATTTTGACATAAAAACTCACGGGTATTGTTTTATAATGTTTTCAGGCATGGCCTGGGTAAAATGGAGTTGCCCAAGCATACCGGGCATACTTGACTAAACAGATATCCATCTGAACAAAATAATCCCTGGGTATATGGATTGATGGATCAATCTATGGATCAACGGGTATTTGGGCTGAATACATGTACCACTAATAAGCCTACGGAAAGATAGTTACAAAAGAAAGGCCGGTGTAATTCCTAGCTTTAGTCTTTTACTTCATGCGGTTAATAGGTGATCATAAGTGGCATTCCCCTACCATCTAGTTGCATAGGCTGTTACACTATCTATCTCTCCCTTGTGATTTAATGCAGCATCGTATTATTACAGTTCAATATGCATTATGTGTCTGCAATGCATGTACTGATTACTCTATGCGATTATGTTGTAGATTGTCACTCTGTTATTGTTCAGAAGGAAATAAATATATGATTGAGTTGTCTTTTATTTCGACTTGTCAGTCTGAAGTAATATAAGTAGAGTAGCTTAGAGACCTTGTGAGGCTGTACATCTCTTCTATAATCTGATAACATACACCACGAGACATTGATGGTGCAATAGTAATTAACTATTGTTCTCACGCGGAGACACGAACCTAAATCTTTCCTATCCCTTACTCTCATCCTTTTTCTCCTTCTCTCTTGCTCTCTTCATCTTTCCTTATTATCAAAGATAGTGCGTTGTAGGCAGAGTTCGACTGAGGAACGAACTTTTAGGCTTCACACTATTTATATCATTTCCCTCATCATTCTTTTCTTTCTCTTCTCTCTCTCCTCCCTCCCTCCTCTCTCTTCTTCCTCTTCTTTTCTAGCTGTCACATATGTATCTATCTATGTATCTATCTATCTATCTATCTATCTATCTATCTATCTATCTATAGCCAGGGGACTTAACTTAAGATATAGCAATGCTACTAAAAGTTATGTCCCTTATTTTATTTTTTCTTATGTTGAGTCATGTAATTACAAAATTAAATTTTAGTAAGTAAATAGATGATTGTACACTAAGAAACTATTACAGTTGGTTGCACAGGAATGAAAAGAAGACGTGTAGAAGATTTCATCCCAATTGGATGGACCGTTCGCGAACACATAAAGAACGGACATACATACATACACACACATACATACATTGTGTTTTATAGATATATATTATATAAAGAAAGAAGGTAGAAATGTTAAATCAGTAAATACAATAAAATATTGAATAACTGCTGTTTAATGTTTACTTTAAAGTATTTACGTTCTGCCCTAACAGTGCTTACTGCTTAGTCTAAGTCTTAGTGCATACCTGATTAATACAGATTAATTAATCAAATAGCGGTGGGAGCGATTAGTAGTATGACTCTTCGATGGCTGTTGAACGAGTGGACTGAGCACGTATGCGAATGTCCTGAGTGCGACGTGAAAATAAGAATTTACAATCTTTATAGCCCAGCAGATAAGGAACTTACACTCTCAAACATGAAAATAACTGACACAAATTGCATTATTGTCGGAGACTTTAATAGCCGTTCAGAAAGATGGGGGATAACCCAGATACTGACAAAAGAGGAGATGAAGTGGAGGACTGGGAAATAGACTCAAATCTCCATCTACTCAACAAGCGGATGACACACCGAGCTTCTACTCCAGAAGATGGCTTACCACTTCTACGCCAGGACCTAGCTTTCTGCACAGGAGACATCCTCCACAAAATCGATCGCCATGTGCTGGACCAATTAGCAGGTAGTGACCACAGACCAATCAAGCTTGTAATGAATATGGAGTATGTTCCACAGGAGCAAAAGCCCTTGCCCCGCTGGAATTACAAACGAGGCAGATTGGGACAGATTTGCCATACTAACAGACAAATATTGTGAAAACACAAATACACGATATGGCAGACATAAAGCAAATGGTGGAAAGTCTAAACAGAGCGATAATACAGGCAGCCACTGAGTCCATTCCTAGAGGAGGCGAGGAAACATTACAAACCATACTGGACTGAAGAACTACAAAGTTTGGAGGACGAAGTTGAAGATGCCAGGAAGACAGCAGAGAGAGAACAGTCAATTGAAGCGAATATCTCTCTCAAAGCCATCTCAGCAAAATATAAAAGAACAGTAAATCAAACAACAAGAGATTGTTGGAGGGAAAAAACAGAAAACCTGAATTTTGACAGGGATGGAAACAAACTATGGAAACTAGTGAAAGCCATGAACAATGAAGGACCTAGAAACAAACAAATAACAATTAAACAAGGAAATGCCTTGCTTACAGGAAAAAAAGGCTGCAAATGCACTAATGGAACACTATGCAAATGCAAACCACATTGATATTACAACCGAACAGAAGAAAGCAATCAAAGACAAACAGATACATCATAGAAATACAGAGACAGCAGCAGAATATATGATGGCAAATCTAACAATGGAAGAAATGGAACAGGCAATGAATACCCTAAAAAAGAAGAAATCACCAGGAAAGGATGGAATCACAAATGAAATGCTATAGGACTAGGCACCAGAGGCAAAGAATAAACTACTAGCAGTCCTAAATAACAGCTGGAAGAGAGGAATAGTCCCACAGGCATGGAAGGAAGCTATACTAATACCAGTCCCAAAGAAAGGAAAAGACCTGGAAGAACCAAATGGCTATCGACCTATCAGTCTACTTAGCTGTGTAGGAAAATTAATGGAACGCATTATCAATGGCAGGCTAACATGGCATCTGGAAGAAAACAAACTCTTAACACCACACCAAGCAGGATTCAGAAAGTACAGATCCACTGAAGATCAAATAACCTATATAGCTCAGGAAATAGAGGATGCCTTCCAAGAGAAAAAAGCACACACTAGCAGTCTGGATAGATTTAGAAAAAGCATTTGATAAAGTATGGAAGGAAGGACTGAAAGTAAAACTGCAAAACATGCATGTTTGTGGAAAAATGTATAAATGGATCATCACCTACTACCTTGAGAACAGAACTGCCAGGACAAAAGTAACAAGGACAAACAAGCAAAATGATGCTGCTGGAGCAAGGTGTCCCCAAGGAGGAGTTCTTTCACCAACATTATTCCTAGCATATATAAATGACATCACAGAAAAGTTTCCAGCCAGAGTACACACATCCTCCTTTGCAGATGACCTAGCCATATGGACATCTGAAGAATATATTAGTACAGCTAACAGCAGAATACAGCAAGCCTTATTAGCGCTAGAGGACTGGTCAAAATCATGGCTAGTGAAGATAAGTGAGGAGAAAACAACATGCACAGTGTTCTCCCTCTCAAATAAAACTCAGCAACCTAAGCTGGTATTGAATGGAAAAATATTGCGCCATGAAGAAAATCCAAACTATCTAGGAGTCACCTTTGATCGTCGCCTGATATGGAAAACACAGGTTGAGAAAAATCGAACAAGAGCAAGGCAGAGAATGACAATCATGAAAAAGCTTGCTGGTACAACGTGGGGAGCAGATGAGAAAGTTCTCAAGAAGTTATATACTGGACGGGTGAGGCCAGTACTGGAATATGGCATTGCAGCTTGGGCAACAGCAGCTAAGTCAACTTTAACAAAATAAGTAGAGTCCAAACCAAGGAATGCGAATCATAACTGGAAGCCTGAAGACAACGCCTATTAATGAACTAGAAAAGATCACTTGTTTACAACCAATGCAGGATAGAAGAGATAGCAGAGCCCAGCAACAAGCAGAAAAAATTTAGAAGATTGACAGACCACCCTATGTACAACAGATTTAATGGTTTTGGAAAGGGAAGACTGAAGCGTTGCAACTTTGTAGAAACTGCAAAACGAAGGATTAGGGCAGATCCTATACTTAACATATCAACAGTCAAGCCCATACACAATGCACACAAGTTCCCAGCTTGGAGACAGCAGCAACTGCCTGAGATGATAGAAAACATTCCTGGTATTGAGAAAAGAACACTCAGCATGAAACCGAAAGAAGAGAAATAACCCTAAACTACATAAAAGAACATTACCCAAGCAGGAATTGGACCCATGCATATACAGATGGATCAGCCAAAAATTCAATAGAGAATGGAGGAGGGAGGAATTCTCCTAAATTTAAAAAATGGAGTGAAAAAACACATTCAATGGCAACTGGAAAATTTTCAAGTAACTTCAAAGCGGAGGTAGAGGCTCTGAAAACTGCAGCAGAAATGCTCCTGATGGAGGAAAATAAAGAGAAGCAAATAGCTATCTTCACAGATGCAAAGTCAGCTGTCTCAATACTGAAGAGCAATAACAGCACAGAACTAACTGACCTAAGAGCAGCACTCCATGGTCTATGCCAGAAATCCAAAAAAGTTGTAATACAGTGGATCCCATCACATTGCAGTATACCTGGAAACGAAGAGGCTGACAGACTGGCAAAAGAGGGCGGACGACTACCACAGCCTGACATAGACATAACCTATAATGAGGCAAAGAGGTTGATAAAAAGCACTTATAGAACCAAATGGGAATCAGAGCATCCAGGCCATCAGAAGGATGATGCATATTACAAACTCGACCGAAGAGAACAAGTAGCAATCTTCAGACTCCGCACAGGACATAACAGGCTGAAATACCACTTGTTCAATAAACTAAAGATAGGAGATACCGATGAATGTAATTGTAGAACTGGAAAAAATGCAGCAAAACATTTGCTGCAGGATTTCCCAACGTATGCAGAACAGAGAAAGATATTTTGGCCCACACCTGCTTCATTTGAGGACAAGCTCTATGGAGATATCAACAAGCTCAAGTTGACCGCAGCTTACTTTAACTATATACAGGTTGACATTTAAAGGTGCATGAAGACCCAGAGGCATGAAATGGAATATTGCTTGGATAGCAAATCCATTATGTGGAAAGTCCAAATCGAAAGCTCGCTGTGTGGGCTTCATAAAAGGTGGAAAAGTGTCCTAGTGGCACCAAATGGAATATTGCTTGGATAGCAAATCCATTACGTGGAAAGTCCGAATCAAAAGCCCATTGTGTGGGCTTCATAAAAGGTGGAAAAGTGTCCTAGTGGCATGAAATGGAATATTGCTTGGATAGCAAATCCATTACATGGAAAGTCTGAATCGAAAGCTCACTGTGTGGATGTCATCTGCAGACTGCATACTTCTGGTTTCCGGAAGAACAGCCTATGGTGAACGGAAGGCCCAATATACGGAAGTGAGGCTAAACAGCCATGTGCAGGACGTGACGATTCCTTGGGTGAGCCCAGTACCAGAGCGCTATGTATCGGCTCTGCAAGTATGGAAGCCTCCTTGGATGGCGGGGAATGCCCATGGTCTGCCCCTGCCTTCCCTTGAGGGCTGACCAGGATCTTTGGCTGTTCTATATGGACCAGCTGGGATGGGGGATAACACCACAACAGTGAGAGTCAAACGTCCTAAGAAACCCCCGGAAGGGTTAACCCGGTAACAAATGCCCGCAGAAGTCGGATGTGTCGGCCTAACGGCGCAAGAACGCAGCTCTGCTGTAAACAGGCACAACGCAATCACATCCGAAAAAAAACACCCCGGATGAACGAAGAAGAAGAAGAAGATGTCCTGAGTGCAGTGATGTCGGTTCTTAACTCAACTCAACTCAACTCAACTTAGTGCATACCACAACAAATAGTATATTAATGTATTTGTTTCGTTTCACGGTGTGCGTGAGGGATGTGAAATCAACATTTTCGATTGTCTGTCCCCTAGAAAAGACAAAATGGCGTTGAAGCTGAGCAGGTTGAATTTCGCACTGCAAGTATGTAGAAGGTTCTCCGCAAAAGCTGCCGAAGGACAGGCTAGTCATTCCCATGGTATGACATTTATTTGCGTACATAAATTGCCGTATATACTTTTTTTCCAGATTATTAGTTGATAAATTATTAAAGACTGTTTTGACATTTCTTTATCAATGGGGACGACGCAGAGGTCAGTTTGGGGAAGACAAAAAATGTATGACAGATAAAACATATCTTATGGTTATCGCACTCAGTAGGTGCTGTAAATACATATACAGAAATATATACTAACATTAGGGCTGACAAGGTTGAGTCAAGAACCGACATCATAGTACTCGGGATATTTCATTCCATACGTTCTGCGACCTCATCTTCAACAACCAGTACCAGAAAATCATATCACAATGTCAATTTGACAATGGTCAATATCATATATGCAGGATGTGGCAGATGATCTCCAGATGGGTGTATTGGACGCGGGACATCTTGCTTATGACTTAAGACTGAGAAGTTTTCCAGAAGGTTGTTATGGGGGAGAGGTTCTGCAAAGGACATGCTACGCTACTGAATGAATGAATAAATCATATCTGTGACTGTTCACTTAGGGGTAGTCTATGGGTTAGGGGTAGTAGTTGTAAGTGCAGTTACACAGTCCTACTTAGCAGGTTTCAAAGTGGGACACAGGCGATTTGGAAGCAGACCACTTTGCATTGACTTTTACAATAGTATGTCCTGTCATTCAAAAACAAAAAGCAATTGCAAACTACAGAACGTAAAATTGTGCCTCCCCCCCCCCCCCCCCCCCCTCCAAAAAAAAATCAGAAAATGCTGGAGTGGTTGCAATGTCTTATATAAAGACATGGAACTAAAATTTAAACTGTATAAATAAATTGTGAGGTCAACATTGTTAGAATTAAACGAGAGAATAAAATACTGGAATTGCTGAGGTAGTTTGGCAGTCTATTTGTGTTATACACATAGCTGGCACCAGAGGTAGAATATCTAAACAGCCCTTTTTTTTCTCAGGAGCCAGCTTATTTATTTTTTCAAATCTGAGAAAATGATTGAAAATTCAGGCGCCAGGTGGAAATTGCCAGGCACCATGTTGACTATGCATCTGGATTTTTCGACCCCTGGTTAGCACCTTTTTGCAGCCCTTGTGA
The DNA here is from genome assembly GCA_014155875.1 of Cepaea nemoralis. Lineage (NCBI taxonomy): Eukaryota > Metazoa > Mollusca > Gastropoda > Stylommatophora > Helicidae > Cepaea > Cepaea nemoralis. The sequence continues at coordinate 172,002 of JACEFZ010009679.1, read as the reverse complement.
CATTGCAATTCTTCTTAGGCACTGGTATGAAAAAATGGTATGAGTGTCGGTCGTTCAGACAGCAATGGCAAACTACTGAACATAAACTTGCCAAGAAATCACAAACAGCCCAAACATGATGGGGTTGGCTGCTATGTCCTGTAAAGGATATGCAACTAACATTTAGGCACTGCGCTTATGTTTGAACATTACTGTCATATCTTATCAGCTGCCTTTTGCAAAATTGTGCATTTTTTTTTTTTGTTGGGTGTCTGGTAAAGGCTCGCTTCCATTGCATACGGACACACTTTACCCCCACACACTAATTCAGTATGCAAATATTGAATCTGAATGAACACAAAATGTAATTGGGAAGCACTATGGAAGGAAAAACACTGCTATACAAGAGACACAGACCAATTGGCAAATAATGCCCCATTACAGCTGGGAAGAAAAGAACAGCATGAACAGGGCTGATATAATCAGTGCAGTACAGAATCAGCTGCAAGATACTTCCACATAATTCCTAATTTCTCTGCTAATTGTCCATGATTCACTTCCGTACATCAGGATTGGCTCAGTATAGCTTCTAAGAAATGTTTGTCTGCCTTGATTAACAAAGATAAATTACAGAGAATATTCTTCATCTTGAGAAATACTGCTCTACCTTGGGCTATTCTACATTTACCTTGCTGAATACATGGTCCATATGCTGTTATTAAAGTACCCAATATTGACCTGTTGAGACTTATTCCATTCACTTTGATGTTGAATTTATACAACTTTTCTTTGTAATAGCCATTACTTCCTGTTTTTCTGTTAGTCACATTAAGCCCTTTATTAAGACCTTCTGTTGCATTTATTTCTATTATTAGCGAGCCCCATCATCAATTTAATTTTGAGTATTTACTAATGAGACCACGACAGATAGATAGGCCTTGAAATTCAAAGTCTAATGGTACCTCAATTATGCTTGGATGTCAATTATGAGTGTCGATATTTACATCTGAGTGTCAAAATCTCGATACAGATTTCGCCATTACTATTCCTAAACTTTGAGACTGGAGAATCGTGTCCATTGTTATTGCCACTTCCGGCCCAATTGGTTGTCTTAGACTGGCCGCTGACGGATATTAAATCTGACTTCATCCATATGATCCGTCATGTTAAATGATAAAAAATAGTACAAGTATACAAATAAATTATTAATAATCTTTAAACTTGTATTATTTTTAACTTTAGTAGTTTTAATTGCATGTTTGAGCGTTAAACAGTTCCAGACCGGCAGGCGCCATCTTGGAGTTCCATTGACAAAGATTTTTTTTTAACGACATTTCAAGCTATTTAAGCAATGAAACTCTCTAAATATATGTAAAAATGGGTGAATAATTCAAATATCCATCTAAAAGTATTTAAAAATTAAGAAAACAAGCTTTAAAATATAAAAGTACTTACTTTTTGTCAAATAATTATGTTTATTTAAAAGGTCATGATAATTTAAACCAATCGCCGTGCACGGAATACTAGGCTAACCTTTCCTGGAAAACCCTAGATGATGTATGTTGTTGCCATGTGATGAAATGAATGAATGAATGACGTCGAAAGAATGCATGGTAGTACTTAGATAGCGACTTCCGGGACACGGTTTTTTTTGGCGGGATGACACCGTACTGTGTTTGTTTTTACTTCGGGTAATGTGGCACGATGGAACACCCTACTATTATCTCTTGTAACTATGTTTCATTTTCAGTGTTAAAACCATGTCATCAGCTTAACACAGGTTGCTTACATTATGCCCACTGTTACACCGGGCATGTGCTGTATGGATCTGACTTAATTTGCTGTACAAATTGAACAAATCAGAAGATGTACACAACTCATATTGTTTTTTGGTGATTTTCTGTTTGCTGGCTTTGAACTCAAGCATAGTCCATACATGTGCTACTACTTCTAGCACACTGCACTGATTTTTGTGTGTGGATTAGCTTTCCCTATTACCAGTGTCCCTCACCATCAGGCGAACCCACTCTGACTTCTGAGATACTTGTAATTTACATCCCCAAGTCAAGGACAAGAGTCAATATGTTGGTCCAACTGACCGGTGGAGGGGTTGAACTCACTACCTCGGCATGAGCAGACTGGAGTTTAAGAATGAGCCTTGTTATCCATTCAGCCATGCTGACTTACATTGTTTCTGGTGTTGAAAATGTCCCAATTAGCTGTCAACTTTTATGTCTGCTCTTTGTTGCCAATACATGTTCTTACCTTATTATTCTCAGATCTTTACTATGTGTGTTACAAATTTCCAACATTCTTATGATTTCTTCGTGTTTCCCCTTTTCAAATGCCTTTGGGTAGCCAGTAAAGCACAAATGTATTCCTCTGTATTTCAATCATTCTTTCTGTTAATGTTCTCAAGATGTATATTGTTGTTTGTGCTTGTACCTTCCACAAATCCACACAGCTCGCCTCCAATTTCTGATTAAATTTTATTTCTTATGCTTCTTGTTATAATGTTCATCAGTAGAAATATTTACAGCGCCCCTGAATTTTCATGCATTTTCTTACCAAAAAGAATGTGCTGGCTTCTGAGAAAAAAAGGGGTTGGCTACTGAATTTTAGTTTTTTACTATCTCAATTCTCCAGGGTACACTCTATAGACAGTAACTGCTAAAACTTGAAGCTTTCACAGCCCTACGAAATTTGTGGAAATCACAGGAACTTCAACTTAATGCCAGACTTAGAATATGTAACTCCAGTATTACATTAAAGACGTGGTTCCTGAGACGAATGTTGCGATTTCCTTGGTCTGCCAGAGTAACTAACACAGATTGTCTGAAAGAGGCTAATGAAACGAGAACGCTGTGTACACTTATAAGAAAGAAACAAATAGCTTTCTTTGGTTATGTGATAACTGTGGCATTGGAGAACATCGTGACAACTGGAAAGGTCGAGGAGAAGAGAGGCAGAGGCCAACCAAGAGAAATTATGCTTGACGGATTGAGACGGTGTCATGGAGGAATATCAACAACAGAGTTGATCCAGAAAACCAAAGACCAAGATCTGTGGAGTCATGAAAGCCTACGCCAGCTGGCATGGCACTTGATGATGATGGGTATTAAATTGGTACCACTTGAGGGATCAGAAACATGGAGAAGACAAAAGAATGACTAATAAACTACAAACATTCAGTAACTGATGCCTGGACAGGATAGTGAGGCCCAATCATTATGTTGTGGGGCTCATGGAGAGAATGAAACAACTTCTAGTGAATCAAGAGATTAGAAAAGGACGCTGGATGTAACACACATTAAGAAAACCTAAGGATAGTATAGATAGACACCCCTTGTCACCCACAGAGGGAACGAAATAGTGGGAGACCTAAATACACACACAAAGAGAATTAAAGGCAGATATTTTCTTCTTTTTCTACGTTTGTCCAGAATGTTCTTGTAGACGTAATTGTGTTGTCTGTTTACGGCAGAGCTGCGATACTTGCGCCTTTTGGCAGACACATGTGACTTCTGTAGGCATTTGTTGACCAGGTTAACCTTCCCGGGTGTTTCTTAGGACGTTTGACTCTCACTGTTGTGGTGTTATCCTCCATCCTAGCTCGCCCATTTAGAACAGCCAAAGACATCCTGGTCAGCCCTCAAGGGAAGGCAGGGGCATTCCCAGCCATCCAAGGAGGTTCCATAATTGCAGAGCCATCACATAGAGCTCTGGTACTGGGCTCATCCAAGGAATCATGTCCTGCACATGGCTGCTTAGCCTCACTTCTGTAAATTGGGCCTAAAGGCAGATATGAATGAGCAAGAGATAGACATTACAAGTGGGAAGATAAGATGAGGGTAGGTCAGTATGGCTGAATGGATAAGAACATGTGTTCTTAAACATCTGATGTGTTGACGAGGTGAGGGGTTCAACCCCTACACCGTACAGTTGGACTAAAATGTTGACCTATCGTCCTTGACTTTGGGACATAAATTACAAGTACCTCTGAAGTCAGAGTGGGTTCGCCTGATGGTGAGGGACACCGTTAATAGGAAAAGCTAGTCCACATACAAAATTCAGTCCAGCATTGCTATAAATAGTGTGTATGGACTATGCTTGAGTTCAAAACGAGCGAGCGTATAAAAAAAATCACAAGAGACTAACAGCAGTCTAACAGAATGTATGGTCAGGGCCAGCCAGAGACAGACAGTGTCGGAGATCCATTGCAACCAACTTTTATTGTGAATTTGTGAAGACGCCAAATATGATGACATGGAGAGAGCTGCAGAAGATAGGAAGGCTTGGTGTGAGTTGGTTACGCCCAAGTAATGGTAAAGAGGAGGAGAAGAAGCAGCTTAACTCTGACCATTATCTTTGATATTCTGCTAGAACAATCCGCGCATGCTGAGAATATTTTACATTTTTTGTGATTGTGCAGAATCAGCTTCAACCTGGAAGAATGCTTTCTTCTTACTGGGTTTGCCTGCTGTAGCCTCAGTCTACTACTACGCCTTTTATATGGTGCCCCAGCATCCGGAGAGACAAGAGTTTGTGCCCTACGCTCATCTGCGTTTCAGAAACAGGGTAAGTTTACAATGTTATTTATTTAGTTGACAGATCATCCTCAGTGATTATCGAACCATTCAGTCCATAAGTGCTCGGATCCCTTCCTCAGTAAATCCTGCAGCATGTAGTGGCTAACGACACCAGTTCTGTGTTGGTTTATTAATCTTCTTTGGCTCCCTGCATAGTGCTCTTGTCTGGCCACACCTCTTTAAACTTGCTGTTTTCGCAGTCTGATCATGGTTGTAGATTCACAGTCGATCACTTTGTTCTCGCAAACGACTTAATTCTCATAGAGCATTCTGTATATCAGCCTGGTCCGTGGCTCGTCCATCCTCCACAATAGCCTTAACCGCAAGCCTGCTCATTTTCTTCTACACCCACATGCCCTGGCACAAAAATGAAACTAATCTTTGCCAGCCGTGACCGCTCCAGAGACACCAACCACTGTCTTCGGACCCTACCCATCTCTATCTTCCTGAACACACTGAGTCACCAAGGAAGCATGCCTGAGTGAATGTCTGTGTCTCAGTCCAAGTTATTGCTTTACTTACTGCCATGACTGCCATAGTCAGACTACTTGTGGTCAAGGCAAAAGAACCACAATTTTCCATCACAATTCTCCCTCCAGCCTGAGCTGTAAATGCCCATGAACTTCTCAGGCATCGAACGACCGATCCATCTGTGTAAATGACTGCATTACCCTCCAAAGAATTCTCGAAAGTCAAAGGCTGTACTTCCGCCTCCACAGCAACCGAATTTTCTTGTCTGAATTTTCTGTCTAGTTGAATGCAAATTGAAAAGGACGTTCAGAACTCTGTTGGCACTTATACCCATTCCTCGCCAGGTTCTAAGTCCTCAAGTGAACATATCTGTTGAAGAATGTCTTCAGCTTGACCCATCCATGACTTTCCTCTTTTTAACCTGCTGCCCTTTACCTTCTTAATAGAATGTGTATAGTTCATTTTTAGGCTTGTCGATGCTGATTTGAAACTATGGAATCAGTCAGTAAGTCATAAAAGGATATAGAACTGTTGAAAAATGGTTGTTGGTAGTTTATCAGCATCCAGAGAGAATTGAGTGTGTGACCTACCCATATCTTCGTCTCAGAAACGGTAAATTTCAAATGTGTATAGCTCAAATAATAGGCCTGTTGATGCAGGTTTAAAACTATCTGTGTCAGTCAGTAAGTCATAAAATGATATAAGACAATTGAAAACTGGTTGTTGGTAGTTTATAAAGGTGTCATTGCATGGCTTATCCATCCAGCTTGATGTCTATGTGGTAGATGATAATTGCCGCATGCTTATGCGCATACAAAGCTTCAAGTGCTGGTGGTATTGAAAATGTTGGTCATACTTGAAGATTGCACCACTAAAAACTGCTTGCTGTTGTGGGGTTTTTTGGTTGTATTCCTGAGTACTTATTTACTGCCAAGGATATTTTGCCAAAAGGATTGTACAGCTGATTTGCTGATGATGAATAAATTGTGCATGGAGTGAGAGATAATTTCTCCTTGAGAGATAAGGAGAGATGTAATTACAATAATTGATTTTCAAGTTCGCATCTCGTGTAGTTTAGTATTTACAACCTATTTTGTGACTTCTTCTTCGTTCATCCTGAGTTTTTTTTCGGACGTGATTGCGTTGTGCCTGTTTACAGCAGAGCTGCGTTCTTGCGCCGTTAGGCCGACACATCCGACTTCTGCGGGCATTTGTTGACCGGGTTAACCTTCCCGGGGGTTTCTTAGGACGTTAGACTCACTGTTGTGGTGTTATCTCCCATCCCATCTTGGCCCATATAGAACAGCCAAAGGCATCCTGGTCAGCCCTCAAGGGAAGGCAGGGGCAGACCATGGGCATTCCCCGCCATCCAAGGAGGCTTCCATAATTGCAGAACCATCACACAGCGCTCTGGTACTGGGCTCACCCAAGGAATCGTCACGTCCTGCACATCGCTGCTTAGCCTCACTTCCGTATATTGGGCCTTCCGTTCACCATAGGCTGTTCTTCCAGAAGCCAGAAGAATGCAGTTTGTAGATGACATCCACACAGTGAGCTTTCGATTCGGACTTTCCACGTAATGGATTTGCTATCCGAGCAATATTCCATTTTGTGCCCCTAGGACACTTTTTCCACCTTTTATGAAGCCAACACATTGAGCTTTCGATTCGGACTTTCCAAGTAATGGATTTGCTATCCAAGCAATATTCCATTTCATGCCTCTGGGAGGCTTGTGTAACCGACATGCCTGTGGTATGAAGTGTGGCAGTCTAAATACTTCTTCATGTACATTTAAATGTCAACCTGAATACAGTTAAAGTAAGCTGCAGTCGACTTGAGCTTGTTGATATCTCCATAGAGCTTGTCCTCGAATGAAGCAGGTGTGGGCCAAAATATCTTTCTCTGTTCTGCATATATTGGGCACTCTTGCAGCAAATGTTTAGCTGTAATTTTACCAGTTCCACAATTACATTCATCTGTATCTCCTATCTTTAGTTTGTTGAACAAGTGGTATTTCAGCCTGTTATGTCCTGTGCGGAGTCTGAAGATTGTTACTTGTTCTCTTCGGTCGAGTTTGTAATATGCATCATCCTTCTGGTGGCCTGGATGCTCTGATTCCCATTTGGTTCTATAAGTGCTTTTTATCAACCTCTTTGCCTCATTATAGGTTATGTCTATGTCAGGCTGTGGTAGTCGTCCGCCCTCTTTTGCCAGTCTGTCAGCCTCTTCATTTCCAGGTATACTGCAATGTGATGGGATCCACTGTATTACAACTTTTGTGGATTTCTGGCATAGCCCATGGAGTGCTGCTCTTAGGTCAGCTATTTCTGTGCTGTTATTGCTCTTCAGTATTGAGACAGCTGACTTTGCATCTGTGAAGATAGCTATTTGCTTCTCTTTATTTTCCTCCATCAAGAGCATTTCTGCTGCAGTTTTCAGAGCCTCTACCTCCGCTTTGAAGTTACTTGAAAACTTTCCAGTTGCCACTGAATTTGTTTTTTTCACTCCATTTTTTAAATTTAGAAGAATTCCTCCTCCTCCATTCTCTACTGAATTTTTGGCTGATCCATCTGTATATGCATGAGTCCAATTGCTGCTTGGGTAATGTTCTTTTATGTAGTTTAGGGTTATTTCTCTTCTTTCGGTTTCATGCTGAGTGTTCTTTTTCTCAATACCAGGAATGTTTTCTATCATCTCAGGCAGTTGCTGCTGTCTCCAAGCTGGGAACTTGTCTGCATTGTAAATGGGTCTGACTGTTGACATGTTAAGTATGGGATCTGCCCTAATCTTTCGTTTTGCAGTTTCTACAAAGTTGCTACGCTTCAGTCTTCCCTTTCCAAAACCACTAAACCTTTTATACATAGGGTGGTCTGTCAATCTTCTAAATTCTTCAGCTTGTTGCTGGGCTCTGCTATCTCTTCTATCCTGCATTGGTTGTAAACAAGTGATCTTTTCTAATTCATTAATAGGCGTTGTCTTCAGGCTTCCAGTTATGATTCGCATTCCTTGATTTTGGACTCTACTTATTTTGTTAAAGTTTGACTTAGCTGCTGTTGCCCAAGCTGCAATGCCATATTCCAGTACTGGCCTCACCCGTCCAGTATATAACTTCTTGAGAACTTTCTCATCTGCTCCCCACGTTGTACCAGCAAGCTTTTTCATGATTGCCATTCTTTGCCTTGCTCTTGTTCGATTTTTCTCAACCTGTGTTTTCCATGTCAGGCGACGATCAAATGTGACTTCTAGATAGTTTGGATTTTCTTCATGGCGCAATATTTTTCCATTCAATACCAGCTTAGGTTGCTGAGTTTTAGTTGAGAGGGAGAACACTGTGCATGTTGTTTTCTCCTCACTTATCTTCACTAGCCATGATTTTGACCAGTCCTCTAGCGCTAATAGGGCTTGCTGTATTCTGCTGTTAGCTGTACTAATATATTCTTCAGATGTCCATATGGCTAGGTCATCTGCAAAGGATGATGTGTGTACTCTGGCTGGAAAATTGTCTGTGATGTCGTTTATATATGCTAGGAATAATGTTGGTGAAAGAACTCCTCCTTGGGGGACACCTTGCTCCAACAGCATCATTTTGCTTGTTTGTCCTTGTACTTTTGTCCTGGCAGTTCTGTTCTCAAGGTAGTGGCTGATCCAATTGTACATTTTCCCACAAACATGCATTTTTTGCAGTTTTACTTTCAGTCCTTCCATACTTTATCAAATGCTTTTTCTAAATCTACCCAGACCACTAGTGTGTGCTTTTTCTCTTGGAAGGCATCCTCTATTTCCTGAGCTATATAGGTTATTTGATCTTCAGTGGATCTGTACTTTCTGAATCCTGCTTGGTGTGGTGTTAAGAGTTTGTTTTCTTCCAGATGCCATGTTAGCCTGCCATTGATAATGCGTTCCATTAATTTTCCTACACAGCTAAGTAGACTGATAGGTCGATAGCCATTTGGTTCTTCCAGGTCTTTTCCTTTCTTTGGGACTGGTATTAGTATAGCTTCCTTCCATGCTTGTGGGACTATTCCCCTCTTCCAGCTGTAATTTAGGACTGCTAGTAGTTTCTTTTTTGCCTTAGTGCCTAGTCCTATTAGCATTTCATTTGTGATTCCATCCTTTCCTGGTGATTTCTTCTTTTTTTAGGGTATTCATTGCCTGTTCAATTCTTCCATTGTTCCATCATATATTCTGCTGCTGTCTCTGTATTTCTATGATGTATCTGTTTATCTTTGATTGCTTTCTTCTGTTCGGTTGTAATATCAATGTGGTTTGCACTGGCATAGTGTTCCATTAGTGCATTTGCAGCCTTTTTTCCTGTAAGCAAGGCATTTCCTTGTTTAATTGTTATTTGTTTGTTTCTAGGTCCTTCATTGTTCATGGCTTTCACTAGTTTCCATAGTTTGTTTCCATCCCTGTCAAAATTCAGGTTTTCTGTTTTTTTCCTCCAACAATCTCTTGTTGTTTGATTTACTGTTCTTTTATATTTTGCTGAGATGGCTTTGAGAGAGATGTTCGCTTCAGTTGTTTGTTCTCTCTCTGCGGTCTTCCTAGCATCTTCAACTTTGTCCTCCAAAATTTGTAGTTCTTCATTCCAGTATGGTTTGTAATTTTTCCTCGCTCCTCTTGGAATAGACTCAGTGGCCGCCTGTATTATTGCTCTGTTTAGACTTTCCACCATTTGCTTCATGTTGCCATATCGTGTATTTATGTTTTCACAATATTTGTCTGTTAGTATGGCAAATCTGTCCCAATCTGCTCGTTTGTAATTCCAGCGGGGCAAAGGCTTTTGCTCCTGTGGAACATACATCATATTCATTACAAGCTTGATTGGTCTGTGGTCACTACCTGCTAATTGGTCAAGCACGTGGCGATCGATTTTGTGGAGGATGTCTCCTGTGCAGAAAGCTAAGTCTGGAGTAGAAGTGGTAATCCATCTTCTGGAGTAGAAGCTCGGTGTGTCAACCACTTTATTGAGTAGATGGAGATTTGAGTCTATTTCCCAGTCCTCCACTTCATCTCCTCTTTTGTCAGTATCTGGGTATCCCCATCTTTCTGAACGGCTATTAAAGTCTCCGACAACAATGCAATTTGAGTCAGTTATTTTCATGTTTGAGAGTGTAAGATCCTTATCTGCCGGGCTATACAGATTGTAAATTCTTATTTTCACGTCCTTTATCATTATATCAACACCTATAATTTCCGTTTGGTTGTCAGAGATCACAGATACTTCGCTGCAAGGTATTGTATTTCGTGTAAGTATTAGAACTCCTCCTTTGTGTCCTTTGCGGTCGAAACGTGTGGCCTGATATCCCTCGACTGAAAATGTGCGATTGGCGTTGAGGTGTGTCTCTTGAATGCATGCCACATCTATTCTATCTTTATGAAGACGCTGTGTTAGGGGGGCTTTCTTGTTATAAACTCCTTCGGCATTCCACTGTAGTATGTTGAGTGTCCGGGGTGTTTGGTCAATAGCTCTTAACCTACTCCTCTGTGCCTTGACTCCACAGCACAGGGGAAGGTGACCACCAGTAGTCATGGGTGGACCCCCTCGAGGCAGGGGGCCCGGCACTATCACCGCCTGATGGGACTTACCGGGATTAGCACCATAACGATTAATTTTAATTTGTGACTTCATGAATTAAGTTACGTTGCACTGCTTTGTCAAGCCTGTGGCTCAGTACATCCGATTTCGACAAGCATTTGTTCGGGGTGCTTTCCCTAGCCTTTGACTGTCCCCAGTCTACCTACAAGGCAGCAGGTTTGTGTGTCACTTGGTCTGGTCCCTCTCCCTTGACCTGTCTGACATGGGTGACCCTACCAGTAGCTGTGCTACCGTCGGCATAGCTCTTGGGGTCATTGGAACACACAAGCCCCTCTACCTCGACAAGGTGGACACACGGTAGAGGGGATTTTGTGACTGATGTACTGATTTATCCTCGTACTCATCTACCCAAAATGGCCGGCTAGTTGGCTTTGGGAGTGCCTATTGTAATGGAGGTTAGCATGGTCGCATGGATAAGATCCCTCGCCAGTGTGCATATGGCGAGGTGGCGGGTTCAATCCCTACACCTGTCAATTGGACTAAAATGTTGTCTTCTTGTCCTTGACTTGGGGACGTAAATTACTAGTACTCCAGAAGCCAGAATGAGTTCGCCTGATATAGTATGTCCCGAAAAGAATGCTTTCATTCACGATCAATTATTTTGAAAACTGTCTGTTGCATCGTTATGAAATTTTTACAGCCGTCTTATATTTACCCCCACCCAAGGAATATGTCTTTGATAGGTCCAAAAACAACTTAAATCATCGAAAGCGGCGACATTTCTTTGATGTTTTGCTGAAAAACTAGTGATTTCTCGCTAACAAATTTATGTTTACAGTAATGAAAGCCCCGCCAATTCGGATGACACAAGGCGTATCCGGATTCGTATGGGAGTGGGTGCAATGACTGAAGTAGCTTAAAATCGACAGGGTCGGCTGCATTGCACCGGGTTTTTATCCCATATGGCTCAGTTTCTTTCTGCAGCGCGGAAAGCGTCACACAAAGCGCGAGCTCCGTACCTCCAGCAATGACCCTCGGGAGTCTCCGAAAAAATGCACTCGTGAAATGGGCGCGGCCCGGAATCGAACATAAGCCTTCAGAGCCCGAGTCAGGCAGCTTGACCACTTCACCACAGAGAATCCCGAGAGGGGTGCAATGTGTAATATTAGTAAAGACAGAGAATTTACAGAGGCATGGGGTAAATAATTTGTAAATTGACAGGAAAGTAGAAGGAATGTATTTCTTACTTTATTTTTCATTTCCTTCTTGTTTCTTCAGCTTCTTCTTCTTCTTCAGCGTTCCGAGCCATTGAGGTTCTTTGCTGCAGATACACCGTCTCCATTTGTCTCTCTGGTGGACCTTCTCTTGCCAGTCGTTGATTCCAAGTGCTTGTAGGTCTGTATATGTATTATCTCTCCACCGCCTTCTTGGTCTACCTCGGGGTCTACGGTCATTTATTTCCTGATTGTAAGCGAGTTTTGTTTCCCTATTATCTTCCATTCTTTCTATATGCCCCAGCCATTGTAGTCTGTTAGCCTTCATGATACCAGTGATTAGCGGGGACTTAAACAGATCATAAATGTCTTTGTAAATTCTTCTTTTCCACTCTCCACTTTGTGTATCCCTAATGGGTCCAAAGATGCGTCTTAAAATTTTGTTCTCAAAGGTTTGTAACAAGGCTTCGTCTCCTTTCATTGTACTCCAGGTTTCAGAGCCATACAGCACAACTGGTCTGATCAGTGTTTTGTATATTGTGATTTTGGTGTTACGAGATAGCGCATTTGATTTTAGTAGATGTTGTAGTGCATAGTATATCTTATTTCCAGAGTTGATTCTAGTTTGTATTTCTTCCCTTATGATGTTGGAGCAGTTGAAGATTGTACCCAGGTATTTGTATGTTTCCGTTCTTTTAATGGTCATATTATCTATTTGTATGTGGCCAGAGTTTTTAGCCATTCTCTTGAAATTACCATATATTCTGTCTTATCTTGGTTGATAACCAGCCCCATCTGTTGGGCTTTTTCTTTTAAGTGAGTCAATATTTCCAATGTCTTTTGTTCACTTTGCCCTATAATATCTATATCATCTGCATAACCAAGCAGCTTGGATGTTCTTCCAATATCACATTCCTCCTTTACCTTCCTTAAAACTTTCTCTAGAGCCAGATTGAAGAGTAGCAGCAATAGTGCATCACCCTGTTTCAAGCCAGATGTTATTTGGAAAGGGTCTCTTCAGCTGCTGGTTAATAATGTGTACACAAGTATTCATGTTAGCTTTTTATATTGAGTTCGTGAAAGCTTCCAAATAGCTGTGCGTTAAAGTGTGTATGGAGTGACCAGAAATGATACCGCAATTTAGTCATCATGTTTCCATTTTTAAGGATCTGTTCAGCTGTCTGTGTAGTTTGTTCACACGTACATATGGGTGACAGACCCGCTTTGAGTCTTCGTGAAAGATTGTCTACTCTGCTGTTTACCGTTCAGAGACGGAACACGATTACCTGTTTTGCACTGTGAAAATAGTTGTCAGTGTCTCTGTAGTGGGCTTTCTTCTTAACGACCAAGATGTTGGTCCTCTTTTCATTGAGGTTTATTTTATAGATTGATTCGTATGCACGTGTGTTGTCCCCTAATTTGACAATGTGTTTGCTCTCACGTTTCTTGTTATGCCACAATATGTCAGTTTCCACCGCAATATTACTCTTCTGTTGGTTTTCAGTGCGTTTATTTTGTGTGTTCAATACAGCTGTTTATCACCGCTGAGGGCTTGCGGAATTGAAAATTCATCACTGTGGAATACACACTGTTGCCATTGACATTATGCTGATGCTGTAATGTTTAGGGCCTGCAATTCTTCTGAAAATTTTTAGCAAAATATCCCAGTTGGTGTGCATGTGGGTTAAGGTTTACGATCTGCTCAGACCTTAATCTGTGTCGGACGATTCCAGTAGGTTGATGACTGCTCTCGGTTGCATAAAATTCAATCCATCCTTTCTCCAATAATCCTCTTCCTCTTTCAACACACGGTCCTCACATTTTTCCAGTAACATTTATCAATATTTAATAGCGCGGACTGGATTAGTATCCTGACGTCGGACAATTTGAATATAGTATTGTCAGCTGCCACCTGTCCTTTAATTTTAGCCCACACAAGTTCTATAGGGTTAAAATGAGAATGGTACAGCGGAAGTCTCAAGCACCCATGACGATGCTTTTCTATCAACTTGTCGATTTGATATTTCTTGCTTTTTGGCGTCTGTTTTACAAGGGACAACAATTCTAGCTAGAAATACGTTTCTGGAAATGGTATGTTTTCCATTCGGAGTCATATCTTTATTGCTCCCTTTGTGCTCGATGCTGTAGGTATTTTGTCTTCTTGGGCAACAATATTGATATCATGCATTGTCCATAATTGGACACGACGGTCTATCTAGGGATGGAAGCACAGTATTATCAAGCCAATCTCTAAATACATTTAAAAAAAAAAAATTTGTGTATCCCTTACGGGACGTTGCAGTCAACACCAGCATTTTCAGCTGCTGTTGATGTACTAGGCAAGTGTTACGTTCAGTAGTTTGCCATTGCTTTCTGAACGACTGGCCCCTATACCTTTTTCGAAAAAACCAGCACCGCTGTGTTTCGAACCCGGGTATACGGGCTCACAAACCGTGTTCACAAGCCCTTAGCCACAGGTACCGGTGCAGTGAAGCCGACCCTGTCGTATATCAAGCGACTTTTTAAATACATTACCATTCATCTTATTATGATAATCCCTATTGTCTGTATACTTTGATACGAACACAAACCCAGCATTCTATTGTAAGCCATTATGCGTATTGCCAGCACTTTATCTGTCCATCCACTGATTGTCATTCCTTATCACTTGTGTGGTGCGCATTGATCCACATTTCATCCAAACACACTATGCCATAATATTCTTTGCGCATTTCCCTTATTTCACGTAGGTATCTGCTTCTCATGGCTCCTAAATGCAGTTGCTCGCAAAGATTATTTCTACCGCCCTTGTACTTTCAAATAGTGAAGATAATGTCCTTATAATTTTCCACAAAGTTTGTTTTGGATAGCTCTATGTTATTGTTCTTTCTGAACCAAACCCTAAGTTTTCTTACAGTCACTGTTTCTTTGGCATCCAGCATTTTTATAATGGATAATCCTGGATATAAAATCCAAAATTTTTATAATTTTAGGAGTCTCCGTGGCGAAGTGGTCAAGCCTTTTGACTCGGGCTCCAAAGGTCATGGGTTCCACGAGTTAAATTTTTGGAGACTTCTGTGGGTCGTCGCTAGAGCTGCAGAGTTTGTGCTTTTGGGCGATGCTTTCCGCGCTGCGGAAAGAGACCAAGCCATGTGGGATAGAACCCGGTGCAGTGAAGTCGACCCTGTCGTATATCAAGCGACTTTTTAAAGCATTTTTATAATAGCTCGCCTTATGACATCTTTGTCAAAGCTGTCTACAATAATCTTTCTACCTACCGTTTGGTTATTGCGTGGTGGTTTAATTCCAGATTCTTGCACCCATCGACGAAATGCCCGTTCACTCAAACCCAATGCGTGCATTGTTCTTTTTTCGGAATTTGTAATAGTATAAAACAGTTTCCTGCGATCAGCTCCTTGACAAAAATATGTGTACAACTTCATAGCGATTCTTTGAAGTGTATAATTTCGCATTCAATCCCATTGAAAAATATTCACACATTTCAATGTTAGCGATAAGTGGTAAGATTTAAAAAAAAAAAATAAAACATTAATCAGGTTTCATGAAATAACCCACATTTTGAGACACCTCTGAATGAACAGTCCTAGTTTAAAAAACGCGGGGAGTTGACATAAGGCCAATCCCGTGATAAAACGTACAATATTCAACACTGGGCGCTGATTGTCTGGCTACGCTGTAATACATTTAAAATTATGAATTTCATCTCAGACCGTAAATTATATACGGCATATAAACAAACTTTGAAATCTGCTGTAAAATCTCCAGAATAAAAAATTATTTGTTGGGTGGACATAATGATAAGGTTATATACTAAATCTCATAATGTTCCCTCAGTTGGTTACTGAGATATGGATGTTTATATTGGGGCCAAAAAAAAAAAAACAAGACTATAGTGAAGAACACTGGTAATAGGGAAAGGTAATCCACACACACACACATCTAGTACCCTCCCCTGTAGTAGCAAGTGTATGGATCTTGAGCTTAAAGGCAGTGAACAAGAATTGTTATTGTGCTCTAACTTCTGTTAAAAGTGCTGTTTCCTTATTTGACTACGGCTCAAAGCATCATTCAGGATGTGCCAGCTACACCTACACAGTTTCACTTCATGATGCAATCACTGAAGCTTATTTGTTTCACAATGGTGTTTACATTAGTTTAGGTGGTGTTTCTCTCCGTACAGTGTTTATTTGTTTAGCTGTTCTGTGTGGCCATACATTGTGTAGGTTATTTGTTTAGCTGATCTATGTGACCAAACATATAGGTTATTTGTTTAGCTGATCTATGTGACCATACATTGTATAGGTTATTTGTTTAGCTGATCTATGTGACCATACATTGTATAGGTTATTTGTTTAGCTGATCTATGTGACCAAACATATAGGTTATTTGTTTAGCTGATCTATGTGACCATACATTGTATAGGTTATTTGTTTAGCTGATCTATGTGACCATACATTGTATAGGTTATTTGTCTAGCTGATCTATGTGACCATACATTGTATAGGTTATTTGTTTAGCTGATCTATGTGACCATACATTGTATAGGTTATTTGTTTAGCTGATCTATGTGACCATACATTGTATAGGTTATTTGTTTAGCTGTTCTGTGTGGCCATACATTGTGTAGGTTATTTGTTTAGCTGTTCTGTGTGACCATACATTGTGTAGGTTATTTGTTTGGCTGATCTATGTGACCATACATTGTATAGGTTATTTGTTTAGCTGTTCTGTGTGGCCATACATTGTGTAGGTTATTTGTTTGGCTGATCTATGTGACCATACATTGTGTAGGTTATTTGTTTAGCTGATCTATGTGACCAAACATATAGGTTATTTGTTTAGCTGATCTATGTGACCATACATTGTATAGGTTATTTGTTTAGCTGATCTATGTGACCATACATTGTATAGGTTATTTGTTTAGCTGATCTATGTGACCAAACATATAGGTTATTTGTTTAGCTGATCTATGTGACCATACATTGTATAGGTTATTTGTTTAGCTGATCTATGTGACCATACATTGTATAGGTTATTTGTCTAGCTGATCTATGTGACCATACATTGTATAGGTTATTTGTTTAGCTGATCTATGTGACCATACATTGTATAGGTTATTTGTTTAGCTGATCTATGTGACCATACATTGTGTAGGTTATTTGTTTAGCTGTTCTGTGTGGCCATACATTGTGTAGGTTATTTCTTCTTTTCGTTCATCCGGAGTGTTTTTTCAGATGTGATTGCGGTGTGTCTGTTATGCGCCCTTGGGCCGAAACCCGTAGGCCAACACATCGACTTTAGCGTGCATTTTTGACCAGGTAGCATTCCTGGGAGACTCTCACTTTTGTGGCGCCATCTACAACCATGCTGGCCAAGGTGGAACGGTCGAAGACAACGGTCATCCCTCAAAGGAAGGCAGGGACAGTCCATAGCATTTTCCGCCATCCAAGGTTGCTTCCATAGTTGCAGGGCCGACACATAACGCCCTGGATCTGGGCTCACCGAGGGAGATCGTCACGTCCTGCTCATGGCTGCTTTAAATCCTCACTTCAATATATTGGTCATTTCGTTTCCCCGGGTCATTCCCGCACAAACCAGACAGGTTTGCAGACGGCATCCACTCAGCGAGTTTTCGGACATGTGCTTGTCGTTGCGCCCATCAGAGCTTTTCCAGGCTCAACAGACATTCGGAAAACTACCCAGTCAGAGCTGTTCCGAACAAGAGCGACATTCGGAAACTAGGTAGTCAGAGCTGTTCCTAGCACGAGAGACATTCGGACGAGACATTTCACTCGGACGTAAATGCGTAGTGTCAATTTTTAGTTTGCCACCCGTAGGACGACACTTCCGACTTCCAGCGGGCATTTTTTAATGAGGTTAGCCATCCTCTGGTTTCGAGGCACGTTGGACTGTTAAGATGTCGCTAACATCTCAGCTGGTCAAGATAGAACGATGAACGACATCGTGGTCGGCCCTCAAGGGAAGGCAGGGGCAGACCATGAGCATTCCCTCGCTATCCAAGGGGGCTTCCATAATTGCAGAGCCGGCACATATTGCTCTGTGACTGGGCTCACCCGAGGAGTTGCCACGTCCTGCTCATGGCTGCTTTAGTTCCTCACTTCCATGTGTTGGGCAACTCGTTTGCCACTGATCGCTCAGGCACACACCAGGGACGGTCAGACTGAAAGCGACACCCACGCTTTTGACTTCGGACCAGCGCAATAGGTTCGCTCGCCGTGCGTTCCATTTTGCGGCATTGAGACGTTCTTCCACTTTTGTCTACACTCTCTATGAGTTAGATACAGTTTTCGCAGCCACTTTCTTCGACTGGGGCACTTTTGACTTTTTGTACTCGCTCACGAGGTAGGCTACTTGTGCTGCCGGATCAGCACCTTACCTTCGTGCAGCGGTGAACGAGAAACGGCCTGGCCTCTCATCCGGGAATCTCTCATATCCCCCAGCTGAGAGCCTTAGAACTTCTATCCGACCTGAGCATGTAGCTTGCTCACGCCTTTATTTTTCAAGAGGTGGCTATCGGCCCGGCTCTCAGGTCCGAGGGTTTGTGGCTTAGAGGCGTTCAGCCACAGCCCTCGACAGGGAGCCTTTAGTGTTTTGTCCGAACCAAGAACTTCTGCCTTTGTGCGTCTGATATAAATTTTGGACTGCTATCCTCAGTCTCACCTGCAGAGCAGCAGGTTGTGTCTCTCTTAGTCTGGTCCCTATCCCATATGCTGTCCGATATGTAGTTTTTCACCCATCGGCAAGCACATGGGGTCGATGGGACACGCAAGCTCCCCCACCACGGCAAGGTGGAGACACATCGGGGGAGTGTATGTAGGTTATTTGTTTAGCTGTTCTGTGTGGCCATACATTGTGTAGGTTATTTGTTTGGCTGATCTATGTGACCATACATTGTATAGGTTATTTGTTTAGCTGATCTATATGACCAAACATATAGGTTATTTGTTTAGCTGATCTATGTGACCATACATTGTATAGGTTATTTGTTTAGCTGATCTATGTGACCAAACATATAGGTTATTTGTTTAGCTGATCTATGTGACCATACATTGTATAGGTTATTTGTTTAGCTGGTCTGTGTGACCATACATTGTATAGGTTATTTGTTTAGCTGTTCTGTGTGAGTAAACATATAAATTATTTGTTTAGCTGATCTATGTGACCATACATTGTATGGGATATTTGTTTAGCTGTTCTGTGTGACCATACATTGTATGGGATATTTGTTTAGCTGTTCTGTGTGACTAAACATATAGATTATTTGTTTAGCTGATCTATGTGACTAAACATATAGGTTATTTGTTTAGCTGATCTACGTGAACATTGTATAGGTTGTCTGTTTAGCTGGTCTGTCTCTCCAAACATTTTGTTAAGTCAAGGAAAGGAATCTCTACATGGGGCAGTCTTCCTAGTGCTGGCAAGTGTCCATATCTTGCACTCTGCATTTACCCATACTGTAAATAATTCATTTTGTGGGCCATATTTGTCATCAGAGATTGCGTCACTGCAAAACTTGGCCTACTCTATGTGACTTTCTCATTCTTAGGATTTTTTAAAAATGTGTACTGAATACAGGTACTTCTGAGCAGCTCCATTGTGTAAGGATATCAGAAATTAACTCTTTGGCACTGGATAGGCCACATTGAGGAAATCTTATATAGTATACGCTGTCTGTCTGTCGTCTAGTGCTGTACCTTGCTGTGTAGGACAGTGGGGTCTTGAGTCTGAGGAATTAAGGCCGCCTGACTAGTGCAGTTGCCACGAACTGTGCAGGTTAGGGTTTTCATTTTGCCACCGACAGAAAAAAAATCAACACCATACCAAGGATTCAAACCTGGGTCTCCCGAAGGAGAACCCGGCATTCTAGTCACTTGGCCAGCTGCTCCTCAAAATATGAGGGAGCTTCAAGTAAAAACCTTAAATAATTAAAACATTTTGTGAATATATTCTGAAAAAGTGAAGAACAAATGTATCATTTTTCAATGTAGTCGACACTGCGTTCAATGCAAGTTCTCCAGCGCCGAAGTGCTTGGATTCCTGTAGAAAAAAATTCTCTTGGTTGCATGTGAAACCACTCATGCACCACCTGCTGTACGTTTTCACCAGACCGAAAATCTGTCACATAAGTCACATGGTTTTGAAAGTTCCTACTCCATTCATACACTTGCTGGCTTGACAGACGTGCATCATCACACTGGACCTTCATCCTCTGATGAATTTCTATGTTTCACCCCTTCACTGGGGTGACCATATTTGTCAGCGTCTCACTTCACACACAGGCACTCCGCTCCTTCATACGCACTCAAAGAAACATCAATTGCGCGTATGGCATTTTTATTATTTAAGTCAGGCGAACCCAATGTAATCACAAGATATATACAGGCGGTAATTTCACATTAATATACAAATGTCGCCCCTTCATACTCTAACAGCATACAATCAGTCTCGCAATCCTATACTCGCTATTCTCAAACTAGCATTCTCGCAACACTAAGCATTTGCTCTCAAGAATCACAAGTGTCCTCCCCTGAAACTGTCCTACGTCCCGTCTGACGTTTTCAAGCTCAACGGCTGGGCTTGTCATGCCCGACCCCGTGCCGTTGTGTGAACCCCATGCTGTCTCAACAGTCTCGTACTGCAGTCTGTCCGTGCTAGAAGAGGTCTGTCGGTGTACTGACATCTAGTCCATTCGGGGCAGTATCCCGTGAACTGTCGTCCCCTTCTATCACCCGGTCTGGTTCTACCGTTACCCTGTCTAAGACACGATCTTGTCCCTTCCTAAGTCCTGTTTCCACTTCATCTACTGTCCTGTAAATGTCCTGTCTTATGACTATCCTGTGTCCTGACTTAGGTCTTGTCTCTAGCCTATCGCTATACTGTAGATGTCCTATCTCCTATATGTCGTTATCTCAGTTGTCTTAACTCTATTCTGTCCCTTGTCCTCTCTATGTCCTCTATTCACACCCTCAACACTCTGACAATATTTAAACTGTCCTTATGATGTAACTTGTTTATCTGCACCATTATGTCATGTGCAATTGAACACTCTAGTCATCATTAACAACAATATTGACAGTTTACAAGATAATGTCTTGATTATTGTAATTTCTATTGCACTTTTTAGGTTTTCATTTGAGGCCCCCTCGTAGTATAAGCAACTGGCAATATTAAAAGTTCATTGTAACATTTGTTTTATTTTGCAGAAATTTCCATGGGGTGATGGTAACCACACCTTATTTCACAACCCATACTACAACGCCCTGCCTGAGGGCTATGAGGAGGGTACTGAAGAGTTGCACCCAGGCAAACACCACCACCACTAGCTTCTGGAGAGTCACCTCTTTGGAGTCACAAATAGCTGGACTTTGTGTTGATGTCAAGACTGTTTGACTTCTTCGGTCACCTCTTTGGAGTCACGATTAACTGGACCTTGTGTCGATGTCAAACTGACTGACTTCTGTAGTTTGTCTTTGTTTTAAACCTAAGTTGAAATTGCTAGTTATATGAATCTGTTTCCTGTATTCAGTGTATTAGAATGTCTTTTTGTTTGCGTGTGAATGTGAAATAGCGTCTTGCTAACAGTTTAAATAAAGAATTGAAAATATATTTGTCGTTTTTATATTTGGTAGATAAACTAGTGTATTTCAGTGTAGGTACAAACCTGGAGTTGTATAATTAGATTATTATTACATAATTAATTGGACTGGTTGTAACATGTGTGAGCTGCCAGCGAGTGATGAAAAGGGTCTTCAAATATTGATTGCCAGGAGAGAATGATATTAAAGAGACATTGACGTTTTAAACACCCCCTCTGCGTGTGTCCACCGTGACTGAGGTAGAGGGGCTTGCACGTTACAATGACCCCAAGAGCTATGCCGACTGTAGCACAGCTACTGGTAGGGTCACCCATGTCGGGCAGGTAGGGCCCAGACCAAGCAACACACAAACCCGCTGCCTTGTAGGTAGACTGGGGACAGTCCCAGGCTAGGGAAAGCACCCCGAAAAAATGCTTGTCGAAATCAGATGTACTGAGCCACAGGCTTGACAAAGCAATGCAACGTAACTTTATTCATAATGTCACAATTTAATATTAATCGTTATGGTGCTAATCCCGCGAAGTCCCATCAGGCGGTGATAGTGCCGGGCCCCCTGCCTCAAGGGGTCCGCCCATGACTGGTAGTCACCTTCCCCTGTGCTGTGGAGTCGAGGCACAGAGGAGTAGATTAAGAGCTATTGACCAAACACCCCAGACACTCAACATACTACAGTGGAATGCCGAAGGAGTTTATAACAATCTCCCTAACACAGCGTCTTCATAAAGATAGAATAGATGTGGCATGCATTCAAGAGACACACCTCAATGCCAATCACAAATTCTCAGTCAGAGGATATCAGGCCACACGTTTCGACCGCGAAGGACACAAAGGAGGAGTTCTAATACTTACACGAAATACAATACCTTGCAGCGAAGTATCTGTGATCTCTGACAACCAAACGGAAATTATAGGTGTTGATATAATGATAAAGGACGTGAAAATAAGAATCTACAATCTGTATAGCCCAGCAGATAAGGACCTTACACTCTCAAACATGAGAATAACTGACACAAACTGCATTATTGTCGGAGACTTTAATAGCCGTTCAGAAAGATGGGGATACCCAGATACTGACAAAAGAGGAGATGAATTGGAGGACTGGGGAAATAGACTCAAATCTCCATCTACTCAACAAAGCGGATGACACACCGAGCTTCTACTCCAGAAGATGGCTTACCACATCTACTCCAGACTTAGCTTTCTGCACAGGAGACATCCTCCACAAAATCGATCGCCATGTGCTGGACCAATTAGCAGGTAGTGACCACAGACCAATCAAGCTTGTAATGAATATGGAGTATGTTCCACAGGAGCAAAAGCCCTTGCTCCGCTGGAATTACAAACGAGCAGATTGGGACAGATTTGCCATACTAACAGACAAATATTGTGAAAACATAAATACACGATATGGCAACATAAAGCAAATGGTGGAAAGTCTAAACAGAGCGATAATACAGGCAGCCACTGAGTCCATTCCTAGAGGAGCGAGGAAAAATTACAAACCATACTGGACTGAAGAACTACAAAGTTTGGAGGACAAAGTTGAAGATGCCAGGAAGATAGCAGAGAGAGAACAAACAATTGAAGCGAATACCTCTCTCAAAGCCATCTCAGCAAAATATAAAAGAACAGTAAATCAAACAACAAGAGATCGTCGGAGGGAAAAAACAGAAAACCTGAATTTTGACAGGGATGGAAACAAACTATGGAAACTAGTGAACGCCATGAACAATGAAGGACCTAGAAACAAACAAATAACAATTAAATAAGGAAATGCCTTGCTTACAGGAAAAAAGGCTGCAAATGCACTAATGATACACTATGCAAGTGCAAACCACATTGATATTACAACTGAACAGAAGAAAGCAATCAAAGACAAACAGATACATCATAGAAATACAGAGACAGCAGCAGAATATATGATGGCAAATCTAACAATGGAAGAAATGGAATAGGCAATGAATACCCTAAAAAAGAAGAAATCACCAGGAAAGGATGGAATCACAAATGAAATGCTAATAGGACTAGGCACCAAGGCAAAGAAGAAACTACTAGCAGTCCTAAATTAACAGCTGGAAGAGAGGAATAGTCCCACAGGCATGGAAGGAAGCTTATACTAATACCAGTCCCAAAGAAAGGAAAAGACCTGGAAGAACCAAATGGCTATCGACCTATCAGTCTACTTAGCTGTGTAGGAAAATTAATGGAACGCATTATCAATGGCAGGCTAACATGGCATCTGGAAGAAAACAAACTCTTAACACCACACCAAGCAGGATTCAGAAAGTACAGATCCACTGAAGATCAAATAACCTATATAGCTCAGGAAATAGAGGATGCCTTCCAAGAGAAAAAGCACACACTAGCAGTCTGGATAGATTTAGAAAAAGCATTTGATAAAGTATGGAAGGAAGGACTGAAAGTAAACTGCAAAACATGCATGTTTGTGGAAAAATGTATAAATGGATCAGCCACTACCTTGAGAACAGAACTGCCAGGACAAAAGTACAAGGACAAACAAGCAAAATGATGCTGCTGGAGCAAGGTGTCCCCCAAGGATAAGTTCTTTAACCAACATTATTCCTAGCATATATAAATGACATCACAGAAAATTTTCCAGCCAGAGTACACACATCCTCCTTTGCAGATGACCTAGCCATATGGACATCTGAAGAATATATTAGTACAGCTAACAGCAAAATACAGCAAGCCTTATTAGCGCTAGAGGACTGGTCAAAATCATGGCTAGTGAAGATAAGTGAGGAGAAAACAACATGCACAGTGTTCTCCCTCTCAAATAAACCTCAGCAACCTAAGCTGGTATTGAATGGAAAAATATTGCGCCATGAAGAAAATCCAAACTATCTAGGAGTCACCTTTGATCGTCGCCTGACATGGAAGACCAGGTTGAGAAAAATCGAACAAGAGCAAGGCAGAGAATGGCAATCATGAAAAAGCTTGCTGGTACAACGTGGGGAGCAGATGAGAAAGTTCTCAAGAAGTTATATACTGGACGGGTGAGGCCAGTACTGGAATATGGCATTGCAGCTTGGGCAACAGCAGCTAAGTCAAACTTTAACAAAATAAGTAGAGTCCAAAATCAAGGAATGCGAATCATAACTGGAAGCCTAAAGACAACGCCTATTAATGAACTAGAAAAGATCACTTGTTTACAACCAATGCAGGACAGAAGAGATAGCAGAGCCCAGCAACAAGCAGAAAAAATTAGAAGATTGACAGACCACCCTATGTATAATAGGTTTAATGGTTTTGGAAAAGGAAGACTGAAGCGTAGCAACTTTGTAGAAACTGCAAAACGAAAGATTAGGGCAGATCCCATATTTAACATATCAACAGTCAAGCCCATTTACTATGCACACAACTTCCCAGCTTGGAGACAGCAGCAACTGCCTGAGATGATAGAAAACATTCCTGGTATTGAGAAAAAGAACACTCAGCATGAAACCGAAAGAAGAGAAATAACCCTAAACTACATAAAAGAACATTACCCAAGCAGGAATTGGACCCATGCATATACAGATGGATCAGCCAAAAATTCAATAGAGAATGGAGGAGGAGGAATTCTCCTAAATTTAAAAAATGGAGTGAAAAAACACATTCAATGGCAACTGGAAAATTTTCAAGTAACTTCAAAGCGGAGGTAGAGGCTCTGAAAACTGCAGCAGAAATGCTCCTGATGGAGGAAAATAAAGAGAAGCAAATAGCTATCTTCACAGATGCAAAGTCAGCTGTCTCAATACTGAAGAGCAATAACAGCACAGAACTAACTGACCTAAGAGCAGCACTCCATGGTCTATGCCAGAAATCCAAAAAAGTTGTAATACAGTGGATCCCATCACATTGCAGTATACCTGGAAACGAAGAGGCTGACAGACTGGCAAAAGAGGGCGGACGACTACCACAGCCTGACATAGACATAACCTATAATGAGGCAAAGAGGTTGATAAAAAGCACTTATAGAACCAAATGGGAATCAGAGCATCCAGGCCATCAGAAGGATGATGCATATTACAAACTCGACCGAAGAGAACAAGTAGCAATCTTCAGACTCCGCACAGCTGAAATACCACTTGTTCAATAAACTAAAGATAGGAGATACCGATGAATGTAATTGTAGAACTGGAAAAATGACAGCAAAACATTTGCTGCAGGATTGCCCAACGTATGCAGAACAGAGAAAGATATTTTGGCCCACACCTGCTTCATTTGAGGACAAGCTCTATGGAGATATCAACAAGCTAAAGTTGACCGCAGATTACTTTAACTATATACAGGTTGACATTTAAAGGTGCATGAAGACCCAGAGGCATGAAATGGAATATTGCTTGGATAGCAAATCCATTATGTGGAAAGTCCAAATCGAAAGTTCGCTGTGTGGGCTTCATAAAAGGTGGAAAAGTGTCCTAGTGGCACGAAATGGAATATTGCTTGGATAGCAAATCCATTACATGGAAAGTCAGAATCAAAAGCCCATTGTGTGGGCTTCATAAAAGGTGAAAAAGTGTCCTAGTGGGATGAAATGGAATATTGCTTGGATAGCAAATCCATTACGTGGAAAGTCCGAATCAAAAGCCCACTGTGTGGGCTTCATAAAAGGTGGAAAAGTGTCCTAGTGGCACGAAATGGAATATTGCTTGGCTAGCAAATCCATTACATGGAAAGTCCGAATCGAAAGCTCACTGTGTGGATGTCATCTGCAGACTGCATACTTCTAGTTTCCGGAAGAACAGCCTATGGTGAACGGAAGGCCCATTATATGGAAGTGAGGCTAAGCAGCCATGTGCAGGACGTGACGATTCCTTGGGTGAGCCCAGTACCAGAGCGCTAGGTATCGGCTCTGCAAGTATGGAAGCCTCCTTGGATGGCGGGGAATGCCCATGGTCTGCCCCTGCCTTCCCTTGAGGGCCGACCAGGATGCCTTTGGCTGTTCTATATGGACCAGCTGGGATGGGGGATAACACCACAACAGTGAGAGTCAAACGTCCTAAGAAACCCCCGGGAAGGTTAACCCGGTCAACAAATGCCCGCAGAAGTCGGATGTGTCGGCCTAACGGCGCAAGAACGCAGCTCTGCTGTAAACAGGCACAACGCAATCACATCCGGAAAAAAAAAACTCCGGATGAACGAAGAAGAAGAAGAAGAAACAAGGACATGCCTTGCTTACAGGAAAAAAGGCTGCAAATGCACTAATGGAACACTATGCCAGTGCAAACCACATTGATATTACAACCGAACACAAGAAAGCAATCAAAGACAAACAGATACATCATAGTAATACAGAGACAGCAGCAGAATATATGATGGCAAATCTTACAATGGAAGAAATGGAACCGGCAATGAATACCCTAAAGAAGAAATCACCAGGAAAGGATGGTATCACAAATGAAATGCTAATAGGACTAGGCACTAAAGCAAAAAAGAAACTACTAGCAGTCTTAAATTACAGCTGGAAGAGAGGAATAGTCCCACAAGCATGGAAGGAAGCTATAATAATACCAGTCCCAAAGAAAGGAAAAGAACTGGAAGAACCAAATGGCTATCGACCTATCAGTCTACTTAGCTGTGTAGGAAAATTAATGGAACGCATTATCAATGGCTAACATGGCATCTGGAAGAAAAACAACTCTTTAACACTACTCCAAGGAGGATTCAGAAAGTACAGATCCACTGAAGATCAAATAACTTATATAGCTCAGGAAATAGAGGATGCCTTCCAAAAGAAAAAGCATTTGATAAAGTATGGAAGGAAGGACAAAGTAAAACTGCAAAAAAATGCATGTTTGTGGGGAAATGTATAAATGGATCAACCACTACCTTGAGAACAGAACTGCCAGGACAAACCAGCAAAATGATGCTGTTGGAGCAAGGTGTCCACCAAGGAGGAGTTCTTTCACCAACATTATTCCTAGCATTTATAAATGACATCACAGAAAGGAAAATTTTCCACCCAGAGTACGCACATCCTCCTTTGCAGATGACCTAGCCATATGGACATCTGAAGAATATATTAGTACAGCTAACACCAGAATACAGCAAGCCTTATTAGCGCTAGAGGACTGGTCAAAATCATGGCTAGTGAAGATAAGTGAGGAGAAAACAACATGCACAGTGTTCTCCCTCTCAAATAAAACTCAGCAACCTAAGCTGGTATTGAATGGAAAAATATCCAAACTATCTAGGAGTCACCTTTGATCGTCGCCTGACATGGAAGACACAGGTTGAGAAAAATCGAGCAAGGCAAAGAATGGCAATCATGAAAAAGCTTGCTGGTACAACGTGGGTAGCAAACGAGAAAGTTCTCAAAAAATTATATACTGGACGGGTGAGGCCAGTACTGGAAAATGGCATTGCAGCTTGGGCAACAGCAGCTAAGTCAAACTTTAACAAAATAAGTAGTGTCCAAAATCAAGGAATGCGAATTATAACTGGAAGCCTGAAGACAACGCCTATTAATGAACTAGAAAAGATCACTTGTTTACAACCAATGCAGGACAGAAGAGATAGCAGAGCCCAGCAACAAGCAGGCATATTCAGAAGATTGACAGACGACCCTATGTATAACAGGTTTGGTGGTTTTGGAAAGGGAAGACAAGCGTGGCAACTTTGTAGAAACTGCAAAACGAAAGATTAGGGCAGATCCCATACTTAACATCAACAGTCAAAACCATTTAAACCGGTCAACAAATGCCCGCAAAAGTCGGATGTGTCGGCCTAACGGCGCAAGAACGCAGCTCTGCTGTAAACAGGCACAACGCAATCACATCCGGAAAAAAAAAAACTGGTGAACGAGGAAGAAGAAGAAGAAACCCATTTACAATGCACACAAGTTCCCAGCTTGGAGACAGCAGCAACTGCCTAAGATGATAGAAAACATTCCTGGTATTGAGAAAAAGAACACTCAGAATGAAACCGAAAGAAGAAAAATAACTCTAAACTACATAAAAGAACATTACCCAAGCAGCAATTGGACCCATGCATATACAGATGGATCGGCCAAAAATTCAATAGAAAATGGAGGAGGAAGAATTCTCCTAAATTTAAAAAATGGAATGAAAAAAACAGTGGCAACTGGAAAATTTTCAAGTAACTTCAAAGCGGAGGTAGAGGCTTTGAAAACTGCAGCAGAAATGCTCTTGATGGAGGAAACTAAAGAGAAGCAAATAGCTATCTTCACAGATGCAAAGTTAGCTGTCTCAATACTGAAAAGCAAAAATGGCACAGAACTAGCTGACCTAAGAGCAGCACTCCATGGTCTATGCCAGAAATCCAAAAAAGTTGTAATACAGTGGATCCCATCACATTGCAGTATACCTGGAAATGAAGAGGCTGACAGACTAGCAAAAGAGGGTGGACGACTACCACAGCCTGACATAGACATAACCTATAATGAGGCAAAAAGGTTTATAAAAAGCACTTATAGAACCAAATGGGAATCAGAGCATCCAGGCTACCAGAAGGATGGTGCATATTACAAACTCGACCGAAGAGAACAAGTAGCAATCTTCAGACTCCGCACATTACATAACAGGCTGAAATACCACTTGTTCAATAAACTAAAGATAGGAGATACCGATGAATGTAATTGTAGAACTGGTAAAATGACAGCTAAACATTTGCTGCAGGAGTGCCCAATATATGCAGAACAGAGAAAGATATTTTGGCCCACACCTGCTTCATTTGAGGACAAGCTCTATGGAGATATCAACAAGCTCAAGTTGACCGCAGCTTACTTTAACTACATACAGGTTGACATTTGAAGATGCACTTCATACCACAGGTATGTCAGTAACAAAAGCGTCCCAGAGGCATGAAGTTTAATATTGCTTGAGCTTCGTAAATGGTGGGAAAAGTGTCCTAGTGACACGAAATGGAATATTGCTTGGATAGCAAATCCATTACGTGAAAAGTCCGAATCGAAAGCTCACTGTGTGGATGTCATCTACAGACTGCATTCTTCTGGTTTCCAGAAGAACAGCCTATGATGAACGGAAGGCCCAATATATCTAAGCAGCCATGTGCAGGACGTGACGATTCCTTGGGTGATCCCAGTACCAAGAGCGCTGTGTGTCGACTCTGCAAGTATGGAAGCCTCCTTGGATGGCGGGGAATGCCCATGGTCTGCCCCTGCCTTCCCTTGAGAGCTAACCAGGATGTCTTTGGCTGTTCTATATGGGCCAGCTAGGATGGGGGATAACACCACAACAGTGAGAGTCAAACGTCCTAAGAAACCCCGGGAAGGTTAACCCGGTCAACAAATGCCCGCAGAAGTCGGATGTGTGGTCTAACGGCGCAAGAACGCAGCTCTGCTGTAAACAGGCACAACGCAATCGCGTCCGGAAAAAGAAAAAAAAAAACTCCGGATGAACGCAGCAGAAGAAGAAGTTTTACACATTCCTAATGCTTAAAGTTAGCTGCATATCCTTTACATGATCTCGCAGTCAACCCCACTATGTTTTGGCTGTTTGTGATATCGTGGCAAGTTTACGTTCAGTAGTTTATCATTGCTTTCTAAACAACCAACACTCACACCAGTGTGTGAAAACCAGTACAAGATGGTCCGCTACATAATCGCCCTCAGCTGTATTTTGAATGCGGGGTTGTGAATGCTTCAGGACCTACTTTATCAGGGTCCCACTTGGCAACCTGACTGGCTACTAGGCTCTCACATTGTGGTACCTGAGTTCAAATCCCCAACGGCTAAAGACTTATCTCTCGTCGTTATCAGGTGCCATGCCAATAGACATGGGTGGTCATTATTGGTCATCTGACATCACGAGTCTAGGGTCAGGACTGTGACCTTGTCTAGATTTCTGCCATGTGGAGTTCGTCTTTCCATTCCTTTTATCCCCTGAATTTTATCAGTTGTCACAAATTGTTGTTTGTTTGCACCTCATAACATGCCCAAAAATCTTTGTCTACTCTAATTTATCTAATCAATTTACAGTTTTCATTTCCACCTGCGTACAACAGTATACACTGAATATTATTTTACCTCTTATTTCTCACTGTATTTGATCGCTTCTTTTTTAATTAATAGATATGTTTTCCACATTGCAAATAACTATTGTAATGCATCTTCCGTCAGATGTTACGGCTGTTCAATGATAGCTGCCTTGATTCACCTACGTAAAGATGTTCCCATTTACGGGGATGTTACATTATGGTATTTCTTTCTTTCTGGGAGTGACCATAATCTTTTTTTCGTACTGTTTAATTCTCAAACTTGTTGCTAGGTGTCGCTATCATCATCCTCTAAATGCTTCAGATCCCGTTTTCATGCCTCTTAGTCTATGCATCGCTAGTATGGATGGGGAGAGAGACAGTTTTAGGCTGGGTAGAAATATGGTGGGGAGCCCAGGGAGGACGGAAAAGAAAGTTAAGAAGACTGACTGGGAGTCAGTTGCAGCTGAGACCGACTGAGGGTCGGATCGTTTTGGGGACAGTTGAAGCGGAGTCCGACTGAGGGTCGGATCGTTTTTTGGACAGTGGATGTTTGGACTCCGAGGTGGTCGGTGGTCTAAGGAAAGGAGCGGAGTTAGATAGAGATCTCCGTCTAGCGTTGTTCTCCCAGTTTTGAATGGAGGTCTAAACCCAGAGTGGGTTGAATAGTTAGTGGAGGCCTAGACCCAGTGTGTGGGTTGTATTGTGTGAGGTCCAGCCGTGGATAGTAGCTGGATAACTGTCTTGTAAATTGGAGATTAATAAGGCCTTGAGAAGGCAGTGATGTGTACTGGTTAAGTTGTGAGGAGGATATATATATTCTGTGGATTATCTTGTTTTCTGGATATTGAAATATGTTACGTGTGTTCGTGTTCCTTCTGCATTAAAAGATTATGTGCGCCAACTCAATCTTGTTCACTGACTGGTAGATATGTATTGCCGGGGTGAGTTATATTGTGAGACAGGTGGCTAGCTCAACTTACACTCCGTAGTGACACACAAGGAGCATTGTAACCTAGACAACGACCATCTCACTCGATTATCATTAAGAACATCGTGAGATATATAACAATAAGTAAGAGATAAACAGCTTTTGTTTTGGTAATGTGATGAGAACATGGGCATTTGAGATCATCGTACAACTGGAGAGATTGAGGGGAAGAAATTCAGACTAACATAAATGCTGGATGGACTGAGACGGTGGCATGGGGGAATATTATCAGCAGAGTTGATCCAAAACACCAGAGACCGAGATCTGTGGAGAGCCATGAACACCTACATCAGCTGGCAGGGCACTTTATGATGATACAACATAAAATCTGTACCGTTATATGGATGTGAAACTTGGACAATGAGCAGAGAAACTCAAAACATCTTATAACAGTGGAAATGTGGTTTCTGGGGAAGACAGAAAAACCCATGAGTAAGTACTACAAGAAAACATGAAAACCGTAAACTGATTGGAGAAATTAGATGTTGACAGTCAAGATTGTTTTGGGCTCAGTTATGAGAAGAAATAAATTCCCAAATGTCGACAGTAGCACAGCTTTTGGTATTGTCTCCCATGTCAAGGGATATTGACAGACACACACAAACCTGCTGCCTTGTGGGTAGACTGGGGTCAGTCAAGGCGTAGGAAAAGCTATTGTGTCTTCGTTACTCAAACAAATGCGTGCCAAATTCGGATGTACTGAGCCACAGGCTTGACAAAACACTGCAAAGCATTGAACCAACAGATGTCACAAACGGACTCTTTCTTTGGTCGTATGAAACAGCATTAAGTTGTTACATGTCCTTTATAGGATGTTGCAATCAACCCCAGTATTTATAGGTTGTCTGTGACTTTCTATGAAATTTCTACGTATGGGATTTATCTCTGAACGGCAAACTCGTATACCATCGCTTGACTGTTCTCGGTGGACCGGCTGGGGCCAGTGTTGCCATCTCCCTTTGATGAAAAAGCACCCAAAAATGCACTAAAAAGCACCAAAATTTTTGGAAAGCACCAAAAAAATAAAAAAAGCACCAACTGTTTTTATTACAAATGTAACAAGGTAGCACAGTATAATTTATTATTATCACTTCATATTACAATGAAGTTTATTCTGGATCCACCAAATCCCAATCAGAACTACTCTCGAGCCAAAAAAAGCAGTAAATTGCAATAATATTTTTTGGGGGGGGGAAATCACTAAAACAAGCTCTGGCGGTATTCATTCAAAATGTTATAAAGTAGCACATTATAATTTATTATTATCACTGAATATTAGAATGAAGTTTATTCCAGATCTGCCAAATCCTAGTCAGATAACTTCTCTTCAGTTTCTGTAGCTATTTCCTGCTGTGTTTGCTCTTGCAATGATGATGATGATGAAGATTGAAAGATTCCTGTGATCCAATTTTTCGTAGAATGTCCTTAGGTAGTTTTTAATCATGGCAGCATTTGCCATATCTTTTCATTCCATATCTAATAGTCAAAACAGCTGTCAAACTCTTTATGCTCAGTCTATTCCGCATTTTGATTTTATAATTCCCATCTGACTGAAAATACGCGCCACGTCCGCATTAGAATAAGGTAAAATGAGCACAGTTAAAGCTATATCTGAAGGATCTTGGATCCCTGTATGAGGCTATTTCTGCCCACAGTCCAAGTATGTCAGAGGTCTGTGTCCACTGGATATGATGAAGTTTTCTCCACTCGAAATCGATGCGGGTGAGAGTAGCTGCATCTTCTACAAACATTTTAGTAAGACCCAATATACAGGGCATCATTTGCTGTAGACATTCACTTCCACTAAGACATGACATGGACTGCAACACTCGAACGTTATTGGGCAAACGTAATCTCAGCTGTGTCAACAGCTCTATTAAAAACTGAATGCACCTTCCACGAATTTCTTTCTCATCAGGAAACTTGTAGCCTACTATTTCTTTCTCAAACTCATAACCTAGACTGGGATTATTTTTCTCCCCAGGAATAGCCATCTTTGAACTGATAGAATCAGTAAGTTGGACAAGATCGCTGACTAGTTTTGTTGGATCCTGTATATCTGCTTCGAATTTCTTATTCACACTTTTCGATAATATGCTTGAGAAATATTAGATACACATAGTTTTTCATGTCACTAAACATAGAATGTAGGTCTGCTGTATAACAGCGCGCGTTGAGTCTTGCTATATCAAAATGAGTTCTGAGCTCGACCCACTGCTGCAATATTCTGACAATGGCAGATTGAATGGACATCCATCGTGTCTGGCTTAATTGAACAACCTTCAGCGGATGTTGTCCATCATTTAATAAAGCAAAAAGCTCCCTGTACTTTGCTTGACGAAGACTTGAGTGAGAAAACCAGTTATATGTTTCTCTAATCATGAACTCTATGTTCCTGGGCAGACAAGCAGCTGCAGCCCGTAACACTGCCAGCTGAATGGAATGACATACACACCTAACTAGTACCAGATTAGGAACTACGGATTTTAATTTTGTATATACTCCAGTTGTTTACACCTGTAACTAGTCTTTGCAACTCAAGTCCATTCTTGTTTAAACAATCTTTTAACGCATTGCATATTGCCTGCGCGTTGCAGTCACTCACTTCAACTAAATCGTATTAAAGGGAGTTAAATTACTTGAATATTGCACGGTAATGTACTAAGACTGTTTTACTCCCTCGCTTCAGTTCAAATTCGGCTTTTTAGTGTCCCCAAAATGATTTTTAAAAGTAATTTTTACTCACCCAAAAAAGCAATAAAAAGCACCCAAAAAAATTTGTGAAGCACCAAATTAGCGCGGCCGCGCTAAATGGAAAATTTTGGCACTAAATGACTTAAAAGCACTAAATTTAGTGCGAAAAGCGTCAAAATGGCAACACTGTAGATTAGTGGTTCTCAACATTTTTTGGCCCATGCACCCCTTCACCGTGTGTTTAGAATGCCATTCCCTCCTTTCATATTTCCGCCCTATAACACCCCCCCCCCCCCCCCACAGTATACGTAAAAATGGAAGCTAAATTTAATAACACGTACTAGAACAAGTCTAGACGTCTGCATAAAACGTGATTTAGGGTCTACTTACGTTACAAAACGAATTTCAGAAGGGCGAGAAGTACAGAACCGTAGAGTATAGAGCGGAAAGCAATAACGAGTAATCAGTTCTTGTATTTACGCGATTTTTGTAAACTGACCCTATTTCATATGGAACTTTTAGACTTCATTCCGCATATCACAGGTACCATGCAACCCCCCTCCTTTCCTTACCCATATATATATATATATATGTATATATATATATATATATATATATATATATATATATATATATATATATATATATATATATATATATATGTATGTATATATAAGGTGTATGAATGTTTGTTGATGTGTGTAGATGTATGTGAGGCAGAGACAACAGCAAATGGTCTGCAAACCATAGATAACCGCAGACTTTTTGGAGAATTCAAGATTTGGTTCCTCCAGTTTAAACTGATCTCGGAGCTGCTATGGTCCCTATGCATCTATAACGAGCACGGTTGAGAAGAAAGTCAGCAAAGCCACAAGGAAATGGCTGGAAGTGCCACCTGAGCTTCCTGGTGTAGCGTTGTACTCAAAGAAGTTCAAATTCGTGTCGTGCTCCGTTCAAGTCTTTTATCGAGGAATACAAGGTCGGAAAAGCCAGGCTGGGATTGATGCTGCTCAAGCCCCAAGATGAAACAGTGAGCGGTTCCCAGGGCGGGAAGGAAATGGAAGGTTGTCGAAGCGGCGCATAATTCACTCCAACTACAGGAAGTAATGGGACACGCCCAGTCCAACAGACAAGGCTTTGGCTACCAAATCAACACTCAATGGTGGTCAAAGGCGTCAGCCAGGCAGCTCACAGACATGGTGGGCCAGGAAATTCATGAAGGTGGATTCTTTTTCCCGCATACACCATTAAAGGACATCGCTGTCAATACCAGCATTTTACCGCTGACTGTTGATTTCTTGGCAAGATTACGCTCAGTAGTTTGCCATTGCTTTCTGAGCGGCCGGCTCACATACCCCGTAAGTTACCTGACGCGATTCGAACCACTGCTGATTCTCACCGTTGTCACGTAACTTACGAGAGTATACGTGATTACGGAGAAAAGTTGCTAACCTCTAGGCCAGGAAGCAGGCATGAAGGTGGATACGTTTCGGAAAAGCTGGACAAAAACCGAAGAGTAGAGTCGACTGCCCCCGACAGCCTGTCATCCATCCCGGGGAGGGGAGGGGGGGGGGGGGCTGAAGACTGGGAGCTGACATTAATCTAGTTTCAGTTTCGACCAGACATTGTATTACACGAGAAATCAACTGGAGAAGCCTTTGAGACCACTAAGACAATTCACAAATAAACACACACGTATTGTTTGGCTCTCACAGAAGGAGAAGAAAGAAGTAAAGATTAAAGGACGCACTAGACAACATAAAATTAGAAAGCTATATAGTTACCGACCGGGATTCGAACCTGTCACCTCCAAATGGCGACAGCGCCTCGCTTGCAGGGACAAATGTACTTCGACGCATGACCAAGTAGTGTGCTCTCCGTCGACTCAACAATCAATATCAAGTGCCGTCTTCACAATGAAGGTTGGCTGCAATGGATCTCCAACACTGCCTGTCTCTCGCCCTGACTGTACATTCTGTGAGGCTGATTGATGTTCTTCCATCTCTTGATGTTATCTTCCCACTTGTATCATTGCCTACCTCTTGCCCTCCAGTATGGTTTTTGTAAGACTATCATGCCTTTTAACGTGGCCGAAATATTTAACCTGCCTCCTCTTTATTTCTTTCATAAACTCTCTTCATTCCCAGTTTTTTTTTTTTTTAGTCATTCCGACTCAACAAATCGAGCTGACTTCCGTTCGAGACAAGAGTTGAGGCGCAGCACACATTAGATGGAGAAATACAGTGACATGGTCGCAAGCCTGAGATAGGAAGGATATTCGCCGTTGAGACAGGCGCTAACACTAAAGGCCTTGTTGCTATATAGCTATGCCTACAACGTGGTGAAACAAAAAGGGACAAGCAAGAACTCTGGCACTTAAAAAACAGCAAGGCAAGGGAGAAGGCCTCGAGTTTGGCTATGGAGCAAGCGCACTGCTGGGTGGGAAGGATACACAGTAAATGGTTCAACTTTGCCTGCAGTGTTAGTCACCGTCTCTGTAGTGAAAAACTGAAGAGTTAACGATTCCCAGATGGACGACTGTATACCCGACTAACCAGGTAGGAAAGGGGTTAACAAAGGAGTGACCAGGCGCATGTGTTTCTAGGTCAAGACCCAGAATGAGGCCAACACGACAGGTAAACTGCCGAGTGGAAATATTGGTTTGCGACAAAAGCGGAGAGTATTATTGGATAGCAGATTGCTGTCTGAACGTATGAATAACGGAAAAGATTCAGAGCTGGAATTTTCCACTAAACAATGATAATGCAGTCTGAATGCGAGAGGTCCAGCAATGTCAAGGACTATGCGGCACAAATGACCGATATAAAGAGGGTCAATTCTTTGTGTAAAGTTAGTGTGTGTTCCAAACTGACCTGAAGGAGATATGTTCTTGAGTGGGAATAGAAATACACGTCCCTAATGATGGAAATAGGGGATAATAGTGTGTTATTCGCTAAGTGTTATTTCGATTCCAGGAACATAGATGCCTAAATAAGGTATAAAGATATTAGATATAGTTTAGGATATGACTATAGATGTGCGTGAATAGCATTTATCATTGTTTTCTATTAGTAGGAATAGTATAGACGATTAGGTGAATCTTCTATCCTATGTCAGAGTGGGTTTTTTCGGAAGCCTTTTCATTTCGGCTGGAGGAAAAGACACTCACATAGGAGAGAAGAGGAAGCAGACACAGATCTCATTATTAAATGTATATCACACAGGTTTCCATACCAGTGCGGGACTTATCAACTAAGAGATTACACAGATGGCTGTGGTCAAGATCACCCAGTGTTGATAACCCACGAGAAAGCACTTTAAAGTCATAACGCACGACACTTGTGCATAAGAAAGGAAGGAAAAGAAGTGGCATCTTAATAAGTCAGGAGGACAGAGAATGGAAAATAGAGATCATACAAACTAAAGGAAAAAGACTCAAATTACTCAGTATCAAAGAGTTGCAAGGTGCATACAAAGTGCCTATATCAATTAAGTGTAGAACTTTTACAGGACAAAAATAGAGAACAATAGAAACTCGATGTGTTTTCCAAGATGGAATTAAGAACGCTATAAGATAATAAAGAACATTCTGTACGCTGACAGCATATGGTGATCGGGTTAAATACATTCATACAGTGGTGAACATTTTTCATTACAAAAAACGGATATATCTACCGACTCAAGCAGACGGAGCTGTCAGGGTGAGACCGTTCTGTATCTATGTCATGTCCTGTACTCTAGCTGAGAGAAGAGACGAGAGAAACCACGGAGACTATCTATCAACATCTTATCTGGCAGCCACACTAGAAGAACATACAAACTACATAGACAATATCCATACATACACCAGACATAGTTTTTCTTAATAAATCTTTTATTTATTGTTGAAAGGAACTGTTGTCTGAGTATGTGTTGAGAGAATAACAGAGAGAGTGAAAGAAATAGATATATGGAAGGGAAGACAGAAGGGAGGGGTGTAGACAAAAGTCAGTCAATAATCCCAACAGATAATAAGTTTGAAGATGTGCTTGTTGATTCCAACTCTCTCCCGGGAAAACAAGCGACATAATTGGTGGAGCGAACGGGATACGTACATACATTATACCCATATGACCTGCATATTGGCACAGGCATAGCGGAGTACATGCATGTTGGGACATACTGATTGGAATAAAAAGAAGTATACATTGATGACTTTTAATGGAAGGACGTCCATTGGATATATGGTGCCATTACATTTATGGTAGAAACATTTCATTAATGCTGGTGACTTTGCAGTGAGAAAGTTCCAGACAGAGTGAATGTGGATAGGTGGTAAGACATTACATACCTAGTCACACGTCTACATAAGTCTTTATCCTATATCTCCTCTTGTGGATGAGAGAGTGGTTGTGATGTACTGTGTGGTGTTGGAGATTTATAATAATTAATAGATATAGATAATGATATAGGTTCTAGGTAGATTATCGGTCTATAGTGAGTATTCTTTACTGCCTTGAGGTGTCTTTACTCAACGTGCTGACTTACCTGCTTTAACTATGGCAAATCCCAAACTAACTACAGCCGAACTGAGGGCAAACGGAGAGGAAATTGGGTTGGCTGGTTCAGACTTAACTGATTACATCCAAGAAAGAGAGCGAGAGATTCGTCAGGCGGAACGAGAAGAGCGAAAGACTGAGTTGGAAGTGAGAAGAATAGAGGTGGAGACCAAGCGACTGGAAATGGAACAAGAGGCCAAGAAAATGGACCAGGAGACCAAGCGACTGGAAATGGAACAAGAGGTCAAGAAAATGGACCAGGAGACCAAGAAACTGGAAATGGAACAGAATGCCAGGAGACAAGAAATTGAACATGAATACCGCTTGAAAGAGTTAGAACTCAAGACACAAACTAAGGGTGAAATAGATGCAGCAGAAGGAAGTTCATCTTCACCTGGGGCAACCTACATGAGTGGACAGGGTTACCATGCCATGAAGTTTCCCTTGGCGGTCTATGATGAAAGCAAAGAGAAGATATATCAGTTTTTGGATCGGTTCGAGGCTATGGCAGTCGCTATGGGACTAGATAGAACCAGATGGGCTCTTAAAGTATCCCAGTCTTTACGTGGTTCGGGCTACGAGGTCTACACACGCCTACCACCAGGACAGGAAAATCAGTATGAGGAATTGAAAGCAGCTTTGATGAAACATTATGAAGTCACAGCACAAACGTATCGGAAGAAGTTTAGATCGTCTAGACGAGAGCCGGGAGAACTATTCGCCGCCTACAGTCTGAGGCTGAAATCCTATCTCCAGAAATGGATGGACTTGGCAGAATTCCAGAGGGATTATGAGAGTCTCGAAGAGATGATGGTGGTAGACCAAATGCGAAAGCAAATGTCGAAACCTCTCAGAACCTTCTTGGGAGAACAAGGGGCGGAACGGATTGATGTGGTGAATAAGCTGGCGGAACGATTCGTGGAAGTACATGGTGAAACTGAGGAACTAAGTACACAAACCAAAGGTCAGGAGAAACCAGAGAAAAAGAAACATAAAAACTGGGAAGGAGAAAAAGGGGAACCTTATATAAAGCACACAGAGGAGAGTTCAGAAAAGGTGAAGGTAGGAAACCAGAGCACCTCGAATTCTCAAGCGAAACGACAATGGTCGGAGAAATGGTGTTCATTTTGCAAGGCGGCCTCCCACAACACAAAAGACTGCAGATCGAAACCTAAAAGTTCTTACTTCGCAGCATGCAAAGTGATTCCTACATCGGTGATCACAGACAAGGCTGAGGTCGGCGAAGGAGAAAGGAACAAAAAGGACACAGGGAAACCTAGGAAGGGAACAGAGTGCACTCACTGCCAGTCGACAACACATAATACTGTGGACTGCAGATGCAAGGCCAAACACGCCAATTGCATAACCAACCTCGAGGAATCAAAAGAGGAAGGCAAGGAAACGGTCAAGGAGATGAAAGACACTCAGGACCAAGAGAGACCACCTGTGGTTGAACTTATTGAAGTCAATGGCCAGCAGGTTGTTTGTCTCTACGATACCGGTTTGGATGGGGAAGCGGTGGTGGACGCCAGCTTGGTAAGCCCAGACCAACTTACAGGGGAGACCATAGAAATACAGCCGGCAATGAGGAGTGCTGTTACCATGACGCTGCCAATCGCCAAGGTGGAGATTAAATCCAGGTACGTCACGGGCATTATTCCAGCTGCTGTATTATCTGACTCCTTATTTCCATTGTTTTCTATTAGTAGGAATAGTATAGACGATTAGGTGAATCTTCTATCCTATGTCAGAGTGGGTTTTTTCGGAAGCCTTTTCATTTCGGCTGGAGGAAAAGACACTCACATAGGAGAGAAGAGGAAGCAGACACAGATCTCATTATTAAATGTATATCACACAGGTTTCCATACCAGTGCGGGACTTATCAACTAAGAGATTACACAGATGGCTGTGGTCAAGATCACCCAGTGTTGATAACCCACGAGAAAGCACTTTAAAGTCATAACGCACGACACTTGTGCATAAGAAAGGAAGGAAAAGAAGTGGCATCTTAATAAGTCAGGAGGACAGAGAATGGAAAATAGAGATCATACAAACTAAAGGAAAAAGACTCAAATTACTCAGTATCAAAGAGTTGCAAGGTGCATACAAAGTGCCTATATCAATTAAGTGTAGAACTTTTACAGGACAAAAATAGAGAACAATAGAAACTCGATGTGTTTTCCAAGATGGAATTAAGAACGCTATAAGATAATAAAGAACATTCTGTACGCTGACAGCATATGGTGATCGGGTTAAATACATTCATACAGTGGTGAACATTTTTCATTACAAAAAACGGATATATCTACCGACTCAAGCAGACGGAGCTGTCAGGGTGAGACCGTTCTGTATCTATGTCATGTCCTGTACTCTAGCTGAGAGAAGAGACGAGAGAAACCACGGAGACTATCTATCAACATCTTATCTGGCAGCCACACTAGAAGAACATACAAACTACATAGACAATATCCATACATACACCAGACATAGTTTTTCTTAATAAATCTTTTATTTATTGTTGAAAGGAACTGTTGTCTGAGTATGTGTTGAGAGAATAACAGAGAGAGTGAAAGAAATAGATATATGGAAGGGAAGACAGAAGGGAGGGGTGTAGACAAAAGTCAGTCAATAATCCCAACAGATAATAAGTTTGAAGATGTGCTTGTTGATTCCAACTCTCTCCCGGGAAAACAAGCGACAGTCTCTCAAAAATAACAACCTCAGTAACAAATCTCACGAAATCTGAAGATTACAATTTTAACATTCTCTTGATTTCGTTGTCCTTATATGTTATTCCTTTAGCTGTGAACATATCAACTCTCAAACCTCCCCTCACTCAGTGAGAAGGGCCTGTGTTTGTGCTGTTACTATCCTCCACCCGAATCCCTATGGCCCACAGCTGTCTATATAAGAGTAGGGGAGACTGGGGAGAAATGGACCAGCAATTTTGTAGTTTTCAATATTTGCTCATCACCGGAACAGATTTTATCGAAACATAACAAAACCATGAC
The DNA here is from genome assembly GCA_014155875.1 of Cepaea nemoralis. NCBI lineage: Eukaryota > Metazoa > Mollusca > Gastropoda > Stylommatophora > Helicidae > Cepaea > Cepaea nemoralis. The sequence goes on along the minus strand of JACEFZ010009679.1, from coordinate 130,377 downwards.
TAAAATGTTGTACATTCATTTATTTTAAAAGGGGAAAACATTTAGCAATCTATTTCTATATGTTTCTTTACAAAATGCATTTCAAAAATGTATATGAACATGGGGAGAAATGGACCACCATTGGGGTGAAATGGACCAGCACGTGGGGAGCAATGGACCATAGTGGGGAGAAATGGACCTTTTTTAAAAAGAAGCAGCAACAACTCATCCATATTGCTATAAGAAATAAATAATCATTAAAAGGATATTTGCAGTTTTTTTTATTATTTTAAGCGACAGTAAAAAAAAGTTTAATATGATATATTAATCTAATATAAAGTTTTATCGAACATTTATGCCTGCAAGACTTTCTTTGAAGACATAGCCATCTTTGGTCCTAGAAGTGGTTCCAGTGATTGTAGATCTAGTAAGCTGTGCTTTAATACATGTAATTGAGACACTGGCGACATCTTCTACCTTAGGCTTAACAAATTTACCAGCAACCTTCTCACTCTTGCGCAAGAACTCTACCTCAACATCACCATCATCATCAATGTCTCCCCTTACAATTCCTACATAGTAAACACAAGTCTTCTTTGTTCCATATTCACATAGCACACACTGGCCTTCAAAAACCCCACACACACCAGTCAAGCTAACCGTACACTCCTCATTTTCACCAAATGAAACATCAGAATCTGTGTCATCACAAAACGAAATGTCAGTTTCTGGATCTGAATCAACATCAAGTTCTTTCAGCAGCTGTCTCTTTGCCTTTTTGGGTGGAACTTTTGCTGCCTTTTCTTTCATCACCGCTCTTTCCCTAATTCGATCCATTTCTGGCGTAGAAGTAGCCAGCATAGTTTTTCCTCTTTTCCTCATATTATTTGAATCTTTTCGCGGACCAGCTTTTGGTAGTCCTCTGAAAACATGAGGCGAAGTAAAGGAAGAAGTAGCTTTATGTTAAAGACTCCCTGATATTTCCTGCAAGTCATCTACAAGGTTCTCAACATTACACTCTTTCTGATTTTCATGAAATTCTTGTGCAGTTTGATCTGTGCTGGTACCACAATGTGGAGATGCTGATCCTGTCTGTTCATTGCTTTCTAAAGTGGCATTTTCACTGTCCTTGCTGATGGGCCTGTTCGTTATTTCTGAAGGCATAAAATCATCTTCTGTAAAAACATCTTCTTTAAAGGGCAAAATACCTGACACTGCAAAGCCTGATTGAATGTTAATGGGAGTTGCCGCTTTAAGAAAAGCGTGGCCTCCTAGATTTGCAACTTGATAGATTGTCAGTGGTGTCCCAACATTTTTCATCATCCATGAATCACACGCATTGTTGTAGACCACTTCATGGGTCCAAAAACTGAACGGTCCAAGGGCTGAGTTTTAGATGAGGTGTGTGGTGGCAACGTGATCACATGAATGTTGTTTTTCTTGCACAGTTCAAGTGATTCAAATGAAATGTGGGAATCGTGATTGTCCAAGATCAAAATCAAAGGGAAGTCTTTGGAAGGTCTTGAATGCTTAATGAAGTGATTTATAACTTTGACGAAATTATCACGGGTCATCCAACCTGATTCATTCACAAGGCCAAGGGAACCTTCAGGTGCTCCAGCAAGCATAAAATTCTTAAAAAATTTTCTGGGAAACACAAAGACTGGAGGGATAATGTAACCCGCAGCTGACACAATGCAACAGATTGTGACCAGTTCTCCTCTTTCTCTGGATGTCACCTGGCCTATTTGCTTCACTCCTCGTGGGGCAATTACTTTTGGCACTTTCTGTACAGTGGTCAGACCTGACTCATCCAAATTGTAGATTTGAGCTCCACTCACATTTAGTTTTGTAATGGTTTCCTTCACAATGTTGAAGAAGGTGCAAATATTATGCTTGTTGAAAGCTGTAGCTCTAGCCAGAGATGTTGCCTCAGGTTGCCTTATGGTCAGCTCGGGATTCCGTCGCAAAAATCCACAAAGCCAGTCATTCCCTGCCATCATTTGCTCATCCCAGGTTAAAGGATGTGCAATGTTATTGACTTTCGCCATCTCGTACGCCAAAATACGAACGCTTTTAGTTGTGAGTCCATGGAACATTCTTGCACAATCTTTCAAGTAACTAGCAAAATCAGCTTCTTGCTTAGCTGTGAAAACAAGGCTATGCCTATAATTTGGTACGAGTCTAGTAGGCAGACCATTTCCTTCTCTGTCTTTTGTAAGATTGTTATTGAGGGTAGAGCGAGCAATGCCGTACTCCCTTGCAGCTTTCCTCATTTCATTCCATTTTTCACAGCATTAACAGCTTCTCTCATACGTTCCTCCGTAACGAGACCCTTGTTGGTGTTTCTGATGTACAATCTTGGCATCTGAAACAAAAGAGTGACAGAATTATATAACATTTAGAATGGTAGGCCTATCATTTGCAAAGAAATACTGATCATAGCACGAATGGCGTGCATCTTTAATAAATCACTGAAATCAAATTTGTTAACAGTTTTATTGGTCTAGATTAAGACCCCAGTATTAAAAAGAATCAATAATGCTGATATTCGAATGCAATCTTCAACACTTTTAATAACAACAGACTGTCTTGTCAATTTCTTCTATGGGGAGAAATGAACCATGGGGAGAAATGAACCGGTCCATTTCTCCCCCATCAATGTATTAAACTATTCAGCCATAAAGTCTCTTAAATCTAATATTATATGCTATATTTTTTATATGAACTCTTAAATAACAAGTAAATAAAGATATTAACGTAATTACCTTGTCCTGATTCCTGATTATGCGTCTGCTTTACGATGGTGTCTGGAACTGGAAAAAGAAACTTTAGTGCAGAAAATTTTTCAAACTTTGCGTGGGAACGACCTGTGCGGGAAGTCGATGGCAAATGACAAATTCGGACTATGTTTGATGTGGAAAACAAACTTATTATGGTTTCACTTTCATTGCATCACAGCCAGGGGCCAGAGAGGGGGTGGTCCATTTCTCCCCAGTCTCCCCTATACAGAACGAACCAACGAAAATCTTTATTTTCAAAGGGTTAGGAATTGGGCACGCAGGCCTGTCCATTCTGCCCTACTTCTCAATTTCCTCTCACACATTCTTTCATTCAACAATACCTATGAAGCAAATTTTTGACAACAAAAGAACAGTAGCATTATAACACATGAAAAATAATAACGAATGACTCACTGAGGCAATGTTTGATTGATTGATTGATTGATTGATTTAAGAACCGACATCACAGCATTCGGGGCATTCCCATCACATCCACTGCACAAACACGTAAATGCAAATTGTACGTTATAATTCATGTCAAACACACATTTAAAATATCATTCATGCGATTATTTTACATCATGTTTTCAATCATTCATGTCAAACATATATTTAAAATATCATTCATGCGATTATTTTACATCATGTTTTCAATCATTCATGTCAAACATATATTTAAAATAGCATTCATGCGATTATTTTACATCATGTTTTCAATCATTCATGTCAAACATATATTTAAAATATCATTCATGCGGTTATTGTACGTCATGGTTCACTCATCACGACGTTGATGAGAGGGTCATGTTAGTCATATAGTTCACATATATTTGTTCCATATCATGCACTCCCTTTCATAATTCATGGTACGAGTGATAATAATAAGTAGATTAAATATTAGATATTTTGTTGGAATGACAACAGAGATTTGTTGTTGATATGCTAACATGCCACAGGTTGTGTTGGCGAACCTGAAGTCTGAGGTCCATAGGACGATGACTTTATTCAAATCTTGCGCCAAACAGGCCAAGGCCGAGAAATGGGACAAGTTCTGCAGGAAGGTGTGCTCCGAGCGATTTCTTACGACAGTGGTTCTCAACCCTTTTTGGCCCGTGCCCCCCTTCACCATATTTATAGGACGTCATTTCCCCCCCCCCTCACCATAATTTTGGAACGTCATTCCCCCCCCCCCCCTTTCGTATTTCCTCCCTAAAAATTCCCCCCTGCCCCTACACAGTACACTAATAATTGAAGCTAAATTTAATAGCACATACTAAAACAAGTCTAGACATCTACATAAAACGTTATTTGCGGATCTACTTACGTTATAAAATGAATTTCAGAAGGGTGATACGTACAGAACCATAAAGTATGAAGGGAAAAACAATATCAAGTAATCGGTTCTTGTATTAATGCGATCTTGAAATAATCTTCATCCCCCCCCCCCCCCCCTGGAAACTCCCCACCGGTTGAGAACCACTGTCTTACGACATTCTGGCGCCTCCATAAGAGCATGAACGGAGCTGCACAACGTAGGGGTATTCCAGACTTTCAAGGCACAGACCTCACATGGTAAAAGTCGGATGCGGGTAAAGGTAAGGCCCTTCTTGCACGCTACATAGAACAGACTGACCAGAAAGACGAGCCCGCCAGACAGAGGAACACAACGACATTCTCTCAGTTGTGCGAGGGGGTCGGGACAGACGAAGAATGCATAATCACAGCTGAGATAATGTGTGCGATGCTCAAGAAATCACCTAACACAGCCCCAGACGGCATCCGATATGGTGACCTACTGGTGATATCAGATGATGACATGGAAGCACTGGCCAGAGAATTCAACACCAGTATCCAGAGGGGTCAGATCAAAGAAGAATGGCTACACAGCTACTTGCTGCCGCTGCCAAAACCGAACAAAGACCATTCCAAGATAAGCGGCTACAGAATCATTACGATGCAGAATACTGCTGGCAAGCTACTGGAGAAAACTGTAGCACATAGACTTGCTTGTGACTTGTGACAACTCGGCTGCTTCCCGCACACACTTGGAGGATACAGACGTAACAAAGAGTCATGGCTGAATGCGGCGATCTTTGCTCAAGATGTTTACTAAGGATTTCAGGTCAGAAAAGAGACATGTGGGGCCGCCATAGACTTAGAGAATGCATATAACAGAGTATCTTTCGAGCACTTGATGCAAACCCTCCTCAGACTGAAAGTGCACCCTCACCTTGTACGATGGATAGCTGCAATTCTGCTCCAAAGGAAGGTGATGCTAAGATGCGGGAGTTGGTCTTCTGAGCCGATAACGGTATGTCCAGGGTTGCCGCAGGGTTCACCACTGTCACAAGTACTATTCAACGTGTATACGGTGCCGATCACTGAACAACATTTGGACGGGAGGGGTAGGACTCTGTCATTTGCTGACGTCATTCTTGTGTATCGACAGGGTCGAGATAGACAGGCGGTCGCCAATGATATGCAGGGCGAACTAGATCGAATTTCCTCATGGTGTGCTGATGCCGGTACCCTTGTCAACCCTGCAAAGGCATCGGTTACATGGTTCTCCCTAAACAACCATATTGTGAACACAGACCTGCCGGCAGTAAGAATGGATGGGAGCATTTTGAGTAGAACCCAGTCAATGATATATCTTGGCGTGAGGCTTGATCGTAGCCTGTCCTTCAGAGATCATGTCGATTATGTCATAACGAAAGCTCGAAAAGGTTTGTCAGCAATGAGAGTCATGGCGACTGCCAATATCGAGCGAAGACTGCTAATACTTCTGTTCCAAGTACTGGTGCTTTCACGCAGCGAGTATGCCCTGGCCATCCTCACTGTCAGCCCTACACAGATTGGAATACTTGAAAAGGTATAAAACGAAGCCATACGCATCATTTTGGGCTGCACGAGAGACACCAGCTGTGTAGCAATGAGATACCTCCTTGACTTCCCGACAATGGAACACAGGATCAAGATCTGGAGAGCTCGTGCATACTTAAAAATAAGTGCAGATGAGCAGCACCCTCTGCATGACGCTATATTCAGAGAAAATGGTGACAGGCTAAAGAGGGGCAAATCATGGATGGGTCGGGCGGAAGATGTCGTCAGACAGGTCTGCAGTCTTACCAGTATCAACCCCGGCAAGGAATGGGTGCCGGTGCCTCCAGCTTTTAGTGCACTTTCTTCTGCATTATCACACTCGACAGACGGTGCAGAGAGCAGAATCCTGCCGCTATCAATGCAGAGGTCAACGCGCTCATCTATGAACACTCAGATAGCCCCGAAGTGCTCATCTATACAGATGGATCTGTTGTAAAGCAGCAGAGACGTGCATGGGCATTTACAGCCCGTTCAGCGGGCCGAACCGTTTAAGAATCCAATGGTGCCCACTCTATTACCACGAGCAGCATGACGATGGAGGTGATAGCAGTTACACAGGCTTTCATATGTCTTGAATCACAGCATTATACCAACGTGTGTGTACTAAGTGACTCAATGAGCATGATTCAGAAGGTCGAAGCTGGATCTGTACGTAGACAGTGGACTGAGTCGCTGCGGAAGTCTGTTGTCCATAAAGTCACCTTCATCTTCGTCCCGGGACATGAGAGAGTCGAGGGAAATGAACGAGCTGACAAACTGGCTGGCTCTGCACCCCGTGTAGATGGCCAGACCATGGATCGTGCCGAGGTTATCAAAGAAATGGCGAGAACAGAGGACTTTGACGTCAGTGAATCCACATCGCTGTCCAGGATGAAAGACTTGAGGGTAAGAATCGGCACGGCCAGACGCGAGAGGTACATCGGGAAAACAAGGCGCCTCGTCAACCAACACAGAACTGGCACTATCAGCCGCTGATGCATGTGCGGGGGGGGGGGGGGGGGGAGAGAGAGAAAGAAGGATCTAAGCATCTATGGACATGTCCGGAGTGCAATGAAGATGCCCCAACTGATAACTGTTGATATGATACAGTTAAATGCTGAACACAATCAAGTGACACATACACGATTCATTTCAGACCAACAAACACGAAGAACAGTACAGATGAGACAATGTTTATAAATACCTAAGGAAGGTGTAACGTGCCATACACATGGGAATGTGTTATTTGGTTGTTTCAGGATTTGAGATGTAAATATTGAGCACAACCCACTACTGGCAACGCTGATCGGATTCTGGTATGAACCTATCCATGTCAATGTGGAAGCACTAGACTACGAGTTTCGCTCTCGTTTGAGCTCGTCAGTAGTGCATATCCTTAACCGGACTCGGAAACAAACCCCGGATCAATGACGTGTGTTTGGAATTGTGGGTGAGTGGGAATAATTTTTGGCTAGTTTCGTTTGAGATAATTTACCATTATTATTGTTGTTTTTTGTTTATGGGGGAATGTAGTCCGTACTGAGGTAGTGTTCAAACAGGAATGTATGTATAATGATTTCTTGTGAAGATTGTTCCACAACTGGGCAGTAGACAACTATCCTAGGTTTAGGTACATGTATATTTAGTTGTTTGCTATGTCTTGTGTTATTGCAGCATTTTGAAATAGGATCTTGTGAATTAGTTTGGCCTTATTAAAAAGTAGTCTGTGGAGTGGCAGAAGACATTTATGCAAGTTAGAAATGTCTAAGCTTATCACCATTAATTAAATGCACTGCCCTTTTCTGGAGTGAATATAGGCAGTTTGTAATTGATTTGGAGCATCCATCCCAGATTGTGGAGCAATAATCAATGTGTTTGTATATGGGAAGCATAGAATATCTTGTGTTTTCGTGAAGGAAATTTTTAATTTTTGGCAAGTTGGTATACTTTTTTGGCCAATTGTTTAATGAGAGCATGAACATGTGAGTTAAAGGTTAGATTTTGATCTATAAGACCCAGTGCCTTGTGCTCCATTACACTTTCTATAGGCATGCTACCAATGTGCAGCTGTAGTTCTTTGTGAGTTTAACATTTGAACTCTGCCTGGTTCCTATTAACACTGTTTTAGAAATGTTAATTTGCATGACTCCAGTTAACTACACTATTCCCTGTTACAGATGAATTTTATATTAAGTTATCACAGCTCTGGATTCTTCTCAAATTGTCATTTTCTCATATTTAAAAATCTCATCCTGTTATGCCTTAATGTCACTGGAGGGTCTTCGCGATGATTAATGTGTATTGTTAGTGGATAAAGGCTAGTTGCTGCAATATCCTGTATTGTTCGTAATTGTGTTCTGTTGGCTGCAGGCCAACCCCATAATTTTTATGGAATGGTATGGGTTGCAAACTAATGAACATAAACTTATCCAGGAATCACAGACAGATTAAGTGTTTACTGTAGGTTAATAGTGTTGCCACATCCTGCAAAGGATATGCAACCATTTCTAAACAATAAAAAAAGCAGTAGTGTGCGTTATTTACAGGACTGTCAGATTTATAAAACAAAACCACTGGCTCAACTTCCAGTGTGACGAGGTAGCTGTACAAATGTTCTTTGTTCAAGTATCCTTGACTTGGGTGAAATAGTTTCGATATTCTTTACAGACGGTCAACCACACGTTTTTTTGAAAAAAATTTGTGGCAAATTGTAGAATGACATTCATACCAGCAGCCTGTACAGAACATGCAATTATTTTCCCCAAGTCAAGGATACTTGAACATTTGTACAGCTACCTAAGCACACTGGAAGTTGAGCCAGTGGTTTTTTTTTTTAAATCCAACACAAACTCTTTTGTATTAAACTGCAGTCTTAATCTTTCAGCAGGTTAAATCTGTCCATTATACTCAAATCATAGGCCAGAGATCTGGTCAACATAAGCTGCAAGTATCCCTTTCCTGGGTTTCTTCCAGCAGACCATTGCTTATCCAAGGGATCCCATTTCCCATACGGCTTCAGAAGCAACTTCCTCAGTGGAAACCACTGACATTTAATATGGCAAAAGAACATTCACTTGACATCTGTTTTCCTAAGATCATAATATACCTCAAAAATTGCAGGAAATATTTCAGCTGTAATAAATGCACAATTTAAACACTTTTCATCTTATGTATACAAATACAGTCAACTGACAAGGCGAAGTCAATAAGCATACAATTTTATTGGGCTTCTATACTTGGTAACATTGCTTTCTGATTGACTGATGCTTAAACAATTATGATCATCATCTCCCGGAATTGTATGTAAAATCTAGGCACAACTGAGAGTTCAGCTAGCAGTCAGTATCTAGCACAACTCCAGAACTTGGCTCCAACAAACGTCCAGCAGCTGTTACCCAATCATGTGCTGAAAAATAAATTTCTCAGATTAAAGACCCCAAAAATTTCAAACCTAATACTCCGAACTAAACATTACAAATAAAATACTCCGAACTAAACATTACCAACCAAAAACCTTTAAACGTCACAGATCAACGCTCAAATTCAACAAAACTGGACATGTCGGTGCATCATGTGGCAGTGTATTCAGATTATTGGCTAATCATGATGTCATAAAGACTGAAGTTTAATGTAGAATCATCATCATACTGCCATGCACAACATCACAAGCTACCTGAGAATTCTACATTCGTTAATCTAATGAACAATAATAATAATTTGGTTAATCACTAATTCAAATTAAAAATGAGTATCCACAGGATGTTGCAACCAACCCTGGATACAGATACTGCAAGAACTCTGCAAGGTGAACAGAACGCAGACAAGGAACCAATGGCAAATTAACTCTTTCGCTACCGTGAGCCCATCTGTGGACAGGATGGATTTGCTGTAATGGCAATTCGCCCTTTTAGTCCCACAAAATGATCAGTGGTTTATTTCGTATATTTCTTCTCCGTTTCGGAATTTTAAGTTACAGTAAACTGAAAAGTCGTACAGCCGAAAGATTTCTACGCCATCTTGGTGCGGTCAAACGTTTTCTAATATTGGATTCTTGTGAATTTTCAGTTTTAAGGTAGTTTATTTTGGTCTTTCACAATGGAAACGCCCACCAGTTTGCGTCCACGTAGTATGACTTGAGATCAAGCTAGATTATTGTTTATAACTGTTTTAAACAATAGTGATTCCCTTATCAGTGAATATTTAGAAAGTAGTTTTAGTTGTGTCTAAAGTTTTAGCACGTGGTGATAAAGAAAAACCAGTGAATGTTCGTCAACAGCTGAGTGTTTGACAACGAAGCACGAATGGCTGAAGTTTACGTCTGTCATTATTGCTATGGGACTTGATCCAAGACCATGTATCAAAGACTACTGGTGTACAAGTGCACATTTATATACTCCACTGCCACTACGTTTCCCAGTAATCAATTAGAAAATTAGAATATATTTATCACACCCTGTTTCATGTATGTGAACCTGATGCAACCAAAAAAAAAAAAAAATTGATCCTCTTGTTTACATGATTCTGAACAATATTCAGGAAGCATTTTACCCATTTGAAAATGTGTCCATTGATGAAATGATTATTTGGTGGAAGGGCTAAATAAAGCTAAAAAAAACTATGCATTGTTGTCTCTACCAAATCTGTAGTTAGAACTGTTGAGAGCGGATTGCGAAAACCGCAAAGCAAGCCGAAGATGGTCTCCATGAATATAACATGGCGATGAATGGCTGCGACAGAATGGACCAAATGGTTGGATATTATAATATCCATGATAGGAAAACCATTAAGTGGTGGAAGAAGATCTACTACTAGATCTTTGAAATTGCACAGATCAATGCTCACATCCTACATTCCATATGGCAAACAGAGAAAGGAGGATAAAAATTGTCATAGAAGGATTTCAAGTAAAGGAAAGTGCTCATCGCGAAGTAGCTCAGAGTATTCCTGAAAGTTTGACACTCTGCCTGCCGAAGAATTTCAGTCTGTTGCAGGAAATTATGCCGAAAGATTTACATGAGCCAAGCATTTAATAGAATTTGTCGGTGTCAATAGAGACTGTGTTTTTTGCAGCACTCGAACTAAACGAACCATATCATCTTTTGTTTGCTCCGGCTGCACTTATAGACCAGACTTGTGCGCCAAAGTTTGCTTTGCAGCCTATCACAAATAGACTGCCACATATAGTAAATAAAACAAACAGACATGACAATTAAATGTAAATCTGCCAAGTGTTTTCCTAATTTTTGTCTGAAAAAAGAAAAATACATGATTCAGAATCTGCGGCAAAACTTCTTTTCGGATGATTGATTGGGAGCAATTGTATTTATAGTTTAGAAAAGTGTTGTTTGTTCAGTAAATTCAACAGGATTAGCAGTGATCAGGATATTGGATAACAACGCCCCCTTGGTAAGTACAATGTTTACATTATTTTTACCTCTTTTTAACAAATTATTTTAGAAGTTATATTATTATTTTTATTTTATTTACAACATACAGCAAAAATTCTCCTACCAACATATTCCTTGTGCAATCCCCTTTATTTTGATATATAATACAACATTTCTGCTACAATTTAAACCATTTTCATAACATTATTGCGACATACACCAATTTCCAGATTTCGGCCATTAGTTTTTTTCATTTTTGTGAAAAAGACATGGTTCAGAATATGCACCAAAACTTCCTTTTGGGTGATTTAAATGAGCAATACTGTTTATATTCTTGAAGACAAGTGGTGTTTGTTTGATTATTCAGTAAATTAAACATGATTAGCAGTATAGGAGTGTAGAAAACACATTCTAAGTGCAATGTTTACATTATTTTTACCTACTTTTGTCCAATTATTTTACAAATTATATTATTATTTTTATTTTATTTACAACCTAAAGCAAAAATTCTCCTACCAACATATTCCTTGTGCAATCCCCTTTATTTTGATATATAATACAACATTTCTGCTACAGTTTTAACCATTTTCATAACTTTACTGTGACAGACCCCACCTTCAAGATTTCAGCCATTATTTTTTGTCATTTTTTGTGAAAAATACATGGTTCAGAATATGCACCAAAACTTCTTTTTGGGTTACTTTAATGAGCAATACTGTTTATATTCTTGAAGACAAGTGGTGTTTGTTTGATTATTCAGTAAATTAAACATGATTAGCAGTATAGGAGTGTAGAAAACACATTACAAGTGCAGTTTTTTAAATAATTTTTACCTCTTTAATTTCAGTTGTTATTATTAAACCTCTCATTATTGTCATAATATTTGTAACCTATCAATTAATTATTAACACTGTCATGTTCCTTGTGCAATCCTCTTTAATTTGATATGTAATACAATAGATCTGCTACCATCTTAACCATTTTAAAAGCATTATTGTAACACACCCCTAGTTCCAATTTTCTGCCATAAATTTCTATTTGGTCACAGCCCAGTTTTTGTTTGGTAGTGAAAGAGTTAAAGATGAAAAATTAAAGATTTAATGGCATTAAAGAACTAGTTGCAGATGACCAAACACTAAAAGCAAAATCAGAAACAATTTATAAGATTCGGTCTGGAAGCTAGATAACCATAAACGGGCAATTTTCACGTCGATATCTGACCACATAATGTCAGAGACTTAGCACCAGAATTGCACTATTGACAGCAACCAGGTGACTCTAAGCCTCTGGTATATATACATAAATATAAAAAGTACTGTGCCTCACCTAATGATTTGACCTTCAAAGAAAACCAGAGCTAGCCAGAGGAAGTGGCTTGACACCTGTGCAAATAGATACAATAACAATGAATTGGCATTCTTACAATAAGTATGGCTTTGACAATCGTAGTGAAAAATGGAGAAAAAAAAAGCCCACAGCAGGTAGCACTCACCTACGCAAGCCCTGGGCAGAAAAGCCTACTTGCGGTCACTTCAGTGCTAGACACTCCATCCAGAACAAGTCTTTACTAAATACAGGATTACTTTAATTGAATCTGTACTATGTGGGAGACCACGCTAAAATAAAAATGTATCAGAATGAAGGGTAATTGGTCCCAATATTGACTGGATAACCAATGCATACATCTGACCGGATAATGTCCGAGACTTTTAGCACCAGAATTGCACTAATGACAGCAACCAGGTGACTCTAAGCCTCGGTGTATATATACAAATCATACTGAACCATTCACCCAACGACAATTTAATTATAGTGAAGATAAGTCAGTCTTGGCACCTAAACTTATGCATAATACTACATTGCTACAGAGTCTACATTGCCCATCTTCAAAAGTTATCGTAGAGTTCCAAGGTGATTATTCCACAATCAATTTGATTTGAACATCTAAACACTCCACCCACCAGCTTATTAGCTAGCTTATCCAGATATGGATACCCTATCTGTTCAGCATTCTCCATGTGATCGCAGTCAACATTAAATCTCTGCCCCGAGGGGCGGCAGCTGCTGTGTGTCGGCATTCACCTTTCAAGCCTTGGGCAATAGGCCCTTGGTCCGCTTCTCAATGTTGACGGAATGCTAGCCATTCCACAAGGACATGTCTTTACTAAATACAGTTGCTTTAATGATGAGAATTTTTTTTCCAGATATAAGCAGGAGACCACGAAGGTTAAAACAGGGCCATGCGGTAAATATTTCTCAGTATGATGCAAGTTTTTGGAATGCCACCCCTTTAAGGGCACATTTTTAAAGTGCCGCCTAATGTGGCAGTCTCTGTATCATATCATAGCCCTGGGTTAAACATCTAACCAAACAAATGTATCAGAATGAAGGGTCATTGGTCCCAATATTGACTGGATGACCAATGCATACATCTGACCGGATAATGTCCGAGACTTTTAGCACCAGAATTGCACTAATGACAGCAACCAGGTGACTCTAAGCCTCGGGGTGTACACGTATGTAACATATGAACTGGTCTCACCTAATGGTTAGTCCTTCCAAGAAAGCAGTCCCTAGTAATTAGGAATGGCTCTCAACGCCTGTAGGAATAGATTTAATACATTAGTACAACTTTGACAAAGGAATAATCACGAGGACAAGCATTTCACAATACTTAACTTTATAAATATTGCCAAACATTATTTTTATTAATTAATAAACCTTAAGTTTTACAATGAATAGTAATGCGACATGCACAAATAAAAAAAGTCCACCATGGCGTTTACACTTGTCATTCTCCCAAGGGAAGACATACACCAGCTTAGAGCATGAATAGGTAGTTATGATACTATTTTCAACTTTTCAGTTTCTGTGGGATCCACTCATACTAGGAAATATAAACTGCACACGTGTAATTTGGATAGGCGTCAATGGCGCAAAACAAAAAAGTTTACTAAGCTAACATAAATGTATCAGAATTAAGGGTAACTGGTACCATAATGACGAGATAACCAGTGCGTACATCTGACCGAATAATGTCCGAGAGTTTTAGCACCAGAAATGCATGTAAACAAATAGGTGACTCTAAACCTCGTAATGCCTTATATATGCAATTTGTAAAAAATGTTATCTTATATCCATAATGGTTGCAGTGCACCATTGACAATTACCTACACCAACGTATCTAAATTCTTTACAATTTAAGTCCCCTAGAGTTTTGTTTAGTCGACAGATCAAAATTACAGCACATTCTACTAAGAATCTCAGCTCAGTGCACAAACTCTATAGCACCGGCGAGGATACTGAAATACTTTGGGCACTCAAAATTTTGCCAAGGGAGCGCTGGTAAGACTACTACTTACGTGCACAATACACAAGGGCGTCCAGTCTCACTACCAGAGTGCCATGCAAAATTTTATGTTACAGTCCAAAGTAATGTCACCATGTTACTGTAAGTCCACGTAAAAAAAATCCCAGGGACTTCCAGCACTCGAAGCGAACACCATACCTTGAAACCACTCTTCCCCCCTTGATATCCCTGGCGAAAGGTTAGCGATTTTCTCCGTAATCATGTATATCCATGAACACAGCGGATCACATAGCATTGGTTGCCTACAGGGCATGTGAGCCGGTCCTTCAGAAAGCGTAATCTTGCTAAGAACAGAAGCTGACTACGACGTCCTATAAGGGATATGCAACTTTAAAACAAAATAACGGTAGTTCTTTGCTCATGTAATAAGAATGTCATCAGCAACTTCAGAAGGATTGACGAAAAAAGCTAGTACGGTATAGTTATACTACTTATAATATAGGCCAAAACTAACACGCCTGCGTCCCAGGTTGCATCAGGCTGGGCTGGTTGATACTGTCGCCACCAGTACTTTCCCCCGATTTCTTTATGTATTCATTCTTATATGAAACAATATTAAGCTAGGAGGATTCATCAAATGTTAAATATACTAAATGCATATACAAAAACTGTATCTGAGATTCTCAAAGTTGCAGGGAATTGGTCGCCCACAACCCTATCATGACAGAGATAATATATGGCCAAGGACACAGCGCAGTGACATAAGCAGTCACCCACCTTGGTAAAATGGCCAACAAGATACCTGATGTAAATCAGAGTTTCACTGCAAATTTAGGAAATATTCTAGAAGGAAAGTGTACACATACCAAATTTCTATATTTGTAATTTACTGAAATCTCCAGAAATTCACACCCTATGTCAGTATGACAAAATGGTCACAAGAAAATTAACTGTATCTGAAATTCTCAACAGGTCACGTACAACCCTATCATTACAGAATTTAATCTATGGCCAAGGAAAAAGTGCGGTCACATTGTAGTCACCCACCTTGGTAAAATGGCCAAAAGTTTGCTGCATATGTGTGTACGTGCACAGATTTGTAAATTATGTTAATTGGAATGAAAACAAAATGCACAATGTCATGAAACAAACCACAAAGTGTTAAAACACGACCATTGAAATACATAGATGTGCACAAGATAAAAGGAGAAATATAACAAAAGTGAGAAAAACAGTAACAAACCAATTTAGATGTAAGTTTGCCAAAATGAAATTGGCTTGGTGGCACTGCCGAAGCACAACTGGGCAACAACTATCAAGCAGTCTGTTCTTAGAAACATGCTAGGTCACAAAGAAATGGATATTATTAGCACTAATTGGTAGGGACAAGATTTCTACAATGAAACAAATCAGAAGCAATGACTATTCATTAAGAATCTAGCTTTTAAATTATAATTATATCAAGCTCCATATGATACAGAAAAGGAACCACAATAAATTTGTACACAGAAATTTAAATTTTCACAAATTAATAATCATGTGTGTAGCTGGGGACAGATTCTAGGCAAAGAATGATCCGCACCTAGAGTTTTATCCCAGCAAATTATTTCGCCTTTCGAATAAGAAACCACACCAAACACCGGTTTGTGTGGTTGTGAGCCAGGCTTGCTTTGTGAAAATTTAGTGCTATAAACATACCGTATGTGTGCTCAAAAAGCACTTGTCAACTCACTTGTCCACTTTTAAGCCATTCATCCCATCAGGCCAGTTTCTGTTGATATACACAAATAAGTTATTGCTCTGCTACACACCAACTAGAAAATTCACACAAAAGAACAAACTCCACATTTAAAAAAAAAACTAAGACCAAACAGAAATCAACAGAACTGCATGAGTTTGTTGCCCTAGATAAAGTGCACCTTGAAACTGGCATGTTAAATATGTACATCCAAATCACACAAATATGAGAAAATATCATCCATGTAGTGGTGGCGGTGTAGACCCAACAGTTTAGTCCTGTTTGTAAACAATAGAGCTTACTGAAATAAATGTTGCCTGGGACAGATTCTAGGCAACAATAACTGCCACAATAACAAGCAAATTTATGTTAACTTTCAGAAAATAAAACCACAGTGAATCTAGTACATGTAGTTGTGAGCCAGGCTTATATTACATACAAGACCTAGATGACACCTCCATATCTTGGCATACATGTACCTTTCATATATGTCATCTAGACAGCAAACTAAGAATGTTCCCAAAATGAGGTAAAAAGTGATAAAGCTGACTAAAACATCAGCCTTCATATTACAAGCTTAATGAAATAAATGTTGCGTGGGACAGATTCTAGGCAACAATAACTGCACCTAGAGTTTTAACCCTTTCGCGGCTATAGACGAGTTAAGTCGTATCGCGGTACGATGCTGTTGACGAGTTGACTCGCCTCCCGTAATCTGTCCCCCCGGTGCTATGGACGAGCTAACCCGTTTATACCATCTATACAAGAAGGCTATAGCCGTTTTCAAGCGTTTATGAATGGGACACAAAGGTTACCTATTTTTAGATCCAACTGACCTATTTCACAGGCTCAACAGGCGTTAGTGTGCTGATAATGTGTTGTTGAGGCAATTTCACCAGCAATAAGCCTATTTTGTTCGTTATAATTTCTACGGTGTACGGGTTTTATAATACCCCCGCGTTTGTGATAGAGTTTGTGAAACGGGCATACCCTTTTTGTAGATAATTGGTACACCAGTCCTAATTTGTTTATGTGGCTTCACGATCATGCAACTAATGCATGTGGCACGGTCAGAAAGAATAGACAGAATTTGCCTAAAATGGAAGAAAAATTATTAAAAAAAGGAATTTGCTATAGGTCTACAAGCTGTTTATTAGCCCTGAAATGGTGCGACAAAAGAGAAGTTTGGATGCTGTCTACATGTCACAATTCAGACATTGTACCAACAGAGAAAAAAGATTGGAAAACCGGAGAAAATACACAAAAGCCAAAGTGCATTGTTGACTACAATAAAAATATGGGCGCGGTTGATCGGACTGACATGCTTCTCAGTTCTATTGAGTCAATTAGGAAAACTGTAAAGTGGTACAAGAAATTGTTTTTTCATGTTCTAGATCTGTCTATTTTAAATGCATATTCCATGTACAAATTGGTAACGGGGAATAAAGCTATTTTGTTGTTTTATCTCTTTGTAAAAGTGTTTGTTCAAACAATGGTGCCACCCTACCCAGTTTAGGAGTGCTTAAATTTTCCGGTGTTACAAAAATGGTCAACACCGCCGTGACATTTCCAGTTTCTTAGAGGTCAAGAAAGTATTTAGCACAGGCGGGGCAGTCGGCGGAGAAAGTATTTAGCACCGGGCGGGACGCTACTCAGAATTACGTAGCATTAAAAGGGTTAAACACGCAAATTGATGTTGCCTTTCAGTAAATAAAACCACAATGAACACATTGTACATGTGGTTGTGAGCCAGGCTTATTTTACAGACAAGATCTTTAAACATGACACACCTCTTCCACAACCCAGTAATCTTGGCATACATGTGGTTTAAATACATGCCATCTAGACAGCAAGCTCTTTAAGAGTGTACCTGAAACAAGTTTTATTCGTATATAATTTTACAGGAAACGATAGCCCAATTTTATTGTTGCTAACTCTAGACAAGTTTACGTTCAGTAGTTTGCCATTGCTTTCCGTACCATTTCGTTAAAAAATACGCAAGGCAGTCTGGCGCCAAATCACCTGCATCTGTTTCAAGACGTGGTATTACATTGTTAACCCCTTCGCCACTGGTTAGATACAGATTAATAGAGTAATTCGTTTTCAAATATGATACAGGCACAGAGTAAGAATAGTCTATAGTAAAATGAATGACAATTCAGAGCTGGACTATTCAATTCGGCAACATGTCTATATAAAGATTTGTTTGGAATGGATGAAAACGTCATTGTGACTACACACAGATTTACCTTCTCCATACTGGTTCCCCAATTGTAAAGTACAAAGTGAAGTTTTAACTAAATTAACCTTAGTAAAAGTGACTGCTAGTTTAAACCAATTTAGTGGCAAAGCTGGCTAGCCTTCAAAGAAGCTTAATGAAATAAATGTTGCATGGGACAGATTCTAGGCAACAATAACAGACACCTAGAGTTTTAAACATGCAAATTGATGTTGCCTTTCAGTAAACACCACAATGAACACATTGTACATGCGGTTGTGAGCCAGGCATTTCAGACAAGACATTGAAAGACGACATACCTGTTTTCCATAGGTACTTGTGTTGACTTTTGTACATGTCAACTAGGCTGAAAGCTCTCTGATTATGTCTGAAATACAGTAATTAAAAGCGATTAGTTGTCAAAACTGACACTGATGCAACAATTTACTAAAAGATGTTTAAAAGAATTATGACACTAGAGTCAATTGTAAGCCTTCAATTCAAGTGTGGAGACTTGCGTCTGATACCGCACTGAGGGATTCAGCTCCATAATGTAGCCATCATGTAATTGGAAATAATTTGTTAGTAACTACCTCCAGAATGAGTAGATGGCAAATTTACATATAACATTTTTAGATATATATGTAACTATATTATAAATATAAATATATTAGTAACAATATATACATATATATTTAAACCTTTCTCGAATTTGAATATTGGCGTGTATGTAGAAAACAAAATTTGTATTTCCTGGCAAGTCACTGCTGCTCATTGAGTGTATACTGCAGAAGTCAAATGCAACAAACAAGGTCCTCTTAAGTGGTTATTCCAATGGCTATCCCTTCACAAACAAGTTACTTCTGTGCAAAGTATGGATTTACTGCTTGCTTCAATTCACGCTTTTGCAGTATATACCAGACTTCAGGGAAATTTCAGGCAAATAATGAAAAAACCTACTTTCCTTATACAACATTTGCAAATTATCACAAGTGGCTTTTCTCTCATATACAACCCACATCTTAAGCCAGGCTAGTGCTAAAAATTTCATAAATTTGGGCCTGTTATGCACCTATACTTTACTGTTTACAAATGAAATAGCACACATTTGTACTATACTACATTATAAGTTTATTATAAGACTTGTTTAAAAGCTTAAACAATTTCAGACAAACACTATTTGAATTTGCGATGTCTCTACCCAAAAGTTTCACCTAACCTTCCCCATATTCTCTGATTGTAATACCCACGGGCATTTTGATTTTATTTGCCCACTTAAATGAAGTGTTAAGGCTGGTAGGTAAGTCTTACCAATAACACAATAACCAGAATAGACAGTAGACAGATCCAGGTAGTTGTAGATTTTGATTTCATGAAGCGTATCCTATATACCACGTGGTGCAAGACGTGGCATAAGGTACTACAAACGGCAGATATGCCAACAATTGATAGCTAGCCAACTACCGATGATACGGTGTCGATCTAACTTTGATTAAATTGATACATGAGCGTACACGTGCATTGATGCCATCTTTACATTCTTTACATTTCATTATGAATGTAAAACTGCCCGCCAGAAATTAAATTATTCACAAAATGTTTCTGCCTGCTGTAATTTCAATAAGTGACATTTAAGAATATAAATAGTATAAATATAATAAGAAATTAGTACAATAATATAAATAGTATCAATTTGCTTTTAAGTTTATAAAATTATGATTTAATAATTTGAATTATGAAATGCTACTCTGAGATTTCATCCAAAAAGTTAACATGGACTGTTGTGCTATCAAATGTTACATTTAGATGCGACAATACACGACGAAGTAATAATTACCTATAATAAGCGATAAAAGGCTCGAGTTAAGGACGAATCATCAACCATTAGGAAGTTTCCTAGAAACCACCACGTGGCGAGAGATCTTTCCTGCCATCTTGCTACCACCTAGGACGCTGCTCCACTTCCGACCAGCTCAATCTTCTTACCGCTTGTGTGCGCGGAACTCGTGCGCAGCGCTTTATATACCGATTATTTGTTGGCCAGGTACGGCAAAAATGTTCGGGTCAAACAGATATCATCATCCTCAAGTGCCGTGCCGACTGGCGTAGGCGTTCATGGCTCCCCACAAATCTCGGTCTATGGTTTTCTAGATCAACTCTACCGTTTATATTCCTCCATGCCATCATCGCAATCCTTCCAGCATCATTTCTCTTGGTCTTCCCCAGCTTCTTTTCCCCTCGATCTTTCCAGTTGTCACGATGTTCTCCAATGCCTTTCTTCTCATCACATGACCAAAGAAAGTTGTTTGCCTTTTTCTTATTGTTGTATATAATGTTCTAGTTTCATTAGCCTCTTTCAGGCAGTCGTAATTAGTTACTTTGGCAGAAGTCCAAGGAATTCGCAACATTCGTCTCAGGAATCACATCTCTGTTGCTTCCAATCTCTTCCTTATTTGTTTATTTACATTCCAAGATTCACAGCCATACAGCAAAACAGGTTCTATATAGCACCTTAGCACTCTCTTTCTTACATTCAATGATACTGACTTATTGCATAAGACATTCTTCATTTTCTGAAGTGCAGCCTTTGCTTGCCCTATTCTGCTCTTAATCTCTGTTGTGCATCTTCCATCTGATGTTATAAATGCACCTAGATATTAAAAACTATCCACTTGGTGAAGAATTTTCCCTTCTATCTCAATTTCATATTTGGGTGTTACCTGTTTCTTTGATATCCATGAAAACTTGGGAAGATAGTGTGGTGGTTTCCTCTTGGCTTCCCCATCCACATGGAGTTCTGGTACTTCCTGTTTACAGCAGAGCTACTTACTTGCGCCTTTCGGCCGACACATCCGACTTCTGCGGGTATTTGTTGACCGGGTTAACATTCCTGGGTGTTTCGAAGGACTTTCGACTCTCACTGTTGTGGTGTCGTCCACATCCCAGATTGGTCAAGTTAGAACGGCCGATGGCATCTCGGTCAACCCTCAAGGGAAGGCAGGGGCAGACCATGGGCATTCCCCGCCATCCAAGGAGACTTCCATAATTGCAGAGCGGACACATAGCGCTTTGGTGCTGGGCTCACCCAAGGTATCTTCACGTCCTGCACATGGCTGTTTAGCCTCACTACCGTATACTGAGTCTCCCGTTCACCACAGGCTGCTCCTCTGAAGACCAGGAGGGACCTGTATGCAGATGACATCCACACAGCAAGTTTTCGCTTCGGACTTCCACGTAATGGATTTGCTAGCCAAGCAATATTCCATTTCGTACCAATGAGACGCTTTTCCACCTTTCATAACGCTCACACTAAGACGAGGCAGGTCCTGGATGGCACAGGCAGAACTTTCTATTAAGTCAGGTGTGTGATCTAGAGACCATCAATCGTGAAAGAGAGTGGGTTGAAGTTCCGGATGGCATGACGGACTGGCACAATGTAATAATAACACTGTGTCGTGAGTGCAGAGAATTTGCAGCGGGTCGCACTGAGTTTGAAGTGCAACAGCTGATCCAGAGCAACACACATCAAGGTGACATAGTCATCTACACCGATGGGTCAGTGGTGAGAAACAGACGTAGTGGCTGGGGCTTTATTGCAAAGACTAATGGTCGAGTCTTGAAAAAGGAGAGCCTGGCATATGAGACTACGACCTCCAGCATGAGAATGGAGGTGGAGGTAGTAACAGCGGCATTCCGGTGGCTAGAGGAGACTACTGCAACACACGTTGTGTTCGTTACGGATTCAAAGAATGTGCTTAGCAAGGTGGAGAAAGGAATGTTTCGTGTGGAATGGCTCTCGTCGCTTCAGAGGTCACAGATTGTGAGAATTGTATGGATATTTTGCCCTGGCCATACGGGTGTACGGGGGAATGAACAGGCTGATAGGCTAGCAGGGAATGCACCTCTTGGTGGTATCTTGCTTATGAACAAGGGGGAGGTGGTCGTGCGCTTGTGGGACTAGGTGGAGAAGGCGGAGGAACAGATTGAGAACCGATATGTGGAAAGAATGAGATTGCGGGGGATCGGCAGGGGTTCTGGAAGAATCTCAAAACTGAGAGGGAAGACCAGGAGAACATTTAATCAGATAGCGGTGAGAACGATTAGTAGTATGACTCTTCACTGGCCGTTGAACGACGGGACTGAACATGTATGGGAATGTCCTGAGTGATGTCGTTTCTTGACTCAACTCAACTCAACTCATAACGCTCACTCAATGAGCTTTATATACTGGCTTTCCTCGTAATCGATGATTTGCTAACCGAGCAGTATTCCATTGCACGTCCATGGGACGCTTTTTCCACCTTTGGTAACACTCACGAGGTACATTGCAGATGCTGACGGTTCAGCATCTCATCTCCATGTAGCAGAGATTGAGTGACTGCTAGGCACTCGCATCCGGGAGATTTTCACTTAGAGATGTTCAGCCATATCCCTCAGCTGAGAGCCGTAGAACAATTGTCTGGACCAAGCATGTAGAGGTACCTTGCTAATGATTCAGACTTTATACGTAATGGATTTGCTAGCCAAGGTATATTCCATTTCGCTTTACTCTGCCACTGGGGTTGCTAGTCGGCATCGTTTATGGTCAGAACTATACGGTATCTGATCGTCTTCGCGCCCCTGAATTTCGTTCTTGATTAATGAAAACATTCTTGATAAATGCTTTCGCAGTAGCTCGTCTTGCGGCGATCCAAGAATTTCACATCTAACGCCATACTACGAATGCCCTCGTTTGTCCCTGTTAATAATTACCCACTGGACGCCTACCGACGAGCTTTCAAGCTACGCCAGGCAGGACTGACCGAAAAGTTATGCCACCTTATTAACTGCAAGCCACAACTCATCGAGAGAGAGAGAGAGAGAGAGAGAGAGAGAGAGAGAGAGAGAGAGAGAGAGAGAGAGAGAGATAAGGAGAGAGAGAGAGAGAGAGAGAGAGAGAGAGAGAGAGAGAGAGAGAGAGAGAGAGAGAGAGAGAGAGAGAGAGAGAGAGAGAAGGAGAGTGGGAGCTTATCGAGACATTGTCGAACGATCGTACAGAAATTGCTCTTTCGCCCGCTCAAATCGCGATTCCAGCTTCGGGCTGCGGTCACATTCT
The DNA here is from genome assembly GCA_014155875.1 of Cepaea nemoralis. NCBI lineage: Eukaryota > Metazoa > Mollusca > Gastropoda > Stylommatophora > Helicidae > Cepaea > Cepaea nemoralis. Next base: position 107,005 of record JACEFZ010009679.1, on the reverse strand, counting down.
CGAAACGCCTGCCTCGCTTACTTGAGATTGGCTGGGAAATTCACGATGGGGTGCATCTCACACAGTCATCCGAGACAGCGAACGCCAGACTCGGGACTGATCTTGCGAACCAGACCAGCCCTCACACACCCATATACTCTAGTAAAAACATCAAGGGGTATAGCAGCTGGGCAGCTGGCTACATCCCATCCTAGAGAAAGTTTACGACGAAGAGATATCCATCGTTATGAACAATCAATACAATTTTTTTTCTATATACGAAACTATTGATGTATTACACATGTCGTCATTGGAGGCGACAGGCTCGATTCCCAGTCGGTAACTATGGCTTTCTATTGTTATGTTGTCTAGTGCGTCCTTTAATGCCGTCTTCTTTCCTCTACTTTTATAGGCGCCAAATATGTGTTCATTTATGAACTGTATTAGAAGAATAGCTTCTGGTTATCCTCTTTCTGGGACATTCAAACCCATATCCCCTCTGCCGTGTGTTCGCCGTGACAGGTAGAGGGGTTTGAGTGTTAAAATGACCCCAAGAGCTATGCCGTCTGTAGCACAGCTATTGGTAGGGTCACCCATGTCGGACAGGTCAAGGGAGAGGAACCAGACGAAGTGACGCACAAACCTGCTGCCTTGTAGGTAGACTGGGGACAGTCAAAGGCTAGGAAAAGCACCACGAAAATGCTTGTCGAAATCGGATGTACTGAGCCAAAGGCTTGACAAAGCAGTGCAACGTAACTTAATTCCTGATGTCACAAATTAAAATTAATCGTTATGGTGCTAATCCCGCGAAGTCACATCAGGCGGTTATAGTGCCGGGCCCCTTGCCTCAAGGGGGTCCACCCATGACTACTGGTGGTCACCTTCCCCTGTGCTGTGGAGTCAAGGCACAGAGGAGTAGGTTAAGAGCTATTGACCAAACACCCCGGACACTCAACATATTACAGTGGAATGCCGAAGGAGTTTATAACAAGAACGTCTCCCTAACAAAGCGTCTTCATAAAGATAGAATAGATGTGGCCCCGGGAAGGTTAACCTGGTCAACAAATGCCCGCAGAAGTCGGATGTGTCGGCCTAACGGCGCAAGAACGCAGCTCTGCTGTAAACAGGCACAACGCAATCACATCCGAAAAAAAAAACCTCCGGATGAACGAAGAAGAAGAAGAAGAATAGATGTGGCATGCATTCAAGAGACACACCTCAACGCGAATAGCAGATTCTCAGTCAGAGGATATCAGGCCACACGTTTCGACCGCGAAGGACACAAAGGAGGAGTTCTAATACTTACACGAAATACAATACCTTGCAGCGAAGTATCTGTGATCTCTGACAACCAGACGGAAATTATAGGTGTTGATATAATGATAAAGGACGTGAAAATAAGAATTTATAATCTGTATAGCCCGGCAGATAAGGATCTTACACTCTCAAACATGAAAATAACTGACACAAACTGCATTATTGTCGGAGACTTTAATAGCCGTTCAGAAAGATGGGGATACCCAGATACTGACAAAAGAGGAGATGAATTGGAGGACTGGGAAATAGACTCAAATCTCCATCTACTCAACAAAGCGGATGACACACTGAGCTTCTACTCCAGAAGATGGATTAGGATTACCACTTCTACTCCAGACTTAGCTTTCTGCACAGGAGACATCCTCCACAAAATCGATCGCCATGTGCTGGACCAATTAGCAGGTAATGACCACAGACCAATCAAGCTTGTAATGAATATGGAGTATGTTCCACAGGAGCAAAAGCCTTTGCCCCGCCATACTAAAAGACAAATATTGTGAAAACATAAATACACGATATGGCAACATGAAGCAAATGGTGGAAAGTCTAAACAGAGCAATAATACAGGCAGCCACTGAGTCTATTCCAAGAGGAGCGAGGAAAAATTACAAACCATACTGGACTGAAGAACTACAAATTTTGGAGGACAAAGTTGAAGATGCCAGGAAGACCGCAGAGAGAGAACAAACAACTGATAGCGAACATCTCTCTCAAAGCCATCTCAGCAAAATATAAAAGAACAGTAAATCAAACAACAAGAGATTGTTGGAGGGTAAAAACAGAAAACCTGAATTTTGACAGGGATGGAAACAAACTATGGAAACTAGTGAAAGCCATGAACAATGAAGGACCTAGAAACAAACAAATAACAATTAAACAAGGAAATGTCTTGCTTACAGGAAAATAGGCTGCAAATGCACTAATGGAGCACTATGCCAGTGCAAACCACATTGATATTACAACTGAACAGAAGAAAGCAATCAAAGATAAACAGATACATCATAGTAATACAGAGACAGCAGCAGAATATATGATGGCAAATCTAACAATGGAAGAAATGGAACAGGCAATGAATACCCTAAAAAAGAAGAAATCACCAGGAAAGGATGGAATCACAAATGAAATGCTAATAGGACTAGGCACTAAGGCAAAAAAGAAACTTACTAGCAGTCCTAAATAACAGTTGGAAGAGGGGAATAGTCCCACAGGCATGGAAGGAAGCTATACTAATACCAGTCCCAAAGAAAGGAAAAGACCTGGAAGAACCAAATGGCTATCGACCTATCAGTCTACTGAGCTGTGTAGGAAAATTAATGGAACGCATTATCAATGGCAGGCTAACATGGCATCTGGAAGAAAACAAACTCTTAACACCACACCAAGCAGGATTCAGAAAATACAGATCCACTGAAGATCAAATAACCTATATAGCTCAGGAAATAGAGGATGCCTTCCAAGAGAAAAAGCACACACTAGCAGTCTGGATAGATTTAGAAAAAGCATTTGATAAAGTATGGAAGGACTGAGAGTAAAACTGCAAAAAATGCATGTTTGTGGGAAAATGTACAATTGGATCAGCCACTACCTTGAGAACAGAACTGCCAGGACAAAAGTACAAGGACAAACAAGCAAAATGATGCTGCTGGAGCAAGGTGTCCCCCAAGGAGGAGTTCTTTCACCAACATTATTCCTAGCATATATAAATGACATCACAGAAAATTTTCCAGCCAGAGTACACACATCCTCCTTTGCAGATGACCTAGCCATATGGACATCTGAAGAATATATTAGTACAGCTAACAGCAGAATACAGCAAGCCTTATTAGCGCTAGAGGACTGGTCAAAATCATGGCTAGTGAAGATAAGTGAGGAGAAAACAACATGCACAGTGTTCTCCCTCTCAAATAAAACTCAGCAACCTAAGCTGGTATTGAATGGAAAAATATTGCGCCATGAAGAAAATCCAAACTATCTAGGAGTAACCTTTGATCGTCGCCTGACATGGAAGACACAGGTTGAGAAAAATCGAACAAGAGCAAGGCAGAGAATGGCAATCATGAAAAAGCTTGCTGGTACAACGTGGGGAGCAGATGAGAAAGTTCTCAAGAAGTTATATACTGGACGGGTGAGGCCAGTACTGGAATATGGCATTGCAGCTTGGGCAACAGCAGCTAAGTCAAACTTTAACAAAATAAGTAGAGTCCAAAATCAAGGAATGCGAATCATAACTGGAAGCCTGAAGACAACGCCTATTAATGAACTAGAAAAGATCACTTGTTTACAACCAATGCAGGATAGAAGAGATAGCAGAGCCCAGCAACAAGCAGAAAAATTTAGAAGATTGACAGACCACCCTATGTACAACAGATTTAATGGTTTTGGAAAGGGAAGACCGAAGCGTAGCAACTTTGTAGAAACTGCAAAACGAAGGATTAGGGCAGATCCTATACTTAACATATCAACAGTCAAGCCCATACACAATGCACACAACTTCCCAGCTTGGAGACAGCAGCAACTGCCTGAGATGATAGAAAACATTCCTGGTATTGAGAAAAAGAACACTCAGCATGAAACCGAAAGAAGAGAAATAACCCTAAACTACATAAAAGAACATTACCCAAGCAGGAATTGGACCCATGCATATACAGATGGATCAGCCAAAAATTCAATAGAGAATGGAGGAGGAGGAATTCTCCTAAATTTAAAAAATGGAGTGAAAAAAAAGCATTCAATGGCAACTGGAAAATTTTCAAGTAACTTCAAAGCGGAGGTAGAGGCTTTGAAAACTGCAGCAGAAATGCTCCTGATGGAGGAAGATAAAGAGAAGCAAATAGCTATCTTCACAGATGCAAAGTCAGCTGTCTCAATACTCAAGAGCAATAACAGCACAGAACTAACTGACCTAAGAGCAGCACTCCATGGTCTATGCCAGAAATCCAAAAAAGTTGTAATACAGTGGATCCCATCACATTGCAGTATACATGGAAACGAAGAGGCTGACAGACTGGCAAAAGAGGGCGGACGACTACCACAGCCTGACATAGACATAACCTATAATGAGGCAAAGAGGTTGATAAAAAGCACTTATAGAACCAAATGGGAATCTGAGCATCCAGGCCATCAGAAGGATGATGCATATTACAAACTCGACCGAAGAGAACAAGTAGCAATCTTCAGACTCCGCACAGGACATAACAGGCTGAAATACCACTTGTTCAATAAACTAAAGATAGGAGATACAGATGAATGTAATTGTCGAACTGGAAAAATGACAGCAAAACATTTGCTTCAGGATTGCCCAATATATGCAGAACAGAGAAAGATATTTTGGCCCACACCTGCTTCATTTGAGGACAAGCTCTATGGAGATATCAACAAGCTCAAGTTGACCGTAGCTTACTTTAACTACATACAGGTTGACATTTAAAGGTGTATGAAGAAGTATTCAGACTGCCACACTTCATACCACAAGTATGTCGGTTACAAAAGCCTCCCAGAGGCATGAAATGGAATATTGCTTGGATAGCACATCCATTACGTGGAAAGTCCGAATCAAAAGCTCACTGTGTGAGCTTCAAAAAAGGTGGAAAAGTGTCCTAGTGGCATGAAATGGAATATTGCTTGGATAGCAAATCCATTATGAGGAAAGTCCGAATCGAAAGCTCACTGTGTGGGCTTTCAAAAAAGGTGGGAAAAGTGTCCTAGTGGCACGAAATGGAATATTGCTCGGATAGCAAATCCATTGTGCGGAAAGTCCGAATCGAAAGCTCACTGTGTGGATGTCATCTGCACACTGCATTCTTCTGGTTTCCGGAAGAACAGCCTATGGTGAACGGAAGGCCCAATATACGGAAGTGAGGCTAAGCAGCCATGTGCAGGACGTGACGATTCCTTGGGTGAGCCCAGTACCAGAGCGCTGTGTGATGGCTCTGCAAGTATGGAAGCCTCCTTGGATGGCGGGGAATGCCCATGATCTGCCCGCCCCTGCCTTCCCTTGAGGGCTGACCAGGATGTCTTTGGCTGTTCTATATGGGCCAGCTAGGATGGGAGATAACACCACAACAGTGAGAGTCAAACGTCCTAAGAAACCCCCGGGAAGGTTAACCCGGTCAACAAATGCCCGCAGAAGTCGGATGTGTCGGCCTAACGGCGCAAGAACGCAGCTCTGCTGTAAACAGGCACAACGCAATCACATCCGAAAAACAAAACTCCGGATGAACGAAGAAGAAGAAGAAGACTCCGCACAGGACATAACACGCTGAAATACCACTTGTTCAATAAACTAAAGATAGGAGATACTGATGAATGTAATTGTAGAACTGGAAAAATGACAGCAAAACATTTGCTGCAGGATTGCCCAACGTATGCAGAACAGAGAAAGATATTTTGGCCCACACCTGCTTCATTTGAGGACAAGCTCTATGGAGATATCAACAAGCTCAAGTTGACCGCAGCTTACTTTAACTACATACAGGTTGACATTTAAAGGTGCATGAAGACCCAGAGGCATGAAATGAAATATTGCTTGGATAGCAAATCCATTATGTGGAAAGTCCAAATCGAAAGCTCGCTGTGTGGGCTTCATAAAAGGTGGAAAAGTGTCCTAGTGGCACGAAATGGAATATTGCTTGATAGCAAATCCATTACGTGGAAAGTCCGAATCAAAAGCCCATTGTGTGGGCTTCATAAAAGGTGGAAAAGTGTCCTAGTGGCATGAAATGGAATATTGCTTGGATAGCAAATCCATTACGTGGAAAGTCCGAATCGAAAGCTTACTGTGTGGATGTCATCTGCAGACTGCATACTTCTGGTTTCCGGAAGAACAGCCTATGGTGAACGGAAGGCCCAATATACGGAAGTGAGGCTAAGCAGCCATGTGCAGGACGTGACGATTCCTTGGGTGAGCCCAGTACCAGAGCGCTATGTATCGGCTCTGCAAGTATGGAAGCCTCCTTGGATGGCGGGGAATGCCCATGGTCTGCCCCTGCCTTCCCTTGAGGGCTGACCAGGATCTTTGGCTGTTCTATATGGACCAGCTGGGATGAGGGATAACACCACAACAGTGAGAGTCAAACGTCCTAAGAAACCCCCGGGAAGGTTAACCCGGTCAACAAATGCCCGCAGAAGTCGGATGTGTCGGCCTAACGGCGCAAGAACGCAGCTCTGCTGTAAACAGGCACAACGCAATCACATCCGAAAAAAAACTCCGGATGAACGAAGAAGAAGAAGATTGCTGACCTAAGAGCAGCACTCCAAGGTCTATGCCAGAAATCCAAAAGAGTTGTAATACAGTGGATCCCATCACATTGCAGTATACCTGGAAATGAAGAGGCTGACAGACTGGCAAAAGAGGGCGGACGACTACCACATCCTGACATAGACATAACCTATAATGAGGCAAAGAGGTTGATAAAAAGCACCTATAGAACCAAATGGGAATCAGAGCATCCAGGCCACCAGAAGGATGATGCATATTACAAACTCGACCAAAGAGAACAAGTAGCAATGTTCAGACTCAGCACAGGACATAACAGGCTGAAATACCACTTGTTCAATAAACTAAAGATAGGAGATACCGATGAATGTAATTGTGGAACTGGAAAAATGACAGCAAAACAGTTGCTGCAGGATTGCCCAACGTATGCAGAACAGAGAAAGATATTTTGGCCCACACCTGCTTCATTTGAGGACAAGCTCTATGGAGATATCAACAAGCTCAAGTTGACCGCAGCTTACTTTAACTACATACAGGTTGACATTTAAAGGTGTATGAAGACCCAGAGGCATGAAATGGAATATTGCTTGGATAGCAAATCCATTATGTGGAAAGTCCAAATCGAAAGCTTGCTGTGTGGGCTTCATAAAAGGTGGAAAAGTGCTCTACTGGCACGAAATGGAATATTGCTTGGATAGCAAATCCATTACGTGGATTGTCCTAATCAAAAGCCCACTGTGTGGACTTCATAAAAGATGGAAAAGTGTCCTAGTGGCACGAAATGGAATATTGCTTGGATAGCAAATCCATTACATGGAAAGTCCGAATCAAAAGCTCACTTTGTGGATGTCATCTGCAGACTGCATACTTCTGGTTTCCGGAAGAACAGCCTATGGTGAACGGAAGGCCCAATATACGGAAGTGAGGCTAAGCAGCCATGTGCAGGACGTGACGATTCCTTGGGTGAGCCCAGTACCAGAGCGCTATGTATCGGCTCTGCAAGTATGGAAGCCTCCTTGGATGGCGGGGAATGCCCATGGTCTGCCCCTGCCTTCCCTTGAGGGCTGACCAGGATCTTTGGCTGTTCTATATGGACCAGCTGGGATGGGGGATAACACCACAACAGTGAGAGTCTAACGTCCTAAGAAACCCCCGGGAAGGTTAACCAGGTCAACAAATGCCCGCAGAAGTCGGATGTGTCGGCCCAACGGCGCAAGAACGCAGCTCTGCTGTAAACAGGCACAACGCAATCACATCCGAAAAAAAAACTCCGGATGAACGAAGAAGAAGAAGAAAAAGAACTGAAGCGAGGGAGTAAAACAGTCTTAGTACATTACCGCGCGATATTCAAGTAATTTAACTCCATTTTATACGATTTAGTTGAAGTGAGTGACTTCAACGCGCAGGCAATATGCAATGCGTTAATAGATTGTTTAAACAAGAATGGACTTGAGTTGCAAAGTCTAGTTGCACTTGGCACTGACAATGCATCTATCATGACAGGTGTAAACAATGGAGTATATGCAAAATTAAAATCCGTAGTTCCTCATCTAGTACTAGTTAGGTGTGTATGTCATTCCCTTCAGCTGGCAGTGTCACAGGCTGCAGCTGCTTGTCTGCCCAGGAACATAGAGTTCATGATTAGAGAAACATATAACTGGTTTTCTCACTCAAGTCTTCGTCAAGCAAAGTACAGGGAGCTTTTTGCTTCAATAAATGATGGACAACATCCGCTGAAGATTGTTCAATTAAGCCAGACATGATGGATGTCCATTCAATCTGCCATTGTCAGAATATTGCAGCAGCTCAGAACTCATTTTGATGTAACAAGACTCAACGAGCGCTGTTATACAGCAGAACTTATACATTCTATGTTTAGCGACATGAAAAACTATGTGTATCTTCTTCTTCTTCTTCTTCGTTCATCCGGAGTTTTTTTTTCGGATGTGATTGCGTTGTGCCTGTTTACAGCAGAGCTGCGTTCTTGCGCCGTTAGGCCGACACATCCGACTTCTGCGGGCATTTGTTGACCGGGTTAACCTTCCCGGGGGTTTCTTAGGACGTTTGACTCTCACTGTTGTGGTGTTATCCCCCATCCCAGCTGGTCCATATAGAACAGCCAAAGATCCTGGTCAGCCCTCAAGGGAAGGCAGGGGCAGACCATGGGCATTCCCCGCCATCCAAGGAGGCTTCCATACTTGCAGAGCCGATACATAGCGCTCTGGTACTGGGCTCACCCAAGGAATCGTCACGTCCTGCACATGGCTGCTTAGCCTCACTTCCGTATATTGGGCCTTCCGTTCACCATAGGCTGTTCTTCCGGAAACCAGAAGTATGCAGTCTGCAGATGACATCCACACAGTAAGCTTTCGATTCGGACTTTCCACGTAATGGATTTGCTATCCAAGCAATATTCCATTTCATGCCACTAGGACACTTTTCCACCTTTTATGAAGCCCACACAATGGGCTTTTGATTCGGACTTTCCACGTAATGGATTTGCTATCAAGCAATATTCCATTTCGTGCCACTAGGACACTTTCCCACCTTTTATGAAGCCCACACAGCGAGCTTTCGATTTGGACTTTCCACATAATGGATTTGCTATCCAAGCAATATTTCATTTCATGCCTCTGGGTCTTCATGCACCTTTAAATGTCAACCTGTATGTAGTTAAAGTAAGCTGCGGTCAACTTGAGCTTGTTGATATCTCCATAGAGCTTGTCCTCAAATGAAGCAGGTGTAGGCCAAAATATCTTTCTCTGTTCTGCATACGTTGGGCAATCCTGCAGCAAATGTTTTGCTGTCATTTTTCCAGTTCTACAATTACATTCATCAGTATCTCCTATCTTTAGTTTATTGAACAAGTGGTATTTCAGCCTGTTATGTCCTGTGCGGAGTCTGAAGATTGCTACTTGTTCTCTTCGGTCGAGTTTGTAATATGCATCATCCTTCTGATGGCCTGGATGCTCAGATTCCCATTTGGTTCTATAAGTGCTTTTTATCATCCTCTTTGCCTCATTATAGGTTATGTCTATGTCAGGCTGTGGTAGTCGTCCGCCCTCTTTTGCCAGTCTGTCAGCCTCTTCGTTTCCAGGTATACTGCAATGTGATGGGATCCACTGTATTACAACTTTTTTGGATTTCTGGTATAGACCATGGAGTGCTGCTCTTAGGTCAGTTAGTTCTGTGCTGTTATTGCTCTTGAGTATTGAGACAGCTGACTTTGCATCTGTGAAGATAGCTATTTGCTTCTCTTTATTTTCCCCCATCAGGAGCATTTCTGCTGCAGTTTTCAAAGCCTCTACCTCCGCTTTGAAGTTACTTGAAAATTTTCCAGTTGCCATTGAATGTGTTTTTTTCACTCCATTTTTTAAATTTAGGAGAATTCCTCCTCCTCCATTCTCTATTGAATTTTTGGCTGATCCATCTGTATATGCATGGGTCCAATTCCTGCTTGGGTAATGTTCTTTTATGTAGCTTAGGGTTATTTCTCTTCTTTCGGTTTCATGCTGAGTGTTCTTTTTCTCAATACCAGGAATGTTTTCTATCATCTCAGGCAGTTGCTGCTGTCTCCAAGCTGGGAACTTGTGTGCATTGTGTATGGGCTTGACTGTTGATATGTTAAGTATAGGATCTGCCCTAATCCTTCGTTTTGCAGTTTCTACAAAGTTGCTACGCTTCAGTCTTCCCTTTCCAAAACCATTAAATCTGTTGTACATAGGGTGGTCTGTCAATCTTCTAAATTTTTCTGCTTGTTGCTGGGCTCTGCTATCTCTTCTATTCTGCATTGGTTGTAAACAAGTGATCTTTTCAAGTTCATTAATAGGTGTTGTCTTCAGGCTTCCAGTTATGATTCGCATTCCTTGATTTTGGACTCTACTTATTTTGTTAAAGTTTGACTTAGCTGCTGTTGCCCAAGCTGCAATGCCATATTCCAGTACTGGCCTCACCCGTCCAGTATATAACTTCTTGAGAACTTTCTCATCTGCTCCCCACGTTGTACCAGCAAGCTTTTTCATGATTGCCATTCTCTGCCTTGCTCTTGTTCGATTTTTCTCAACCTGTGTCTTCCATGTCAGGCGACGATCAAAGGTGACTCCTAGATAGTTTGGATTTTCTTCATGGCGCAATATTTTTCCATTCTTCTTCTTCTTCTTCGTTCATCCGGAGTTTTTTTTCGGATGTGATTGCGTTGTGCCTGTTTACAGCAGAGCTGCGTTCTTGCGCCGTTAGGCCGACACATCCGACTTCTGCGGGCATTTGTTGACCGGGTTAACCTTCCCGGGGGTTTCTTAGGACGTTTGACTCTCACTGTTGTGGTGTTATCCCCCATCCCAGCTGGTCCATATAGAACAGCCAAAGATCCTGGTCAGCCCTCAAGGGAAGGCAGGGGCAGACCATGGGCATTCCCCGCCATCCAAGGAGGCTTCCATAATTGCAGAGCCGATACATAGCGCTCTGGTACTGGGCTCACCCAAGGAATCGTCACGTCCTGCACATGGCTGCTTAGCCTCACTTCCGTATATTGGGCCTTCCGTTCACCATAGGCTGTTCTTCCGGAAACCAGAAGTATGCAGTCTGCAGATGACATCCACACAGTGAGCTTTCGATTCGGACTTTCCATGTAATGGATTTGCTATCCAAGCAATATTCCATTTCGTGCCACTAGGACACTTTTCCACCTTTTATGAAGTCCACACAGTGGGCTTTAGATACGGACTTTCCACGTAATGGATTTGCTATCCAAGCAATATTCCATTTCATGCCACTAGGACACTTTTCCACCTTTTATGAAGCCCACACAATGGGCTTTTGATTCGGACTTTCCACGTAATGGATTTGCTATCCAAGCAATATTCCATTTCGTGCCACTAGGACACTTTTCCACCTTTTATGAAGCCCACACAGCGAGCTTTCGATTTGGACTTTCCACATAATGGATTTGCTATCCAAGCAATATTCCATTTCATGCCTCTGGGTCTTCATGCACCTTTAAATGTCAACCTGTATGTAGTTAAAGTAAGCTGCGGTCAACTTGAGCTTGTTGATATCTCCATAGAGCTTGTCCTCAAATGAAGCAGGTGTGGGCCAAAATATCTTTCTCTGTTCTGCATACGTTGGGCAATCCTGCAGCAAATGTTTTGCTGTCATTTTTCCAGTTCTACAATTACATTCATCGGTATCTCCTATCTTTAGTTTATTGAACAAGTGGTATTTCAGCCTGTTATGTCCTGTGCGGAGTCTGAAGATTGCTACTTGTTCTCTTCGGTCGAGTTTGTAATATGCATCATCCTTCTGATGGCCTGGATGCTCAGATTCCCATTTGGTTCTATAAGTGCTTTTTATCAACCTCTTTGCCTCATTATAGGTTATGTCTATGTCAGGCTGTGGTAGTCGTCCGCCCTCTTTTGCCAGTCTGTCAGCCTCTTCGTTCCAGGTATACTGCAATGTGATGGGATCCACTGTATTACAACTTTTTTGGATTTCTGGCATAGACCATGGAGTGCTGCTCTTAGGTCAGTTAGTTCTGTGCTGTTATTGCTCTTGAGTATTGAGACAGCTGACTTTGCATCTGTGAAGATAGCTATTTGCTTCTCTTTATTTTCCTCCATCAGGAGCATTTCTGCTGCAGTTTTCAAAGCCTCTACCTCCGCTTTGAAGTTACTTGAAAATTTTCCAGTTGCCATTGAATGTGTTTTTTTCACTCCATTTTTTAAATTTAGGAGAATTCCTCCTCCTCCATTCTCTATTGAATTTTTGGCTGATCCATCTGTATATGCATGGGTCCAATTCCTGCTTGGGTAATGTTCTTTTATGTAGTTTAGGGTTATTTCTCTTCTTTCGGTTTCATGCTGAGTGTTCTTTTTCTCAATACCAGGAATGTTTTCTATCATCTCAGGCAGTTGCTGCTGTCTCCAAGCTGGGAACTTGTGTGCATTGTGTATGGGCTTGACTGTTGATATGTTAAGTATAGGATCTGCCCTAATCCTTCGTTTTGCAGTTTCTACAAAGTTGCTACGCTTCAGTCTTCCCTTTCCAAAACCATTAAATCTGTTGTACATAGGGTGGTCTGTCAATCTTCTAAATTTTTCTGCTTGTTGCTGGGCTCTGCTATCTCTTCTATCCTGCATTGGTTGTAAACAAGTGATCTTTTCTAGTTCATTAATAGGCGTTGTTTCAGGCTTCCAGTTATGATTCGCATTCCTTGGTTTTGGACTCTACTTATTTTGTTAAAGTTTGACTTAGCTGCTGTTGCCCAAGCTGCAATGCCATATTCCAGAACTGGCCTCACCCGTCCAGTATATAACTTCTTGAGAACTTTCTCATCTGCTCCCCACGTTGTACCAGCAAGCTTTTTCATGATTGCCATTCTCTGCCTTGCTCTTGTTCGATTTTTCTCAACCTGTGTCTTCCATGTCAGGCGACGATCAAAGGTGACTCCTAGATAGTTTGGATTTTCTTCATGGCGCAATATTTTTCCATTCAATACCAGCTTAGGTTGCTGAGTTTTATTTGAGAGGGAGAACACTGTGCATGTTGTTTTCTCCTCACTTATCTTCACTAGCCATGATTTTGACCAGTCCTCTAGCGCTAATAAGGCTTGCTGTATTCTGCTGTTAGCTGTACTAATATATTCTTCAGATGTCCATATGGCTAGGTCATCTGCAAAGGAGGATGTGTGTACTCTGGCTGGAAAATTTTCTGTGATGTCATTTATATATGCTAGGAATAATGTTGGTGAAAGAACTCCTCCTTGGGGGACACCTTGCTCCAGCAGCATCATTTTGCTTGTTTGTCCTTGTACTTTTGTCCTGGCAGTTCTGTTCTCAAGGTAGTGGCTGATCCATTTATACATTTTTCCACAAACATGCATGTTTTGCAGTTTTACTTTCAGTCCTTCCTTCCATACTTTATCAAATGCTTTTTCTAAATCTATCCAGACTGCTAGTGTGTGCTTTTTCTCTTGGAAGGCATCCTCTATTTCCTGAGCTATATACGTTATTTGATCTTCAGTGGATCTGTATTTTCTGAATCCTGCTTGGTGTGGTGTTAAGAGTTTGTTTTCTTCCAGATGCCATGTTAGCCTGCCATTGATAATGCGTTCCATTAATTTTCCTACACAGCTAAGTAGACTGATAGGTCGATAGCCATTTGGTTCTTCCAGGTCTTTTCCTTTCTTTGGGACTGGTATTAGTATAGCTTCCTTCCATGCCTGTGGGACTATTCCTCTCTTCCAGCTGTTATTTAGGACTGCTAGTAGTTTCTTCTTTGCCTTGGTGCCTAGTCCTATTAGCATTTCATTTGTGATTCCATCCTTTCCTGGTGATTTCTTCTTTTTTAGGGTATTCATTGCCTGTTCCATTTCTTCCATTGTTAGATTTGCCATCATATATTCTGCTGCTGTCTCTTTATTTCTATGATGTATCTGTTTGTCTTTGATTGCTTTCTTCTGTTCGGTTGTAATATCAATGTGGTTTGCATTTGCATAGTGTTCCATTAGTGCATTTGCAGCCTTTTTGCCTGTAAGCAAGGCATTTCCTTGTTTAATTGTTATTTGTTTGTTTCTAGGTCCTTCATTGTTCATGGCTTTCACTAGTTTCCATAGTTTGTTTCCATCCCTGTCAAAATTCAGGTTTTCTGTTTTTTCCCTCCAACAATCTCTTGTTGTTTGATTTACTGTTCTTTTATATTTTGCTGAGATGGCTTTGAGAGAGATGTTTGCTTCAATTGTTTGTTCTCTCTCTGCTGTCTTCCTGGCATCTTCAACTTTGTCCTCTAAACTTTGTAGTTCTTCAGTCCAGTATGGTTTGTAATTTTTCCTCGCTCCTCTTGGAATGGACTCAGTGGCTGCCTGTATTATCGCTCTGTTTAGACTTTCCACCATTTGCTTTATGTTGCCATATCGTGTATTTATGTTTTCACAATATTTGTCTGTTAGTATGGCAAATCTGTCCCAATCTGCTCGTTTGTAATTCCAGCGGGGCAAGGGCTTTTGCTCTTGTGGAACATACTCCATATTCATTTCAAGCTTGATTGGTCTGTGGTCACTACCTGCTAATTGGTCCAGCACATGGCGATCGATTTTGTGGAGGATGTCTCCTGTGCAGAAAGCTAAGTCTGGAGTAGAAGTGGTAAGCCATCTTCTGGAGTAGAAGCTCGGTGTGTCATCCGCTTTGTTGAGTAGATGGAGATTTGAGTCTGTTTCCCAGTCCTCCAATTCATCTCCTCTTTTGTCAGTATCTGGGTATCCCCATCTTTCTGAACGGCTATTAAAGTCTCCGACAATAATGCAGTTTGTGTCAGTTATTTTCATGTTTGAGAGTGTAAGGTCCTTATCTGCTGGGCTATACAGATTGTAGATTCTTATTTTCACGTCCTTTATCATTATATCAACACCTATAATTTCCGTTTGGTTGTTAGAGATCACAGATACTTCGCTGCAAGGTATTGTATTTCGTGTAAGTATTAGAACTCCTCCTTTGTGTCCTTCGCGGTCGAAACGTGTGGCCTGATATCCTCTGACTGAGAATTTGTGATTGGCGTTGAGGTGTGTCTCTTGAATGCATGCCACATCTATTCTATCTTTATGAAGACGCTGTGTTAGGGAGTCTTTCTTCTTGTAAACTCCTTCGGCATTCCACTGTAGTATGTTGAGTGTCCGGGGTATTTGGTCAATAGCTCTTAACCTACTCCTCTGTGCCTTGACTCCACAGCACAGGGGAAGGTGACCACCAGTAGTCATGGGTGGACCCCCTCGAGGCAGGGGGCCCGGCACTATCACCGCCTGATGGGACTTCACGGGATTAGCACCATATCGATTAATTTTGATTTGTGACATCATGAATTAAGTTACGTTGCACTGCTTTGTCAAGCCTGTGGCTCAGTACATCCGATTTCGACAAGCATTTATTCGGGATGCTTTCCCTAGCCTTTGACTGTCCCCAGTCTACCTACAAGGCAGCAGGTTTCACGTTGCACTGCTTTGTCAAGCCTGTGGCTCAGTACATCCGATTTCAACAAGCATGTATTTGGGGTGCTTTCCCTAGCCTTTGACTGTCCCCAGTCTACCTACAAGGCAGTAGGTTTGTGTGTCTCTTCGTCTGGTCCCTCTCCCTTGACCTGTCCGACATGGGTGGCCCTACCAGTAGCTGTGCTACCGTCGGCATAGCTCTTGGGGTCATTGGGACGCACAAGCCCCTCTACCTCGTCACGGTGGACACACAGCAGAGGGGATTTTTCCATTCAATACCAGCTTAGGTTGCTGAGTTTTATTTGAGAGGGAGAACACTGTGCATGTTGTTTTCTCCACACTTATCTTCACGAGCCATGATTTTGACCAGTCCTCTAGCGCTAATAAGGCTTGCTGTATTCTGCTGTTAGCTGTACTAATATATTCTTCAGATGTCCATATGGCTAGGTCATCTGCAAAGGAGGATGTGTGTACTCTGGCTGGAAAATTTTCTGTGATGTCATTTATATATGCTAGGAATAATGTTGGTGAAAGAACTCCTCCTTGGGGGACACCTTGCTCCAGCAGCATCATTTTGCTTGTTTGTCCTTGTACTTTTGTCCTGGCAGTTCTGTTCTCAAGGTAGTGGCTGATCCATTTATACATTTTTCCACAAACATGCATGTTTTGCAGTTTTACTTTCAGTCCTTCCTTCCATACTTTATCAAATGCTTTTTCTAAATCTATCCAGACTGCTAGTGTGTGCTTTTTCTCTTGGAAGGCATCCTCTATTTCCTGAGCTATATAGGTTATTTGATCTTCAGTGGATCTGTATTTTCTGAATCCTGCTTGGTGTGGTGTTAAGAGTTTGTTTTCTTCCAGATGCCATGTTAGCCTGCCATTGATAATGCGTTCCATTAATTTTCC
The DNA here is from genome assembly GCA_014155875.1 of Cepaea nemoralis. NCBI lineage: Eukaryota > Metazoa > Mollusca > Gastropoda > Stylommatophora > Helicidae > Cepaea > Cepaea nemoralis. The sequence goes on along the minus strand of JACEFZ010009679.1, from coordinate 90,614 downwards.
TACACAGCTCAGTAGACTGATAGGTCGATAGCCATTTGGTTCTTCCAGGTCTTTTCCTTTCTTTGGGACTGGTATTAGTATAGCTTCCTTCCATGCCTGTGGGACTATTCCTCTCTTCCAGCTGTTATTTAGGACTGCTAGTAGTTTCTTCTTTGCCTTGGTGCCTAGTCCTATTAGCATTTCATTTGTGATTCCATCCTTTCCTGGTGATTTCTTCTTTTTTAGGGTATTCATTGCCTGTTCCATTTCTTCCATTGTTAGATTTGCCATCATATATTCTGCTGCTGTCTCTGTATTTCTATGATGTATCTGTTTGTCTTTGATTGCTTTCTTCTGTTCGGTTGTAATATCAATGTGGTTTGCATTTGCATAGTGTTCCATTAGTGCATTTGCAGCCTTTTTGCCTGTAAGCAAGGCATTTCCTTGTTTAATTGTTATTTGTTTGTTTCTAGGTCCTTCATTGTTCATGGCTTTCACTAGTTTCCATAGTTTGTTTCCATCCCTGTCAAAATTCAGGTTTTCTGTTTTTTCCCTCCAACAATCTCTTGTTGTTTGATTTACTGTTCTTTTATATTTTGCTGAGATGGCTTTGAGAGAGATGTTTGCTTCAATTGTTTGTTCTCTCTCTGCTGTCTTCCTGGCATCTTCAACTTTGTCCTCCAAACTTTGTAGTTCTTCAGTCCAGTATGGTTTGTAATTTTTCCTCGCTCCTCTTGGAATGGACTCAGTGGCTGCCTGTATTATCGCTCTGTTTAGACTTTCCACCATTTGCTTTATGTTGCCATATCGTGTATTTATGTTTTCACAATATTTGTCTGTTAGTATGGCAAATCTGTCCCAATCTGCTCGTTTGTAATTCCAGCGGGGCAAGGGCTTTTGCTCCTGTGAAACATACTCCATATTCATTTCAAGCTTGATTGGTCTGTGGTCACTACCTGCTAATTGGTCCAGCACATGGCGATCGATTTTGTGGAGGATGTCTCCTGTGCAGAAAGCTAAGTCTGGAGTAGAAGTGGTAAGCCATCTTCTGGAGTAGAAGCTCGGTGTGTCATCCGCTTTGTTGAGTAGATGGAGATTTGAGTCTATTTCCCAGTCCTCCAATTCATCTCCTCTTTTGTCAGTATCTGGGTATCCCCATCTTTCTGAACGGCTATTAAAGTCTCCGACAATAATGCAGTTTGTGTCAGTTATTTTCATGTTTGAGAGTGTAAGGTCCTTATCTGCTGGGCTATACAGATTGTAGATTCTTATTTTCACGTCCTTCATCATTATATCAACACCTATAATTTCCGTTTGGTTGTCAGAGATCACAGATACTTCGCTGCAAGGTATTGTATTTCGTGTAAGTATTAGAACTCCTCCTTTGTGTCCTTCGCGGTCAAAACGTGTGGCCTGATATCCTCTGACTGAGAATTTGTGATTGGCGTTGAGGTGTGTCTCTTGAATGCATGCCACATCTATTCTATCTTTATGAAGACGCTGTGTTAGGGAGTCTTTCTTCTTGTAAACTCCTTCGGCATTCCACTGTAGTATGTTGAGTGTCCGGGGTATTTGGTCAATAGCTCTTAACCTACTCCTCTGTGCCTCGACTCCACAGCACAGGGGAAGGTGACCACCAGTAGTCATGGGTGGACCCCCTCGAGGCAGGGGGCCCGGCACTATCACCGCCTGATGGGACTTCACGGGATTAGCACCATATCGATTAATTTTGATTTGTGACATCATGAATTAAGTTACGTTGCACTGCTTTGTCAAGCCTGTGGCTCAGTACATCCGATTTCGACAAGCATGTATTTGGGGTGCTTTCCCTAGCCTTTGACTGTCCCCAGTCTACCTACAAGGCAGCAGGTTTGTGTGTCTCTTCGTCTGGTCCCTCTCCCTTGACCTGTCCGACATGGGTGGCCCTACCAGTAGCTGTGCTACCGTCGGCATAGCTCTTGGGGTCATTGGGACGCACAAGCCCCTCTACCTCGTCACGGTGGACACACAGCAGAGGGGCTATGTGTATCTCATATTTCTCAAGCATATTCTCGGAGAAGTTCAAAGTGTGAATACGAAATTTGAAGCAGATATACAGGATCCAACAAAACTACTCAGCGATCTTATCCAACTCATTGATTCTATCAGTTCAAAGATTGCTATTCCTGGGAAAAAAATAACAGAAAGTGAACCTATTCAAGATTATTTAGATCCTAATCCCAATCTAGGTTATGAGTTTGAGAAAGAAATAGCAGTCTACACGTTTCCTGATGAGAAAGAAATTCGTGAATTCCAGTTGTTAATAGAGCTGTTGACACAGCTGCGTTTACGTACGCCCGATAACGTTCGAGTGTTGCAGTCCATGTCATGTCTTAGTGCAGGGGTCACCAAACTACGGCCCGCGGGCCGGATCCGGCCTGCGACGTCATTTCATCCGGCCCGCCGTCGGTACTCGAACTTGCTTGATATAACTATGAAACACGAGACGTTGAGATACAATTTAAATGTAAATATTATGTTTAGAATAATAGATCTTCACACGTGCGGAGACCTCCTGGCTGCACTAGGTTGTTTATTTAGGTGGCCCTATTTATAAATTTCGCGAACCTTATTATGAGATATATTCTATTACCAAATGAAGCCGCCTGTCGCGGCTCTACAAGAGTATGGAGTAGCATATACCTTGATACCCTGGTAAAAAATGTATAGGATGCTGGGATGTTGTGTTGGCGTGCCTATAACAGCCCAGTAAAGCCAAGTTCCCGCATCTTTGGCCTTGGGAACAACTTAGGCCGAAGAGATGCTGATGTCTAATTTTCAGCAGAGGGTTTGAACTTAAACCCCTGAGCCACTACCAAGTAGATGGGCGAACATGCCCCAGGCACGGCCGAGCGTTGCCACTGTTTTCCAGACAGCAGTTGAGTGGGTAGACAGGCCCTGTGAAGATCCAAAAGATCCAAGAGGATCTTGATTGTGGATTGACGATTATCTGCTCTGGGGTGAGTTTTGAACGAACCTTCATAGTTTAAATAGGAATATAGGAATATAATAGCTATGTCTGTGACTGAGAACAATAATGGAGGGATATATGCCTGGGAAGAGAGGAAGAGGAAGGCCAAAGAGAAGATAGGTGCAGGATGTGGCGGATGATCTCCAGATGGATGTATCTGAAGCGGGAAATCTTGCTTATGATCGAGAGGTTTTCCGGAAGGTTGTTATGGGAGCAAGGTTCTGCAAAGGACATGCTACTGAATGAATGACCTTTGTTCCATCTTGTTGTCTGATAATTGCTGGTGTTGTGTATCAGACTACAGTTACAGTGTTGGATAATTATCCATGCTGTGATGAGGATCACTGGTACTGTGTTGGTTGACTACACATGCTGTGATGGAAGATCACTGGTACTATGTTGGATGACTACCCAAGCTGTGATGGAATATCAATGGTACTGTGAAGAATGATCATGTGTATGTTTATTCATGGGGGATGCCTATTTTGTCATTGCATCTAATCATGAATTTTATATATTAGGGCATTGGCATTATTAATCAGATGTTATTGTATCTTTATAATTACATTATTCTGATTCCCTGTATATTGACCTGAATTTCTTCTGATATCTCTAAATCGTTGTTTTTTCTTGTTAGCCGTAGACATAGAATGAGATTCTCTTTGTCTTCTTATTCCTCTCTTCTTCTACGGCCCATGAACAGTCGGCGTTGTGCTATTATCTCTAGCATCTCTGTGCCGTTACACATTCATTGGCACCTTTCCCTCTTGACAGACGATAGTTTGGTACATTGTGCTTCAAAAAGGCTTAATAACTACGATCCATGGCGGTGGCGAGTGTGGCTGGTAAGGCCAATTCTTGCTGCAAATGTTTGCCCACATTAGATGCATGTGAAAACATGGTCACTTCCACCATTTTGCACCATCTTACGTCTCTCACGCTCTGTGTGTGCTTTATCTGCAATCATTTTCTCCTTTGTCTTTATTCCATTTCTGATAGTTGCCCTCCATGCAACACGTTCAGCGGCGACGTGCTCCCAATGTGCATTATCAATGCCTGTATCAATCATGTCCCGCTTACACACATCTTTGTATCGTAGTAGAGGCCGACCCTGAGATCTCCTACCCGTCTGTAATTCACCAAAAAAGATGTCCTTTGGTATTCTACCATCATCCATCCTCCTAACGTGTCATATCCATCTAAGTCTACGAAGACTGAGCATGGAATACACCGTCACACAACCTGATCTTTCCAATACTTCAGTATTTGTGATTTTGTCTTGCCACTTAATACCAAGTATTCTTCGCAGACACCGCATATGAAAGCTGTTTAAACGTTTCTCTTGGCGTGAGTAAGTTGTCCAGGTTTCACTGCCATAAAGAAGAGTACTAAGGACACAGGCTTGGTAGACGAGGACTTTTGTTTTGGCAGTAAGCTTCCTGTTCTCCCAGACTCTTTTTGCTAACATGTTCATTGTTGTTGTTGCCTTGCCAATCCTGATGTTGATTTCCTGATCGAGGGATAATTTGCTATTTACCTCTGATCCTAGATATGTAAAATGTTCTACTATCTCCAGTTCGGCGTCGTCAATAAAGATTGATGGTACACCATGTGCACCTTGTGACATAATCTGTGTCTTCTTTTTGTTAATTGTTAAACCAAATTCAGAACAAGCATTGGAGAATGCAGATAGTAGATGTTGTAGTTCTTCCTCAGAGTGGGTCGTAATCGCAGCATCATCCGCAAAAAGCAACTCTCTGATTAGTACCCTGCTAATTTTGGTCTTGGCCTTCAATCTCTGAGCATTATAGAGGCCACCATCTGAGCGTGAGTGAATGTATATACCGACATCTTGATCACGAAAGGCATATTTCAGTAGAAGTGAAAAGTATATCCCAAAGAGGGTGGGGGATAGTACACAACCTTGCTAAACTCCACTCTTGATTTCAAACACTTCTGAAGGTTACACAAAGGTACCTATAAACTGTATATATACCTTTGATGAGCTGTAGCTTCACCAGTGACCCCTAGTCCTCTGCTTTTCTTTTGTTTCAATAGGAGTTTAATTATGTTTCTAATGTAATGTCTTTTTCATTTTCAGATCCCGTGTACTTCACCCTTAATTATGGCAAGTAGGAAAAGAAAAGTGGACGCCGAGTGAGGAGTAAAGTACTTCTTTGGGGAAACAAAGGACCAGAAAACCAGTTGCGTAATATGCAGCGAAAGTGTTGCCGTTTTGAAAGAGTACAATCTTCAGCGTTACTACGAAACAAAACATCCATCAACATATTAAAAGTTTTCTGGAAAATTACGCTCTGGGAAATATAAGACCATTAAACGTGGTTTTGAAACGTAAAGAAATCTCTTCACGAGAAAATTTGCTGAAAATAAATCTGTCACTCGTACAAGTTACAAAACAGTGCATAAGATGGCAGAACGAGGAAAACCGTTTATTGATGGCAACGTCAATAAAGAGTGTGTGTGATCGAAGCAGCAAATGACTTGTGTCCTGAGAAAGCCGATTTGTTTGGCACTATCAGCCTTTCGGCAAGTTCAGTTGTGCGGAGAACAGAAGAACTTGGAGAGAACATAGTGCTACAGATACGTGAGAAAGCTAGGAACTTGTTGTAGTATTCTCTGGCGCTGGATGAGTCTATTGATCTCTCGAGTACGTCACAACTTCTCGTGTTCATTTGTGATGTCAATTTGGACTTTCAGATAACGGAAGAGTTGGCGTCCGTTTGCAGCATGCATGGAACAACAACTGAGAAAGTCATTTTCGTGGAAGTGCAAACAATTTTCCAAGACTATAACCTTCGGTGGAATCAGCTTCGAGGTGTTACAGTTGATGAGGGAAAAAAAACATGACTGGAGTGAGAAAGGGTCTGTTGGGGCAGATCAGGACTCATTTGGAAGATTTGCAAATTCCGGGCGCTCTGTTCATACACTGCATCGTACATAAGCAAGTACTCTGTGGGAAAGATTTAGATATTTCTTGTGTACTGAAACCAGTAGTTTCTGCTGTGAACTTCATTCATGAACATGCACTCATTCACCGTCAGTTCTAGACTTTTCTTGAAGAAATTGATTCTGAATTCTGTGACTTGCCTTATCACATATCAGTCAGGTGGCTCAGCTGCGGTAAAGTCCTGCTTCGTTTTTACAAGCTCCGAAACGAAATAGATGTTTTCCTCACTGAAAAAGATAAAGCTGATTCACAGCTGTCAGATCCTACCTGGCTGTCAAAGTTGTCAATTTTGGTCGATATGAATGAACTGAACTTGAAACTTCAGGGAAAGCATTACCTCGTCTGTGATCTCTACAGAACCATCAAAGGATTTCGAAGAAATCTGTCATTGTTGGAAGCACAACTGGAAGGAGAAAACCTTTCTCATTTTCACTGTTTCAAAGAGTTTGGAGAGATTTTCAGATCTTGACAGATTTGAGCGTGACATCCTTCTGTTCCAGAATCCGTTTGATTGTAACCTTAATGGTGTGCCAGTTGAATTACAGTTGGAGCTCATTGAGAAGGAAGTACCGCTGCTTACCTGATGTTGAGTTTCCGAAACTTAAGAAATTTGCCGCTGGTATGACATCATGGTTTGGAACAACATACGTCTGTGAGCTAACATTTTCAAAAAGGAAGTCTGTGAAGTCACCACATCGAATGAGTTTGACTGATGAACATTTGAAAGCAATTCTCTTGATTGGATGCAGCAATTCCAAACCAAACGGTATGGTATTTTGAAGTTTTTGATGGTATTTTGAAAGCCACACGTCAGTTTCACAAAACTCACTATCCTCTTTTGCTGCTTAGTTTGTGAGATTCGGATATGTGCACAATATGTCTGATGTAACTGTCTTTTTTCTAACGTCGCCTTCTTTGATAACTTTGTTTAGTAAATAAATATAAATATGTTGGTTGTCTTTGTGCGTTTATTTGTTTGTTTGTTTGTGTGCATTGCACGCCCTTTCCATGATTAACTTAGTTTTTCGTATTTTTTCCCAGAGCTTTCGTTCTAGCTTGCATTTATTGTTAAAGTTAGTTGTATATCCTTTACAGGACGTTTTCAGTCAACACCAGCATTGTTTGCTGTTGTTGATGTCTTGGCAAGTTTACGTTCAGTAGTTTACCATTGCTTTTCGAACGACCGGCACCCATAACATAGCGCAAAAACCAGTGCAACGTTGTCTGCTGCCAAATCGCTCGCCACAGAGATGGCACAAGTATTGTACAGAATGAGTATCCGGCCCGCGCTCATCATTTTGTCAGTTATCCGGCCCGCGCTCGTCATTTTGTCAGTTATCCGGACCGCCGTGAAAAAAGTTTGGTGATCCCTGTCTTAGTGGAAGTGAATGTCTACAGCCAATGAAGCCCTGTATATTGGATCTTGCTAAAATGTTTGTAGAAGATGCAGCTACTCTCACCCGCATCGATTTCCAGTGGAGAAAACTTCATCATATGCAGTGGACACAGACCTCTGACACACTTGGACTGTGGGCAGAAATAGCCTCATACAGGGATGCCACCGGTGAAAATCCTTTCCAAGATCTTACAGATTTAGCTTTAACTGTGCTCATTTTACCTCATTCTAATGCGGATGTGAAGCGTATTTTCAGTCAGATGGGAGTTATAAAATCAAAATTGCGGAACAGACTGAGCACCAAGAGTTTGACAGCTGTTTTGACTATTAGATATGGAATGAAAAGATATGGCAAATGCTGTCATGATTATAAACTACCTAAGGATATTCTACGAAAAATTGGATCACAGGAGGCATATACATGTTTCTTTCAATCAGCCTCCTTAGCATCATCACCGCGGGAGCAAACATAGCAGGAAATAGCTACAGAAAATGAAGAGTTGTTTGACTGGGATTTGGCAGATCTGGAATAAACTTCACTCTAATATTCAGTGATAATAATAAATTATAATGTGCTACATTATAACATTTTGAATGAATACCGCCAGTGCTTGTTTTAGTGCTTTCCCAAAAAAATATTATTGCAATTTAGTGCTGTTTTGGCTCGAGAGTAGTTCTGATTAGGATTTGGCGGATCTGGAATGAACTTCATTGTAATATGCATTGATAATAATAAATTATACTGTGCTACCTTGTTACATTTGTAATAAAAACAGTTGGTGCTTTGTTTTGGTGCTTTAAAAAAAAAAAATTTATGCGATTTTGGGTCGATTTTGGTGCTTTTTCATCAAAAGGAGATGGCAACACTGCGCAGAAGACTGCATTGCAGTCACTCACTTCAACTAAATCGTATTAAAAGGAGTCAAATTACTTGAATATTGCGCGATAATGTACAAAGAATGTTTTACTCCCTCGCTTCAGTTCAAATTCGGCTTTTTAGTGTTCCCAAAATGATTTTTAAAGTAATTTTTACCCACCCAAAAAGCACAAAAAATGCACTAAAACAAAATTGTGAAGCATTAAATTCGCGCGACCGCGCTATATGCAATATTGTGGCACCAAATAACTTTAAAAAGCACTAAATTTGGTGCGAAAAGAGTCAATATGGCAACCCTGCTTCTGCGGTCACTTGAGTAGATTCATCTTTAACCGTCTTAAAAATTTAATTTGAAAATGAGGTCTATGACTCTTACGGAACAAAGTATTTATAAATAAACAGCTTACTTCTCTTGGCAGGAAAAAACCACCCTTGTTTGTTTTTTGTTTATATATATATATATATATATATATATATATATATATATATATATATATATATATATATATATATATATATATATATATTCATTCATTGGCACCTTGCCGTCTTGACAGACGATAGTTTGTGCTTTAAAAAGGGATAATAACTTTTAACTATGGCGGTAGCGAGTGTGACTGATAAGGCCAATTTGCGCTGTAAATGTCCGTTCACAGTGGGTGCATGTGAACACGTGGTCATTTCCACCATCATGCACCATCTTACGTCTCAAACGCTTGGTGTGTATATATATATATCCGACATAACTGACATGCTTCGTGCTGAATCGCATGTGTCTATTCAGAGGTCGCGGGTTGTGAGCATTTGCTGGATCTTTTCTCCGGGACACTCTAGTGTGGTTGGAAATGAACATTCGGACAGATTGGCCGGTGACGCATCACTGAGGAGTGATTTTATGCTTGATAAGGCAGATGTGGTGAAAGCCCTGTAGGTGAATATGAATAATGTTGGAGAACAGATAAATAGGCTATCGTGGTCTAGAGATAATGCAGCAGAAATGGATGGTCAGAGCATCTGGTCAACGGTCGTCATTCAGAGGTAAAGCTAGGCGGACATATAATCAGATTGCAACGTTTATCATTAGTATTGGAACTCTGCGCTGGCTGTTGAAGATGAGGACTTAGAGATTACAGGAGTGGCCATACTGCAATGATGTCGGTTCTTGACTCAACTCAACTCAACTCCACAAGGGCAAGATTAGTTTATAACATTTGTTAAGTAGACAAATAACCAAAGTACACATAATTAAGTCACACTTAAAAAACAAAAACGTACAAATAACACAACACTCGAACTTATGACAATCTATCGCTGCACGTAGGGACCAAAGTTCATGTCACTTCCACACATTCAACATTAACAACAACCAAGACATGACGGATGTAGATAAATAGGGCAGTCACATGTCAAGGACAGTCGCATGTCAAGGATAGAATAGGTAAATAGCCTCGACTCGAGTAACGATATAAAATAACATAAACACCTATCATATGCTGCTGTTTGTGAGGTGACTTTTACAAGGGTGTTTAATAACAGTTTGGCCGAGTTACCAGTAGTTTGTCCGAATTACTAGCAGTTTGTCCGAGTTATAGCAGTTTGTCCGAGTAACTAGCAGTTTCTCGAAATTACCAGCAATTTGTCTGGAGATGTCAAGTGAAGAGTTATCGAAAACTTCCGCTACAGGTAACTACATATTATTTTAAGTGTTAGATGTTGTAGAACCTATTCCCTGGAGTAAACTATGCAGGTCAAGAGAGAGATCATGCTGCATGGGCAACCCACGGTCTCTACAATTCAGCCCAGGCTTTGTGTTATGGAGAGGTATAACTCCAACCTCTCCATGGGCTTTTTGTAGCACAACGTAAAACTATCGTCTGTCAAGACGGCAAGGTGCTATTATAGGGGTGTTCAGTGCTTCCCTTACATAACATTAAGAGAAGTTACTAGGGACCTTATATTTCAGGCTACTGATAAGCACTTATAGGAAACGTACAATAGGGACGTTGACTTAGAATGCGACTATGCTTGCTAGCAACTATAACGTATTTTGTTAGTCTTGCAAGAGAAGCCCTGCCGAGAGGAGGCCGGCTGCGGAGTTACGCTAAAACCCTTTAAAGTGGTAACATAAAAATGCTAAATTGTATACGCCGTAACAGTTTCTGTGCCAAACAAAACCCTAGTTCTGGACCAAACAAAAATGAATGGCGGAAAATGAGACGTAGAGATGTGTCACAGTTATGACGTAAAAGTTGTTTATATGGTAGCAGACATGTTGTATTATTAGGTAATGACAACATTTTGGCGATATATAAGCCCACGGCATATACAGAAAGTGGTTCAAGACGATTCATCCTCCCACGTAATCAGTTAAGACGCCTTGGACATATTGAGATAGACCCACATTTGTATATATCAATGGGCGCCCACGTCGCCCGCCTTTACTTCCCAATACATTTCTTGGCGATAATTTTAGGACTTGATGACCTGGGACAGTGAAACCGAATCTGGCCTCGAATGAGATTCGTACACACGACCTGCGGACGGTGGGATCTTGATAACGACTGCGCTACCGTGAAACATTTACCGTCCTTCTCAAAATTGGCTTGGTATTATAAAATAGACAAATGCATCCATACGACAAGATCTGAATTTTGAAGAAGGTTGGCTACTTAAGACGATAATGCAAAGAACATTAAAATATTTAGGTCACTTAAAACGTCATGAACGTTTGGAGAGAATAATCAAGGAGGGGTATATGCCCTGGAAGAGAGGACATGCCTTTGAATATAAATGTTATAAATTTGATCTAAGACTATCTTGGATACAGAAAAGAACAAATGCAGGCATACGACAAGAACTGAATATTGAAGAAGGTTGGCTACTAAAGACGATAAAACAAAGAAAAATGAAATATTATGATCATCTGAAACGTCATGAAAGCCAGGAGAGAACAACCATGGAGGGGTATATGGCAGGGAAGAGAAGAAGAGGAGGGCCAAAGAGAAGAAGGGTGCAGGATGTGGCAGATGATCTCCAGATGGGTATATCGGACACAGGACATCTTGCTTATGACCTAGAAGTTTTCCGGACGGTTGTTATGGGAGCGAGGTTTTGCAAAACATACGCTACTGAATGAATGAATCATCAAATATATCTTCTGATTATACAGTAAGTAGGAAATGTGAAGGACTATTTATATACTTTAAAGCGCATTAATCACACGGTATTAGAAACACAATTTTATAGACCAGCCGGCAATCTGTGTGTGAAGTGGTCAGTATCACACCGACAAGGAAATCATTGATGAGTCAACGGACAAGATGGCGTTTACCTGCAAAGCGTTGTGGAACAAAATGAGCACGGCAAGGCACGCATAGCGCTCTGGTAATCCACTGCACCTGTATTCGTCTTCAGTCGTTTTACCACGTGATTCAAATGGAATCAGACGAGAGAGTGTGATCGACGAACTGCGCAACTTTTCCTGACTTTAATCCAATTCATTGTGCAAGTCATTCATCATCCATGCAAGATCTGTGAAAGAAAGGCGAGACCAAAAAAAAAAAAACACTACTGGAGATCCTCCTCCTGGAGTGTCAAGCATTCTTTGCCCACATTGTCAAAAAACATTTCGAGCCAAAATAGGCCTTACTCACATCTTAGAACTCACGGCTTCAAACTTCCAACCCCACTGGATGAAATGAATGGTTATCATCATTCTTGATGGACAAACACCAGGTATCTTAGAACTCATGCCTCCAAACTTTCAACCCCACTGGACGAAATGAATGGTTATCATTTTAGAACCACATACTTGTTCGAAGGCTCTCAGCTGGGGGATATGAGGGATCCTCGGATGAGAGAGCCTGGCCGTTACTCGCTCACTGATGCACGGAGGTAAGATGCTTAGCCGGTAGCACATGTAGCCTACCTCGTGAGAGGATACTAAAGGTAGAAAAAGCGCCACAGTCGCACGAAACGGTTACGATGAAAGTCTGTATCTGTACTCATAGAGTGAGCGTAGTTAAGGGTGGAAAACGTCCCAATAACACGAAATGGAACGTTTGGCTAGCGAATCCATTGCGTGAAAGTCTGAAGCGAAAGCTTGCCTAGTGAATGTCGTCCGCAGACTGACCGTTCCTGGGTTGTGCGGGAAGCGGCCAGTGGCAAACAAGATGCCCAATATATGGAAGTAAGGATTTCAAGCAGCCATGAGCAGGATGTGGCGATTCCTCGTGTGAAGCCCAGTCTCAGAGCAATATGTGCCGGCTCTGCAATTATGAAAGTCTCCTTGGATAGCGAGGAATGCCCATGGTCTGCCCCTGCCTTCCCTTGAAGGTTGACCGTGATGTCTTTGACCGTTCTACTTGACCAGCTGAGATGCGAGCGACACACACACAGATTACACACACACACACACACATCACACACACACACACACACACACAATGTCTCTCGAAACTTCCAGGACGGTTAACCTGATCAAAAACGCCCGCTGAAGTCGGATGTGCAGGCCTAAGGGTGGCAAATTAAAACTGGCACACACAAAAACGTCCGAGTGAAATTTCCCACTTGTCCGGAACAGCTCTGACTAGCTAGTCTTCCGAATGTCCCTGTGATAGGAACAGCTCAGACTAGCTAGTTTTGCGAATGTCCGTCGTGCCCGGAACAGCGCTGACTATATATGTCCTCTGGGCACAACGAATAGCACATGTCCGAATCGAAAGCTCGTTGGGTGGATACTGTCTGCAGACCGGCCTGGTTTGTGCGGGGAGCGGCCCATAACGAACGAAATGTCCAATATATAGAAGTGAGGAATTAAAGCAGCCATGAGCAGCACGATGGCGATTCCCTCAGTGAGCCCAGCACCAGAGCGCTATGTGTCGGCACTGAAACCATGGAAGCCTCCCTTGGATGGCGGATAATGCCCATGGACTGTCCCTGCCTTCCATTGAGGGCTGATTGTGAAGTATTCGACCATTCTAACTTGACCTGCTGGGATGTGGACGGCATCACAAAAGTGAGAGACCTCCAGGAATGCTTACTTGGTCAAAAACGCACGCAAAAGTCGGATGTTTTGGCCTAAGGGCCTGGGCCCAAGAGTGCACAACAATACACCGCAATTACATCTGGAAAAAAAAACACACAGGATGAACGCAGAAGAAGAAGAAGAAGAAGAAGAAGAAGCCCCGGGAAGGTTAACCCGGTCAACAAATGCCCGCAGAAGTCGGATGTGTCGGCCTAACGGCGCAAGAACGCAGCTCTGCTGTAAACAGGCACAACGCAATCACATCCGAAAAAAAAACTCCGGATGAACGAAGAAGAAGAAGAAGAAGAAGAAGAAGAAGAAGAAGAAGAAGAAGAAGAAGAAGAAGAACTCACGGCTCCAAACTTTCATCCCCACTGGGTGAAATGATTGGTCATCATAATTCCTGATGGACAAACACCAGCCATCTTAGAACTCATGGCTCCAAACTTTCAATCCCACTGGATGAAATGAATGGTCATCATCATTCTTGATGGGCAAACACCAGCCATCTTAGAACTCACGGCCCCAAACGTTCAAACCCTACTGGATGAAATCAATGGTCAGCATCATTCTTGATGGACAAACACCAGCCATCTTAGAACCCACGGCTCCATACGTTCAACCCCACTGGATGAAATTAATGGCCATCATCATTCTTGATGGACAAACACTGGTCATCTTAGAATTCACGGCTCCATACGTTCAACCTCACTAGATGAAATCAATGGTCATCATCATTTTTGATGGACAAACACCAGCAATCTTAGACTCAAGGCTCCAAGCTTTCAACCCCACTGGATGAAATGAATGGTCATCATCATTCTTGATGGACAAACACCAGCCATCTTAGAACTCTCGGCTCCAAACTTTACACCCAACTGGATGAATTGAATGGTCACCATCATTCTTGATGGACAAACACTATCACACCTACTGCTTTTACTTCCCAAGAGATTCTTGGCACCCGTTTTAGGATGGGTCTACTTGGGATCCCCAAACAAACTGTCTTATTAAATAAATCCTGACCCGCTCTGCTGGGGAATGAACCCATGACCACCAAGTCGGCAGGCAAGCTTCCAACCACTATCATCATCCTGTGCCATGCCGCTAAGAATGGGCAGTCATGTCTTGCTATCTCACTCGATCACCAGAGTCGTCGATCAGCTCAGTGTTCTTGTCTTGACCATACAACGTGGTCAATCCATCCAGGTATTTACTTCTCTGCCTTCCCCTTGTTCCTTCCCCTCTCAATCTTGCTAGTCACACCCAAGTTCTCCAGTTTATTTCTTCTCATGAGATTACACAGTACTTACTACCTGTATGCCGGCTTCCTGGCCTAGAGGTTAGTGACTTTTCTCCGTAATCTCGTATACTCTCGTAGGTAACGTGACGACGGTGAGAATCAGCAGTGGTTGGAATCGCGTCGGTAACTTACGGGGTATGTGAGCCGGCCGCTCAGAAATCAATGGCAAACTACTGAGCGTAATCTTGACAAGAAATCAACAATCAGCTGAAAGATGCTGATGTTGACAGCAATGTCCTATAAAGGATATGCAAACAATTTAATTTACTACCTGTATAAATGAACATTCGTATTTCAGGCGAAGGACAAACGGGAAAGTTGGTGTGGCATACAGGAGGTTGCCATTGTGGGGCAGTCAGATTTAAAGTCAAGGCCGCCGAACATCTATCGGTTGATAAATGCAAGTAGGAATGAAATACCACTTTTTCTCTTGTTTCCACTTCTCTTCTTCTTCTTTATCTTCTTCTCCCTACTTTTCTTTTTCATCCTCCTCTTCATCTTCCTTTTCTTCTTTTCTTTCTACCTTTCTTCTTTTCTGTTTCTTCCTCTTGTTGTTGTTGCTGTTCTTCTTCTGCTTATTCGAGATGATGATGACTATAATGATGATGACTACTGAAGGAGCCAACCGTAGGCTTTCTGGTGTATGTCAAGGGATCAAAAGTTCGCTCCGGGTATTTAAAAAAAACACATTAGTTGCATGTCCTTTACAGGACGTCGCAGTCAACCCAGAATTTTGTAGCTGTTTATGAATTCTTTGATATTTGACGTTCAGTAGTCTGATGTTGTTTTCTGAAAGGACCGGCACTCATACCATTGTATGGAAATCAGCACAAGGCGGTCTGCTGCCAAATCGCGCCTAACTGTGTTTGGAACGCGGTATGCGGGATTGCGAATTGCGTTTGTAACTCCTTCGCCATAGCGCCAGCCTTCAGGTATAGGCCTAAGAATATTTACATCAGCCTTTGGTGTCTAGTCATCCCCTGGATGTCACATCGGACGCCTCATTTTCTCAGATAAGGCTGCAAAACAAAAGGTGAAGCCATGTGCACATTGCGAAATAAAAAAATACCAACAAATCAACCAAGCAAGCAACTAAGCAACCAAGCAACCAACCAAGCAACCAACCAAGCAACCAACAAAGCAACCAACCAATCAACAAAGCAACCAACCAAGCAACCAACCGAGCAACCAACCAATCAACCAGCCAACCAAGCAACCAACCAAGCAACCAAGCAATCAAGCAACCAAGCAAGCAACCAACCAAGCAACCAACCAATCAAGCAACCAATCAAGCAACCACCAACCAATCAACCAACCAACCAACCAACCAACCAAGCAACCAACCAACAAAATAACCAACCAACCAACCAACCATCCAACCAAACATGCCAACCAACCAACCATCCAAACACCCAGCCAGCCAGCCAGCTAGCTAGCTAGCTAACTAACTAACTAACTAACTAACTACTAACTAGCTAGCTAGCTATCTATCTAGTTAACTAACTGACTGACTGACTGATTGACTGACTGACTGACTGACTGACTCGCTGGCTGGCTGACTGACTGACTGACTGACTGACTAACTAACTAACTAACTAACTAACTACTTTCCTATTTATCTAAGTATCTGTTGGCGTCAACACATTTCCTAGTGCTAGGAACGCACCCCTTGAATTATGTGCTCTTGTTGTAACATCTTTATCTGTGAAAGTAGGAATACAGACAATAGGCATTTCATGCTGTCTATGTTTACATTATTCACCGTGTTCATATTTCATCCCCAGCTGCAGTATTTGTGAGAAGAAACAGATTTCATGTTTTGGAGCAACCAAGTCAAATTTTATACTGTTGCAGGTACGTTGACATCATCATCACCATCATGTGCCATGTCGATAAGCGTCGGCGGTCATGTTTCACCATCCTACACGATCACCAGAGTCGTAGATCAGCTCTGTGTTCTTGTTTCTACTATGCCACGCGGCCAAGCCGTTCATACTTTACTTTTCTGCCTTTTCTTTCTTTTTTCCCCCTGAATCTTGCCAGTTTTCACCAAGTTCTGTAGTTTATTCTTCTCATAACGCGTCCAAAAATTTTGACTAAGTATAATGTCTCTAATAAGTTACGGGTTTTATTTTTTTCTTGTAGGACTTGTTAATTTTTTTTGTCTGTCCTTGGTATTCTTTGAAGTTTCCTCAGAAACCACATGTCCACTGCCATTAGATGGTTTTCATCTTGTCTGCTCATTGTCCAAGTTTCACATCCATACAACAGTACAGGTTCTATGTAGTATTTCAACACTCTTGTTCACGTTGCAATGGCAGACTACTGAACCTAAAATTACCAAAGAAGTCAACGAGGCGATGAACGCAACGTCCTGCAATGGACGAAGCAATGTTATTAAATGTCAAACGTAGAATGCCGCAAGGTTTCATTTTGTTTACACTTTAGAAAAGGAATGGATGGACAAATATATTTACATCTGTAATATTTTGCTCAACCCTTCGGGGTTAACCATGGGATGTATAGTGTTTATGATAATATAATTAATGGATTTATTGTAAAGAAGAAGAAGAAGAAGTAGAAGAAGAAGAAGAAGAAGGAGAAGAAGAAGAAGAGGAAGAAGAAGAAGAAGAAGAAGAAGAAGAAGAAGAAGAAGAAGAAGAAGAAGAAGAGGAGGAGGATGAGGTGGAGGAGGAGGAGAAAGAGAAGAAGAAGAAGAAGAAGAAGAAGAAGAAGAAGAAGAAGGAGGAGGAGGGGGAGGAGAAGCAGTAGCAGCAGCAGAAGAACAAGAAAAAGAGTTATCTTCCACTGTTATCGTTTCTCTAGACCAGAAGGTTTGCCTAGATATATCGGTATTTTGGGCAGTCTTGGAGTATGTAATCTGCAGTCTGCGTCAAGTACACATGGCTGATGTGGCAATGACCTATTGTTTTTGGCTTCTGTTTTTAAACTCGGTAAAAGAACACCTGTTTTGAATTATCTATTGTTTATGTCTCAGGGAGAGGACAATTTATCTGTGTACACGTTCAACACAGGAACGGCCAAACACATCTTCTGCAAAACCTGTGGGGTTCAGAGTTTCTACATACCTCGTTCAAATCCTACCGGCTTCAGTAAGTACATGTTGAATACCGTGGTTTGTACCGAAATATCCGCCACTGTGCTACCGGGACACTCATGGGACGCAAAGAATAATAGCGCCATGACCTTCCATGCATGTTCAGTGCCAAACAAAATGTAGGTTTGTACCAAACAAACATGAATGGCGGACAAAATGAGAAGTAGGGATGTGTCACATTTATGATTTAAAAGTTGTTAATATGGTAGCAGGCATGGTTATTATACAGGGTGTATTTTTAATGACTGTGGGGTGTTTCAAAATATTGCCGCTCCAAGTTTTGTATTTACCTTTTATGTTGCATGAACTCCACAGAGGGTGAATATAAAACTTGGAACGGCAATAAAAAAAAAAAAAACCCACAGTCATTAACAATACACCCTATATCAAATTAACGGGGATTGCTAAGGGACAACTACTGTATATAACCCGATGGCAGACAGGAAGTCGCTAAAGACGATTAATCACCCCAAAGGACTTAATCATTTTACAGGAGCCTAGAAGGAAGCAAAGAATTGTAACAATGTTACCTACCATGCGTATCGTAGCTGGAGACAAAGGAAGGTTGCGCCCTTGTGTTACCGGAATGGTAAGGGGAAGCATTGAGTAGTAACACCGTAACCTACCATACGTGTGGTAGGAGGCGTTTAATGAACGTTCCGCTCGTTTTTTCTTTCTTGTTTGTTTTCGTTAGTTCACTTTGAATTCAAGCGTAGTCCATAGACGGCTACTACTTTTAGTGCACTGGACTGATGTTTGCGTGTGGATTAGCTTTCCCTATTACCAGTGTCCCTCGCCATCAGGCGAACCCACTCCGACTTCTAAGGTACTTGTAGTTTACGCCCCCAAGTCAACATCTTAGTCCAGCTGACCAGTGTAGGGGTTGAAGCCGCTAACTCGGCATCAGCACACATGAAGTGTAAAAGCAAGCAATCTTATCCACTCGGCCACGCTGACATCCTTCTGCGCGTGTATTAACGGGACCCACAAGAAAAGCAATGAATAATAGGACTGAACCGTACCATACATGTCGTAGGTGGCGACTTCGGAAGGTTTGGCGTGGGGATAGCTTCCCCATTCCGCATTAAAACTAGCTACAAACAACAACCGATGATGAACACGCCTAAAGACCAAATAAAAAAAAAAATAATGACCAAGCCAGCCAAGAGGAAAGGAAGATCCTCTTGAAGAGTTATGGCGCCATGCGGGGAATAATATGGGAAGGATATGGACGGAGCTGCGTGGGATAGCTAGTTCGGAGGGCGTGGAGTCAGGTGACTGTGGGTCTATGTCACAAATAAGGGTTAGAGGGCCAAAGAGGAAGAAGACTGAAATGAGAAGAGATTAGATGATTACCTAACCAAAGACAAGTCATGCTTATCACTTAAAGGAAGATGGTCGGTGCCTGGGGCCGATACTCAGAAGTTCTTGTGAGGAAAAGCCGGTATTATTGTCTGGCAACTGTTTCCAAGCTGGTGTTTAATTTCTGCCCAGTACCAGAGCGCTATTTGTCGGCTCTGCAATTATGGAAGCCTCCTTGGATGGCGGGGAATTCCCATGGTCTGCCCCTGCCTTCTCTTGAGGGCTGACCGGGATGTCTTCAGCCTTTCTAACTTGACCAGCTGGGATGTAGATGACACCACAACAGTGAGAGTCGAATGTCCGTGTTAACCCGGTCAACAAACGCAGAAGTCGGATGTGTCGGCATAACGGCGCAAAACAGGCACATCACAATCAGGTCCGAAAAAAACTCTCCGGATGAACGCAGAAGAAGAGGTAGTTTAATTTCATGCAGGTTAGAATTCCAAATCAAACGTGGAGCTCGTGAAGAGAACCGGACAATTACCAGTACACCAAGATGTGAAGAAATGACGCTGGCAATGGACAGGACATTTAAATAGCCTCATTTCAAACATAGTCTTGAGCTCATCAAGTGGGGGTATGCACAATGTGGGTGTCTCATGCTCTTACTTCTTATGATTAACCGAAATGTGTTAGCAGTTTTAATCAACAGAGACGTGATGATGCAACCAAATATGTGTGGAATTTGTGTCCCCAGGTGTGATGCCTCACTGTTTAGATCCTGGAACTGTCAAGTCTGTTAGAACGGACCCGTATGATGGAGTCCATTGGGAGGAGACAATGAGCGCGCTAGCGGGAGAAGGCAGTAACACATAGGTCAGCAGTCAGCTTGTTGTGTCAGGCCGAAGTAATGTCGGGAAGTCACTCAGCGTTACAATAATAGGCTACATGATCACTTGAGATAGTAATTCATAAATACAACAACACACTACATGGTGCTATGAAGTAGTAATACATAGATACAATAACAGACTACATAAAGAAATAGATACAAGTAGCAACAAACGATAATATCTGATAGAAGGGCTTGTTGTGAGATGTTTAAGGATTTATTCACTATAGTTAGTATTGAGAAGAAGAAGAAGAAGAAGAAGAAGAAGAAGAAGAAGAAGAAGAAGAAGAAGAAGAAGAATAGAAGAAGAGGAGGAAGAAGAAGAAGAAGAAGAAGAAGAGAATGAGTAGTATATGGAGAGACAGCGGTCGTCAATGGCAAGAAATATAACAAGAAGCAGATAAAATAAAACACATTGAAAAGAAAAAAAAAATAATGGAAACTACGTTTAACAGATTCAGTTCCAAACAAAAAATAGGTTTGGACCAAACAAAAATTGATTAGCGGAAAATGGGAAATAGGGATGTGTCATAGTTATGACTTA
Source organism: Cepaea nemoralis (assembly GCA_014155875.1). Lineage (NCBI taxonomy): Eukaryota > Metazoa > Mollusca > Gastropoda > Stylommatophora > Helicidae > Cepaea > Cepaea nemoralis. The sequence goes on along the minus strand of JACEFZ010009679.1, from coordinate 70,199 downwards.
AACGTTAGTGACATGGTAACCGACATGCTGTATTATATATCAAATTAAAAGAATCTGCACAGTTAAAACTACTGTATTAATATTTTAACCATAGTTTGTCGTATTAGGCCATGGCAGCCACGCGAAGTTTGAATAAAATCATTTATCATCCCATGGCAGTTAATTAAGTAAAGCAAATAGAAGGGGGAAAATACAACAAGAATGAATACTTGTAGAAGTATCTGGAGTATATATCCAGCAATCAAATGAAACATGTGCTCGGTCAATCGTAATGTGATAAGGTGTGATAATTTGTCATGCAGATTTACAAGACTAATGATTAAATTAATTCAATGTTAATGTGAAACCTTTCATCTGGAGTAAATTAGGTAGGTGCCAGTGAGTAAGGAAGTGGATGGCTGAGTGAATTAATGAGTGGGTGGGTAGGTGGGGATGCAAGTGAGTGAGCGGGAGATTGAGTGAATGAGTGAATGAGAGAGTCAAATTAAAATACAGCAATACCGCAAACACATGTATTTGACCATCTGTTTAATAGATTGCTGTATACTTGTGTATTATTTGTTATAATTCATCGCATAATCACAAATAAACTGGTTAATATAACACTGATAAGTTCTGGTTATGTTACTGACTATACACACAACTAACAATGAGGTGTGGTTATGTTACTGACTATACATACAACTAACAATGAGGTGTGGTTATGTTACTGACTACACATACAACTAACAATGAGGTGTGGTTATGTTACTGACTACACATACAACTAACAATGAGGTGTCTAATTCTCTGCTCCGTATGTTGTTAGGTTTCCCTCTATTTCGTCTGTTCCATGGGTTCCGAGAAAGGACTTTCTAATTATACCGAATGAACGTAAAGTCTCACTACACTTTGTATCTAGAACAAATTTCAAAAATGAAGTGCATGATGTCATCACAAAATGTGCTTCACTGTCCATCGTGAAGCAAAATGCAGTCAATAGCTGTCGTCTGTTGGAGAAATTCTCCAATCAGAATGGTGTTATCAATGGAAGAAATTTTCGCAAATCACATAATATCAATATGAATTTGGCCTGCTCGTTTTCCAGATCAAACTCCATTAATTTATTATCTATAGGATTTCTCGAAAAGAAATGTTTACATAAATAATGTACACACAATGACCTGACAGACGCAATACGAATTACCATTCAAGAAATAACAACAGACACGTTGCAGAAAGTATTTGACAATATGAAGAGACGTGTACAGTCATGTCTTGAAGTCCCGGTGGACATTTCCAACACCTATTGTAATGAATACTGCATTGGCATTTTCCAGCTTCCTTAAAATATCGTTATACCATAACAGTAACTATTGTAACTAATTTAATGAATGTTTAAGCACATTTTTGATGACATCATATACTTCATTTTTCAGATTTGTTCTACGTACAACGTATAGTGAGACTTTACAAACATCTGACACTATTCTCGAATTTTCGGTGCCAACATCTTTCCCGCCATCTCTTGATTCTTTAGAATCGTGCGCAGTTTCTCTTTCTCTCTTTCTCTCTCTCTCTCTCTCTCTCTCTCTCTCTCTCTCTCTCTCTCTCTCTCTCTCTCTCTCTCTCTCTCTCTCTCTCTCTCTCTCTCTCTCTCTCTCTCTCTCTCTCTCTCTCTCTCTCTCTCTCTCTCTCTCTCTCTCTCTCTAAGCTCCGCATTAGAGATTTTAACATGTCATTTGAGTTCACCAATTGTGCACAGGGACCAGTTAAGGAATGTTGATATATTATTCATCATCATTAAGTGCCCTGCCAGATGGCGTAGGTGTTCATGTCTCTCCACAGATCTCGGTCTTTGGTGTTCTGGATCAACTCTGCTGATGATATTCCTCCATGTCACCGCCTGAGTCCATCCAGCATCATTTCTCTTGGTCGGCCTCTGCCTCGCTTCACCTTGATCTTTTCAATTGTCCCGATGTTCTCTAATGCCTATATACTATTAAATAAGAATTTGAAAAATGTTAGCTGAATATCCTTTACAGGACGTCGCAGTCAACCCAAGCATTATTTTGGGTTGTTTGTTATTTCTTGGCAAGTTTAAGTTCAGAAGTTTACCATTGCTTTCTGAAGACAGACACGCATACCATTGTATGAAAACCAACACAAGGCGGTCTGCTTCCAAATCACCCGCAGCTGCAGGATTACGAATTGCGTCCGTAACCTCGTCGTCACAGAGCTGGCTGAGTAAGTAACAATCTTAATAAATATAGAACTATTGTAGATATTTTTAAACATACAAATAACCAGACACAAGTTTTGAAATTCTATCAATACAAAACAAAGTTTCCCCCATCGCCATTTCAATAATGAAGACTCAAACAATAGGTGCACAGTCTATTGCCTGACCTATCTCGCTGCATCTTGTCAGGAGCATACTGCAGAAATCAATACGATAATCAGTTAAAAATTACCCCGGTTGTCAATTTAAATTGCCGTAGGAATATATGTATAGTGCATTTCAGCTTTAAGGATTCACTGTTAGCTTTATTTTATGCCTAGGGAGGTCAGCATGGCCGAATAGATAAGATTTTGTGATCCTAAACTTCCGATGGGTTGATAGTGACGTAACTTCTTCTTCTTCTTCTTCTTCTTCTTCTTCTTCTTCTTCTTCTTCTTCTTCTTCTTCTTCTTCTTCTTCTTCTTCTTCTTCTTCTTCTTCTTCTTCTTCTTCTTCTTCTTCTTTCGTTCGCTTGAAATATGTCTATAACTGCAATGTTGTCTCTTGCATGAATTTAACTGTCTTTTTTAGTTCACTCAGCGGTCCATAGAGTTTATCTTCCACTGTTGTCTCTCTAGGCCAGAAGGTTTGCCTACATGTTGTAATCTGGGCACTCTTGGAGTATGTGCTCTGTTGTCTGCAACGCCAATCCACATGTGCACATGGCTGATTCACCACTCTTTAATTCTATATTCATGTGGTTGCGTAATCTATTGTGTCCTGTTCTGAGACGCAGAATAATGACTTGTTTGGTGACGCAGCGAGTTCAACCCCTACGCCGATCAGTTGAACTAAAATGTTGACTTCTCGTCCTTGACTTAGGGACGCAAATTACAAGTACCTTAGAAGTTAATTAGTCGCGGTTCCAACTTCACGGCAAAGGGCCGCCCAATTATGCTTATTTCCTGTGCCAGTGAATAAACACAAGGGGAAGACCGAGAAGTAAATACCTGGATGACTTGACCACGTGGCATGGTCGAGACAGGAACACGGATCTGATCCACGACTCTCGTGATCGAGTGAGATGGCAGAACATGAAGACAGATGATGTAGAGAACCAGTTATATGTTTCAGCAATAAGGAATTCCAAATGCCTTGGTAAATATTCTGATGAGGCATGTGATAATATTAGCTGCGAGGATTGACACGCACATGTATAAGGATTAAAATGGGATATCTTCCTTCAGTTTGGCATAAACGCCATGTTTGACACCGAAAGAAAAGAAAAATCTAAAATATCTAACTCCACAGGAAAAAAACATCTAGAATTACATCTAACATCCAAACGTCAAGAAACAACATCTAGACGCAGGCAAAAACATTTAGATCTAGATGTAAAACATCAAGTGTGGCAACTTTGGCGAGAAGAGCGGTCGTTTACAGATCGGACAAAAAAATATTTTCACAACAGTTGATATTTTATGTGAAAATATTGAACAAGTAACATGTTTCTCTTATCTTGGACATATAATAACAGATGATGGCAGAAGTGAAATAGAAATCAAAAAGAGAATAGGAATGGCCAACAATGCTTTCAACTCCATGAAATCAGTATTAACATCTAGAGAGATTAATAACGCATTAAAAATGAGAATTGTCAAATGTTATCAGTTATCAGTTATCAGTTATCAGTTATCAGTTGGAGTATCTTCATTGCACTCCGGACATGTCCATAGGTGCTCAGATCCTCCTCCACCCTCCTCCCCCCCCAGCATGTGCATCAGCGCCCGGTGGCTAATAGTGCCAGTTCTGTGTTGGTTGACGAGGCGCCTTGTTTTCCCGATGTACCTCTCGCGTCTGGCCGTGCCGATTCTTACTCCCAAGTCTTTCATCCTGGACAGCGATGTGGATTCACTGACGTCAAAGACCTCTGTTCTTGCCATATCTTTGAGGACGTTAATAACATCGGCACGATCCATGGGCTGGCCATCTACAGGGAGTGCAGAGCCAGCCAGTTTATCAGCTCGTTCATTTCCCTCGACTCCCGCATGTCCCGGGACGAAGATGAAGGTGACTTTACGGACAACAGACTTCCGCAGCGACCCAGTCCACTGTCTACGTACAGATACAGCTTCGACCTTCTGAATCATGATCATTGAGTCACTTAGTACACACACGTTGGTATAATGCTGTGATTCCAGCCATATGAAGGCCTGTGTAACTGCCATCACCTCCATCGTCATGCTGCTCGTGGTCATAGAGTGGGCACCACTGGATTCTTGAACGGTTCGGCCCGCTGAACGGGCTGTAAATGCCCACGCACTTCTCTGCTGCTTTACAATAGATCCATCTGTATAGATGAGCACTTCGGGGCTATCTGAGTGTTCATAGATGAGCGCGTTAACCTCTGCATTGACAGCGGCAGGGTTCTGCTCTCTGCACCGTCTGTCGAGTGTGATAATGCAGGAGAAAGTGCACTTAAAAGCTGGAGGCACTGGAGTAGTGGGTTCCGTTGTATTTGATTATTATTTCTGGATTGTGGTGCTGGATTGACCCCAATCCAGCTGGATTAGGGTTAGGGTTAGGGGTTAGAGGTTAAAGTTAGGGTTAGGGCTTGGGGGTAGGGTTAGGGTTTTTGTCTTCTCCTAACTAATTATACTTTCTGGATTGACCTCGCTGGATTGCCCCCAATCCAGCTCGGGACCAGGGCGATTTGGGTAGGGTAGGTACATAGGTCATATGTAAGGGTGATAATTCTAATAGAAGACATGTTTTCTAAGGGCAGATAACTGAGTGTGTGTATAATATTTAAACTAATTTTTAAAAATAAAATAAAAATAAAAGACAATCAGAGGCGTGCGGGCGGCTGGCGGAGGAGCGAGTGCGACGGATCGGTCGCGTGGAGCGGTCGAATCCAGTAAAACAGTGTCTTGTAGTAACTAATTGGCCGGTAATTGCTGAGTGACCACAAGGCCGATCAGCGACGAGTGCGGGTAGTGAGGCTAGACGGTTCGAACTCTCGAGCCGCGCCGGGTGTCATATGAAAATTGTAAACAGTAAAAGGGTAAATATGGCGTGTATATGACCTGTAGTGGGTCGTAGTGGCTTATACACTATCATCATATAGATTACACGGCTTCAAATGAAAACCTTAAAACAGTAAAGATGGCCGGTAGTAACGGTTGTAAGAGGTATGGCTTAGTGTTGTTTGATGTTAAGGGGTGGTTGAGTAGCCGAATAGTTAGATAACTGCTTCGGAACACTATCATCAAGTAGATTACACCTCTTCAAATGAAAACCTTAAAGAAATAAATATTGCCGATAGTAAATGTTGTAGTGGGTGTGGCTTAGTGTTATTCGTTGTTAAGGAGTGGGTGAGCAGAGAAGTAGCTAGAGAAGTGCTTCTGAACATTTTAAAAGGGGTGGGCGAGTGGCGAAGTGGATAAATGAATGCGTCGGTACCTTGCTAAGAGACAGACGAGTTGCTAGATAAAGGCTCCAGGTCGCTATTAAGGGGTAGGTGGGTGTACAAATAGCTAAATAACGGCTTCCGATCCTTGTTAAGAGGTGGGCGAGGGGCGGATTGGTTGGATAATTACGCCCGTTCCTTGGTAAGAGCCAGGGTGATCGAGTGGAGAAGTGGGTAAATAAAGGCATGGAGGTATACCACCGACACATTCAACGAATAATGGCGGCGTCGGTAGCCAGATGACTAGGATATTTTCATTATATGTCTATTGTAAAGTGGTCGACTGTTTATTATAACGGTGGTTACTATTATCTATAGTGGCTGGGACTTAAATACTATCATCATACCGGTTACAGCTCTTCAAACGAAAACCTAAAAAAAAGTAAAGATGGTCGATTATACTGGTTTTAGTGGGTATGACTTTGTGATATTCGTTGTTAAGGGGTGGGGTGAGTGGATGGGTAACTAGATAAACGCTTCCGAACACTATCATCGGGTTTAAACCCCAGTGGGGCTGTCTAGTTGTGGAAGAAATATTGATAATATTCGGTTACTTAGTTGTGATTGCGAGCTCTGCTGTTATTAACCCGGTTATGTTTAGAAAAGTAGAGGTGGTGTTCTGGTTGCGGAGTATGTTTAGGGGGTACCCCAGACACCGTGGAAGTGACAGGTTCGAATCTCGGAACTTTGTCGTGGGTAAGATTGTCAGTCATCAACGTGTGGGTGTCGCCCCGGCCACAAGTCCCACCGCTGATGAAAAACACAGGCAGCAGATTTCACCATTGTACCTACGAGTCACAAAATATAACCTAACTTAAAAATCAGAATATGACCTCAACAGGTGTTGCCAAAAATCAATACTCATTTTCATAACGGCTAATCCAGGGGCTTATCGTCATCGTAATGAATAAGGCGGGTTAATATTATTTCTGATATCTCCGCCATTGCAAATAGTTCGCGATATTAATAAAGGTTAACATAAAGGTTGATAGGGGATTAAGGGATTAACACCTATTGTCGGGACATCCAACAAAAATCAATAACACTACCCTCGATTTTTCTCATATTTGCCTGTTGGGGCTTATGGGTTAGGTGTGTGTGTCCTTATTTAGTTAAAACAGGTGGTATGAGTAGGAGATATCACAAACAGTATCAGCATGTGCCACTCTGATCTTAAATATCAGTAGTTCATTATTCTTGTGACATTGAAAACGCTTGAGGTTTGAAAAAGGATAGTGTACTATGTTATTGGGCGGTGTACATAGATTGACCAGTATGTGAAGGTGATACATGTCACCCTTGTCAGCCCTTCGTAGCTGTGTTGTGAGTTGTCGCCTATTACATCCGGGTGTGAAAATAATCAAAAATATTTCATATGAACTCAATATACATGCCTCTATATAGCTGCACTGCGAACTTGGCTAGAGTCTACTTTAGGAAAGTATCGTGTATCTGTGTATACGGGTTTACCACTGCTTGTAGATGTGTGCAGTATTATTGGAAAACGACCGTTATGTTTACATTATCAAAGTATGTTGCCTTACAGAGCTGGTATAGTATATATGTGTCTGCTACGTTGTATGTTTTGTCATGTTGCCTTGTAGTATTTGGAGGGAGTTTCATGTGGTGAATTTAAAAAAAAAACGATGTCTCAGAATCCACAACGCTACTGGCATTAGAGGCATTTCAACTTGTCTGCTCACTGACCTCGCTTCACTGTCATACTAAAGTACGGGTTCTATGTAGTACTTAAACACTCCTTTTATTTCTCATTACAGTTGTCAACTTTATATTAGTCAGTATGTTTTCCAACTTGCAAAAGACAACCTTCATCACAGCGATTCTTGTTCCAACGCTTTAAAGCCACCTCCCATCAGATATTGTTGTCTTTCCTTGAATGCTCACGGCTACTGTTTCATCGTTTCAAGCTCCATACCTCTACTCGTATGTATTAGTGTGGCAAATCTAAATCAACATCTCAAAAGATAGACATGTAATACCACCACGTATAGGGCATGTTGGTAATGGTTACATGCAGTCAAAGAGGGCGTTGCATCCTGTCGCATGCGTAAGGGCACAGCTGAGACACATGGTTAAGAGGGATACTACAGAAAAAAACGGTGTTCTATTGGTGATTTAACCAGGGGACCTAACTCGGGATGACCACCATGTACGGGAGTGATTCTTCCTCCTCGTCAACATGGCGTCTGAAGTTTAAAAAGGTCCCCCTACTCTAGCGTGTCTATGTCCGAGGCGTCATAGGGTCACCAAGTAACAGCAAAGACCACGAAACTACTACTACCGAGGCCTCTATACACCACAAGGCAGCTTCGAATACAGTATACACAACTATAACCTAGTCATCACTGTGTTGGTCTAACCCTTTCTCATAGACATAGAGGAGAGATGTGAGCACCGAGCCAGTTGGGGAAGGTGTACCTTTTACTTAACAGCCATAGGGTCATATACCCACGAGTGTTTAGCTATTTTTATCACCTGTATAATATTACCCGTGAACACAACAAGATTCCCCGGAGCAATCTTATGCGGCTCATATAACAGGACATATCACGTACCCGCTGTCCTGACCAGCGAAGTTATCACTTCTCAGAGCAGACATTTACACTTTCATTAACTCTTCTGCCTGGCCAAAGGGGTCTTTGCATCTTTCCCCAGAAACCCATTTCCAATATCAATATATGTATTTCAGTGTATCGGCTCATTGACACATTTCACATCCATACAACAGTACAGGTTCTATGTACCACTCCAACAGTCAAATAAGAAAAAAATTTTAGCCAAATTATTGAAACTGTTGGCCAAATACATAAATATATCGACCAGACTTATAAAATATAGTAAAATTTGTTAGCCAAACTGACAAAACTGTTGGCCAAAATAAGAAACGGCTCGACTAACATTATTAAAAATAGGAAAAATGGTAACCAAACTAATTATAAATGTTGACCAAAATAGGAAATATCCCGACCAAACTTATGAAAAGTAGGAAAATTGTTCGTCAAATGTGAAAAAAATATTGGGCAAGTAGGAAATCATGTTAGCCAAATAGGAAAAATATCGATAAAACTTATAGATGTCTCGTCCAAACTTATAAAATGTATGAATATTTGTTAGCCAAAGGTGAAAAATATTGGCAAAGTTAAGAAATATCTCATCCGAATTTATAACAAGTAAGAAAACATGCTAGTAAAATCAAGAAATATGTCGACTGAAGTAATACAAAAGGCAAAACGATGGAAAATCTTATGAAGATGTCGACCGTTATAAGAAAATGTGTTACCCAAATTAGGAAAAATATTGACCAAGTTTTGAAATATCTCGACCAAACATACAAAAAGTAGGAACATATGTCGACTAAAGTAGGAAACTTTGTTAGCCAAAGATGAAAAATAGTGGTCAAGTAAAGAAATACCACATCCAAACTTTTAAAATGAATGAAAATTTGTTAACCAAAGATGAAAACTGCTGACCAAGTAAAGAAACTTCTCGTCCAAGCTCATAAAAAGTAGGAAACTTTGTTAACCAAATGTGAAAAATATTATCCAAGTAAAGACATGTTTAAATTAATCTTATAAATATGTCGTCCAAACTTATAATAATTAGGATAATGTGTTAACCAAATGGGAAAAATATTGACCAAGTGGAGAAATATCTCAACCATACTTATGAAAAGGAGGAAAATGTGTTAACCTAATGGGAAAAATATTGGCCAAGTGAAGAAATATCTCATCCATTCTTATAAAAATTAGGAAAATGTGTTAACCTAATGAGAAAAATATCGCCCAAGTGAAGAAAAAATTTACACAAACTTATAAAACTTAGGAAAATGCGTTAACCTAATGAGAAAAATATTGACCAAGTAAAGAAAAAATGTACACCAAACTTATGAAAAGAAGGAAATGTGTTAACCAAAAGGAAAAAAAAATATGGGATAAACTATGAAATATGTTGACTGAAGTAAGAAGATGTGTTAGCCAAATGGGGAAAACTGTTGACAAGTAAAGAAACTTCTCGACCAAACTCATAAAAAGTAGGAAACTTTAACTAAATGTGAAAAATATTGTCCAAGTAAAGACGTCTTTCAACTAATCTTATAAATAGGTCGTCTAAACTTATAAACATTATGAAAATGTGTTAACCAAATGGGAAGATTATTGGACAAGTGGAGAAATATCTCAACCATACTTATGAAAAGGAGGAAAATGTGTTAAACTAATGGGGAAAATATTGGCCAAGTGAAGAAATATCTCATCCATTCTTATATAAATTAGGAAAATGTGTTAATCTAATGAGAAAAATATCGCCCAAGTGAAGAAAAAAATTTACACAAAACTTATAAAACTTAGGAAAATGTGTTAACCTAATGAGAAAAATATTGACCAAGTAAAGAAAAATTTACACCAAACTTATGAAAAGTAAGAAAATTTGTTAACCGAAAGGGGAAAAAATATGGGCTAAACTATGAAATATGTTGACCCAAGTAAGAAAATGTGTTAGCCAAATGGGGAAAAATGTTGGCCAAAACATGAAACATCTTAACCAAACTTATAAATATCTCGTGTAAACTTATAAATAAGTAGGATAAAAATATTGCTTCTGTAGTTATGTCAAACGTGTCTTGAACTTTTATCTGAACAGACATGTCACACTACATAAACATCAACGTCAGCATTATTCTCCTTTTACATTACCGAAAGCTTCAACTTACCATTCCAGAGTATCTGTTAAAGAAACACTTCTACAGACTAATCACCCATCTCTCCACACTCTTGGTTTTTTCTTTCTTACACAAAGTGTCTCTGTCTTTCGTAGATGTCTTCACAACTTTTCCATGTCACATCACCAAGAACTCCAAACCTCCATTGTACACGAGCTCCAATGAAACAGTCATAATAACATTCATGGCAATGCAATCTGTGGCTCCACCTGGGATAGTTTCGATATCATCTGAGTATTCGTCAGCAAAGATCCATTTCCCCTGGCTGACATCTTCAACTTTCTATACCACAAGGTCTGCTACACTAACCTTCCATTGTTCCATCTTTCAACAATATAAAGGGTGTTCTCGAAGTCTAACTAACGTAATATTTCTTACTTTGTCCACCTCTATCACACTTTGTCATTTTACAGCTGCAATAGCAGCAAGTTTGCAACCAACCAACAGTGTCTGTTATGAAATCGACCTTTCTTAAAACCATGTCTGCCTTAATGAACCCTTGAATACCCTCTACCACAGCTTCTAACCGACTTTCAACGTTTCATACCAAATAATATTAACATTCTCTTTTATTACAGAGCAGCCGATTTCCTGCTGACTGGGCAGATTTTCCAACCTAATGGAGATAAATCATCTGTTCCCCTAAACTTCTAGGCGCTATTCTAGACAACGAATATGGGCATACACCATCAACCCTAGGAAGAACTTGAAAAAACAACAGAGATTGGGTTCCTGAGACGAAGGAGTTGTATTCCTTGGACTACCAGAGTAACTAACGATGATCGCCTAAACGAGTCTAAGTAAAATAGAGCATTATATACATCAAGCACAACAAATTCGTTCTTACTAACCCTAACCCTAACCCTAACTACGCATCAAACACAACAAACTATTTCTTACTAACCCTAACCCTAACTATACATCAAACACAACAAAAACTTTTTTAAGAGACATGGATGCAAACCAGTGTCAGAAATGGAAAATGTTAAATTTGTGTGATTAAATTTTAATTAAAATTTAAAAATAATACATCACAATTTTATTTGCGCACTTCACTTAATATACAGATATAGGCTAAGTATAGGTATAGCTTAGGTAAAGGACGTATATTGAGCTTACATCTTGAGCAATAAAATTGCGATTTATTATTTTTAAATTTTAATTAAAATTTAATCACACAAATTTAACTTTTTCCATTTCTGACACTGGTTTACATCCATGTCTCTTAAGAAAGATTTTGTTGTGTTTGATGTATAGTTAGGGTTAGGGTTAGTAAGAAATAGTTTGTGTTTGATGCGTAGTTAGGGTTAGGGTTAGTAAGAACGAATTTGTTGTGCTTGATGTATATAATGCTCTATTTTACTTAGACTCGTTTAGGCGATCATCGTTAGTTACTCTGGTAGTCCAAGGAATACAACTCCTTCGTCTCAGGAACCCAATCTATGTTGTTTTTTCAAGTTCTTCCTAGGGTTGATGGTGTATGCCCATATTCGTTGTCTAGAATAGCGCCTAGAAGTTTAGGGGAACAGATGATTTATCTCCATTAGGTTGGAAAATCTGCCAAGTCAGCAGAAAATAGGCTGCTCTGTAATAAAAGAGAATGTTAATATTATTTGGTATGAAACGTTGAAAGTCGGTTAGAAGCTGTGGTAGAGGGTATTCAAGGGTTCATTAAGGCAGACATGGTTTTAAGAAAGGTCGATTTCATAACAGACACTGTTGGTTGGTTGCAAACTTGCTGCTATTGCAGCTGTAAAATGACAAAGTGTGATAGAGATGGACAAAGTAAGAAATATTACGTTAGTTAGACTTCGAGAACACCCTTTATATTGTTGAAAGATGGAACAATGGAAGGTTAGTGTAGCAGACCTTGTGGTATAGAAAGTTGAAGATGTCAGCCAGGGGAAATGGATCTTTGCTGACGAATACTCAGATGATATCGAAACTATCCCAGGTGGAGCCACAGATTGCATTGCCATGAATGTTATTATGACTGTTTCATTGGAGCTCGTGTATAATGGAGGTTTGGAGTTCTTGGTGATGTGACATGGAAAAGTTGTGAAGACATCTGCGAAAGACAGAGACACTTTGAGTAAGAAAGAAAAAACCAAGAGTGTGGAGAGATGGGTGATTAATCTGTAGAAGTGTTTCTTTAACAGATACTCTGGAATGGTAAGTTGAAGCTTTCGGTAATGTAAAAGGAGAATAATGCTGACGTTGATGATTATGTAGTGTGGCATGTCTGTTCAGATAAAAGTTCAAGACACGTTTGACATAACTACAGAAGCAATATTTTTTTCCTACTTATTTATAAGTTTACACGAGATATTTATAAGTTTGGTTAAGATGTTTCATGTTTTGGCCAACATTTTCCCCCATTTGGCTAACACATTTTCTTACTTGGGTCAACATATTTCATAGTTTAGCCCATATTTTTTCCCCTTTTGGTTAACAAATTTTCTTACTTTTCATAAGTTTGGTGTAAATTTTTCTTTACTTGGTCAATATTTTTCTCATTAGGTTAACACATGTTCCTAAGTTTTATAAGTTTTGTGTAAATTTTTTTCTTCACTTGGGCGATATTTTTCTCATTAGATTAACACATTTTCCTAATTTATATAAGAATGGATGAGATATTTCTTCACTTGGCCAATATTTTCCCCATTAGTTTAACACATTTTCCTCCTTTTCATAAGTATGGTTGAGATATTTCTCCACTTGTCCAATAATCTTCCCATTTGGTTAACACATTTTCATAATGTTTATAAGTTTAGACGACCTATTTATAAGATTAGTTGAAAGACGTCTTTATTTGGACAATATTTTTCACATTTAGTTAACAAAGTTTCCTACTTTTTATGAGTTTGGTCGAGAAGTTTCTTTACTTGTCAACAGTTTTCCCCATTTGGCTAACACATCTTCTTACTTCGGTCAACATATTTCATAGTTTATCCCATTTTTTTTTTTCCTTTTGGTTAACACATTTCCTACTTTTCATAAGTTTGGTGTACATTTTTTCTTTACTTGGTCAATATTTTTCTCATTAGGTTAACGCATTTTCCTAAGTTTTATAAGTTTGTGTAAATTTTTTCTTCACTTGGGCGATGTTTTTCTCATTAGGTTAACACATTTTCCTAATTTTTATAAGAATGGATGAGATATTTCTTCACTTGGCCAATATTTTTCCCATTAGGTTAACACATTTTCCTCCTTTTAATAAGTATGGTTGAGATATTTCTCCACTTGGTCAATATTTTTCCCATTTGGTTAACACATTATCCTAATTATTATAAGTTTGGACGACATATTTATAAGATTAATTTAAACATGTCTTTACTTGGATAATATTTTTCACATTTGGTTAACAAAGTTTCCTACTTTTTATGAGCTTGGACGAGAAGTTTCTTTACTTGGTCAGCAGTTTTCATCTTTGGTTAACAAATTTTCATTCATTTTAAAAGTTTGGATGTGGTATTTCTTTACTTGACCACTATTTTTCATCTTTGGCTAACAAAGTTTCCTACTTTAGTCGACATATGTTCCTACTTTTTGTATGTTTGGTCGAGATATTTCAAAACTTGGTCAATATTTTTCCTAATTTGGGTAACACATTTTCTTATAACGGTCGACATCTTCATAAGATTTTCCATCGTTTTGCCTTTTGTATTACTTCAGTCGACATATTTCTTGATTTTACTAGCATGTTTTCTTACTTGTTATAAATTCGGATGAGATATTTCTTAACTTTGCCAATATTTTTCACCTTTGGCTAACAAATATTCATACATTTTATAAGTTTGGACGAGACATCTATAAGTTTTATCGATATTTTTCCTATTTGGCTAACATGATTTCCTACTTGCCCAATATTTTTTTCACATTTGACGAACAATTTTCCTACTTTTCATAAGTTTGGTCGGGATATTTCCTATTTTGGTCAACATTTATAATTAGTTTGGTTACCATTTTTCCTATTTTTAATAATGTTAGTCGAGCCGTTTCTTATTTTGGCCAACAGTTTTGTCAGTTTGGCTAACAAATTTTACTATATTTTATAAGTCTGGTCGATATATTTATGTATTTGGCCAACAGTTTCAATAATTTGGCTAAAAATTTTTCTTATTTGACTGTTGGAGTGGTACATAGAACCTGTACTGTTGTATGGATGTGAAATGTGTCAATGAGCCGATACACTGAAATACATATATTGACATTGGAAATGGGTTTCTGGGGAAAGATGCAAAGACCCCTTTGGCCAGGCAGAAGAGTTAATGAAAGTGTAAATGTCTGCTCTGAGAAGTGATAACTTCGCTGGTCAGGACAGCGGGTACGTGATATGTCCTGTTATATGAGCCGCATAAGATTGCTCCGGGGAATCTTGTTGTGTTCACGGGTAATATTATACAGGTGATAAAAATAGCTAAACACTCGTGGGTATATGACCCTATGGCTGTTAAGTAAAAGGTACACCTTCCCCAACTGGCTCGGTGCTCACATCTCTCCTCTATGTCTATGAGAAAGGGTTAGACCAACACAGTGATGACTAGGTTATAGTTGTGTATACTGTATTCGAAGCTGCCTTGTGGTGTATAGAGGCCTCGGTAGTAGTAGTTTCGTGGTCTTTGCTGTTACTTGGTGACCCTATGACGCCTCGGACATAGACACGCTAGAGTAGGGGGACCTTTTTAAACTTCAGACGCCATGTTGACGAGGAGGAAGAATCACTCCCGTACATGGTGGTCATCCCGAGTTAGGTCCCCTGGTTAAATCACCAATAGAACACCGTTTTTTTCTGTAGTATCCCTCTTAACCATGTGTCTCAGCTGTGCCCTTACGCATGCGACAGGATGCAACGCCCTCTTTGACTGCATGTAACCATTACCAACATGCCCCTATACGTGGTGGTATTACATGTCTATCTTTTGAGATGTTGATTTAGATTTGCCACACTAATACATACGAGTAGAGGTATGGAGCTTGAAACGATGAAACAGTAGCCGTGAGCATTCAAGGAAAGACAACAATATCTGATGGGAGGTGGCTTTAAAGCGTTGGAACAAGAATCGCTGTGATGAAGGTTGTCTTTTGCAAGTTGGAAAACATACTGACTAATATAAAGTTGACAACTGTAATGAGAAATAAAAGGAGTGTTTAAGTACTACATAGAACCCGTACTTTTAGTATGACAGTGAAGCGAGGTCAGTGAGCAGACAAGTTGAAATGCCTCTAATGCCAGTAGCGTTGTGGATTCTGAGACATCGTTTTTTTTTTAAATTCACCACATGAAACTCCCTCCAAATACTACAAGGCAACATGACAAAACATACAACGTAGCAGACACATATATACTATACCAGCTCTGTAAGGCAACTTACTCTGATAATGTATACATAACGGTCGTTTTCCAATAATACTGCACACATCTACAAGCAGTGGTAAACCCGTATACACAGATACACGATACTTTCCTAAAGTAGACTCTAGCCAAGTTCGCAGTGCAGCTATATAGAGGCATGTATATTGAGTTGATATGAAATATTTTTGATTATTTTCACACCCGGATGTAATAGGCGACAACTCACAACACAGCTACGAAGGGCTGACAAGGGTGACATGTATCACCTTCACATACTGGTCAATCTATGTACACCGCCCAATAACATAGTACACTATCCGTTTTCAAACCTCAAGCGTTTTCAATGTCACAAGAATAACGAACTACTGATATTTAAGATCAGAGTGGCACATGCTGATACTGTTTGTGATATCTCCTACTCATACCACCTGTTTTAACTAAATAAGGACACATACACCTAGCCCATAATCCCCAATCGGCAATTATGAGAAAAATCGAGGGTAGTGTTATTGATTATTATTGGATGTCCCGACAATAGGTGTTAATCCCTTAATCCCCTATCAACCTTTATGTTAACCTTTATTAATATCGCGAACTATTTGCAATGGCGGAGATATCAGAAATAATATTAACCCGCCTTAGTCATTACGATGACGATAAGCCCCTGGATTAGCCGTTATGAAAATGAGTATTGATTTTTGGCAACACCTGTTGAGGTCATATTCTGATTTTTAAGTTAGGTTATATTTTGTGACTCGTAGGTACAATGGTGAAATCTGCTGCCTGTGTTTTTCATCAGCGGTGGGACTTGTGGCCGCGGCGACACCCACACGTTGATGACTGACAATCTTACCCACGACAAAGTTCCGAGATTCGAACCTGTCACTTCCACGGTGTCTGGGGTACCCCCTAAACATACTCCGCAACCAGAACACCACCTCTACTTTTCTAAACATAACCGGGTTAATAACAGCAGAGCTCGCAATCACAACTAAGTAACCGAATATTATCAATATTTCTTCCACAACTAGACCGCCCCACTGGGGTTTGAACCCGATGATAGTGTTCGGAAGCGTTTATCTAGTTACCCATCCACTCACCCCACCCCTTAACAACGAATATCACAAAGTCATACCCACTAAAACCAGTATAATCGACCATCTTTACTTTTTTTTTAGGTTTTCGTTTGAAGAGCTGTAACCGGTATGATGATAGTATTTAAGTCCCAGCCACTATAGATAATAGTAACCACCGTTATAATAAACAGTCGACCACTTTACAATAGACATATAATGAAAATATCCTAGTCATCTGACTACCGACGCCGCCATTATTCGTTGAATGTGTCGGTGGTATACCTCCATGCCTTTATTTACCCACTTCTCCACTCGATCACCCTGGCTCTTACCAAGGAACGGGCGTAATTATCCAACCAATCCGCCCCTCGCCCACCTCTTAACAAGGATCGGAAGCCGTTATTTAGCTATTTGTACACCCACCTACCCCTTAATAGCGACCTGGAGCCTTTATCTAGCAACTCGTCTGTCTCTTAGCAAGGTACCGACGCATTCATTTATCCACTTCGCCACTCGCCCACCCCTTTTAAAATGTTCAGAAGCACTTCTCTAGCTACTTCTCTGCTCACCCACTCCTTAACAACGAATAACACTAAGCCACACCCACTACAACATTTACTATCGGCAATATTTATTTCTTTAAGGTTTTCATTTGAAGAGGTGTAATCTACTTGATGATAGTGTTCCGAAGCAGTTATCTAACTATTCGGCTACTCAACCACCCCTTAACATCAAACAACACTAAGCCATACCTCTTACAACCGTTACTACCGGCCATCTTTACTGTTTTAAGGTTTTCATTTGAAGCCGTGTAAACTATATGATGATAGTGTATAAGCCACTACGACCCACTACAGGTCATATACACGCCATATTTACCCTTTTACTGTTTACAATTTTCATATGACACCCGGCGCGGCTCGATGAGTTCGAACCGTCTAGCCTCACTACCCGCACTCGTCGCTGATCGGCCTTGTGGTCACTCAGCAATTACCGGCCAATTAGTTACTACAAGACACTGTTTTACTGGATTCGACCGCTCCACGCGACCGATCCGTCGCACTCGCTCCTCCGCCAGCCGCCCGCGCTCCTCTGATTGTCTTTTATTTTTATTTTATTTGTAAAAATTAGTTTAAATATTATACACACACTCAGTTATCTGCCCTTAGAAAACATGTCTTCTATTAGAATTATCACCCTTACATATGACCTATGTACCTACCCTACCCAAATCGCCCTGGTCCCGAGCTGGATTGGGGGCAATCCAGCGAGGTCAATCCAGAAAGTATAATTAGTTAGGAGAAGACAAAAACCCTAACCCTAACCCCAAGCCCTAACCCTAAGCCCTAACCCTAACTCTAACCCCTAACCCCTAACCCTAACCCTAATCCAGCTGGATTGGGGTCAATCCAGCACCACAATCCAGAAATAATAATCAAATACAACGGAACCCACTACTCACTGGCACCCATTCTTTGCCGGGGTTGATACTGGTAAGACTGTAGACCTGTCTGACGACATCTTCCGCCCGACCCATCCATGATTTGCCCCTCTTTAGCCTGTTACCCTTTTCTCTGAATATAGTGTCATGCAGAGGGTGCTGCTCATCTGCACTTATTTTTAAGTATGCACGAGCTCTCCTTATCTTTATCCTGTGTTCCATTGTCGGGAAGTCAAAGAGGTATCTCATTGCTACACAGCTGGTGTCTCTCGTGCAGCCCAAAATGATGCGAATCTCTTCGTTTTTTACCTTTTCAAGTCTTCCAATCTGTGTAGGGCTGACAGTGAGGATAGCCAGGGCATATTCGATGCGTGAAAGCACCAGTCCTTGGAACAAAAGTATTAGCAGTCTTCGCTCGATATTGGCAGTCGCCATGTCTCTCATTGCTGACAAACCTTTTCGAGCTTTCGTTATGACATAATCGACATGATCTCTGAAGGACAGGCTACGATCAAGCCTCACGTCAAGATATGTCATTGACTGGGTTCTACTCAAAATGCTCCCATCCATTCTTACTGCCGACAGGTCTGTGTTCACAATATGGTTGATTAGGGAGAACCATGTAACTGATGCCTTTGCAGGGTTTACAAGGGCATCGGCATCAGCACACCATGAGGAAATTCGATCTAGTTCGCCCTGCATATCATTGGCAACCACCTGTCTATCTCAACCCTGTCGATACACGAGAATGTCGTCAGCAAATGACAGAGTCCTACCCCTCCCGTCCAACTGTTGTTCAGTGATCGGCACCGTATACACGTTGAATAGTACTGGTGACAGTGGTGAACCCTGCGGCAATCCTGGACATATCGTTATCGGCTCAGAAGACCAACTCCCGCATCTTAGCACCACCTTCCTTTGGAGCAGAACTGCAGCTATCCACCGTACAAGGTGAGGGTGCACTTTCAGTCTGAGGAGGGTTTGCATCAAGTGCTCTAAAGATACTCTATTATATGCGTCCTCTAAGTCTATGACGGCCGGACGTCTCTTCTCTGACCTGAAATCCTTCGTAAACATCTTGAGCAAAGACCGCCGCATTCAGCCATGACTCTTTGTTACGTCTGTATCCTCCAAGTGTGGGCGGGAAGCAGCTGAGTTGTTCCAAGTCACAAGCAAGTCTGTGTGCTACAATTTTCTCCAGTAACTTGCCAGCAGTGTTCTGCATCGTAATGATTCTGTAGCCGCTTATCTTGGAATGGTCTTTGTTCGGTTTTGGCAGCGGCAGCAAGTAGCTGTGTAGCCATTCTTCTTTGATCTGACCCCTCTGGATACTGGTGTTGAACTCTTTGGCCAGTTCTTCCATGTCATCATCTGATATCACCAGTATGTCACCATATCGGATGCCGTCTGGGCCTGGGGCGGTGTTAGGTGATTTCTTGAGTATCGCACGCATTATCTCAGCTGTGATTATCCATTCTTCGTCTGTCCCGACCCCCTCGCACAACTGAGAGAGTGTCGTTGTGGGCTTCTGTCTGGCGGGCTCGTCTTTCTGGTCAGTCTGTTCTATGTAGCGTGCAAGAAGGGCCTTACCTTTATCCGCATCCGACTTTTTAAATGTGAGGTCTGTGCCTTGAAAGTCTGGAATACCCCTACGTTGTGCAGCACCATTCATACTCTTATGAAGGCGGCAGAATGTCGTAAGAGATCGCTCGGAGCACACCTTCCTGCAGAACTCGTCCCATTTCTCGGCCTTGGCCTGTTTGGCGCAGGATTTGAATAAAGTCATCGTCCTATGGACCTCAGTCGTCAGGTTCGCCAACTCAACCTGTGGCATGTTAGCCTTTCTGGCCCTTGGCCAGTCTTTGACAGCCTGTCTCTTTCCCAGCCATGCCTTCTCGACCTCTCCATTCCACCATGCTGGCTGCAACCATCTTTCTTGTCTCCTGCGGGAGGAAGTTAGTTTTCTTCTTCTGATCTTGCTTATGGCGTCTTGACCAGTGTTGTCGTACTGGAAGGCATTTGTTTTGTTTCTTTGACTCATGGCCCTGTCTTTCTTGATCAGGATGACACAAGGGTAGTGGTCACTATCGTGGTATCCCAGTGTGCCCCACCGTCACCTTGGTGCGATGGTGGACGACACCAGAGCCAAGGACACAGCGTGTGAAGGGGGCAGGCGCACGCAGAAGGCAATTAAAATGTGACAGATTGGGTATCGGAAACGTTCGAATACTGTACTGGAACTGTGCATCATTTAGTCAACGCCGACCCATTCTCGAAAAACTACTCTACGGAAATGATATTGCAGTCTTACAAGAAACACAGCTCGGCGACGGAACAGTCAATGTCGCTGGATTTCAAGGATTCTTTAACAGGCGGCACCTCTGACAGGCCATTCTGGTCCGCGACAACATACTGGTGTCTGAGATCGATATGTCTTCCTGGAACAGTGATGCCCTGCAAGTGCAGGCATTAAGAATAATGACGCCAGTGCAGCTTGTAATCATGAACGTTTATGCGCGAAATGGAAAGGTCGACGTGCGACAATGGCAGAGTTTGTTCGATATGGATGAAAGGCATATCATCTACTGTGGGGACTTCAATGCCAGAGGCAGTCAATGGGGGAATTGCATCACCAATAGACAGGGAGAAGATCTGGAGGGACGCCTTGACATCTGCTGCCCTAGTCTGTCTGAGTGATGGGAAGGTAACTAGAATAGCCACTCGACCAGGTGACTCTGACAGCGTCATTGACTTATCAAATGTTACGTATATTCAACGGAACGATGGCGGCCGGCTGTTGCTGGATTGACTGGTTTGCCATTTCGGCTCACGAGTGCATTTTCAGGAGACTCCTGGGTGTCGCCGTTGGAGCTACGGAGTTCGTTCTTTGTGCGGCGCTTTCGGCGGGTCGTCCTGCGGAAAGAGACCGAGCCATATGGGATAAAACCCGGGTCAATAAAGTCTTTCTGGTGACTGCCGTTTCCATTGATGATGAACTGTATTTTTTGTGGAGGACTTTTGTGTTGGCATTCTGGCGGCGGCATTATGCACAGTGTACCTGTGCGGGCTATTGGCTTGCCGATACTCTTGTCTATTCCATTGTTCAAATTGGGCAGTGAGGAGCATTTTGTGTGATATTCACTGGCACTGGAACGGAGCAATAAGGGACGACCCGTTGCCGTGAAGTTGGAACCACGACTAACTAACTAACTAACTAACTAACTAACTAACTAACTAGCTAGCTAACTAACAAACTAACTAACTAACTAACTAACTAACGCTACTGTATGGCTCGGAAGCCTGGATATTGAACAAGCAACTAGAAAGTCGCATAGAAGCCCTGGAGATGTGGATATACAGACGAATAGGTCGTATGTCATGAAAACAAAAACAATCAAATGCAGAGGTCCTAGAAAAACTGGGAATGAAGAGAGAGTTGATGAAAGAAATAAAGAGGAGACAAGTGAAATATTTTGGCCACGTTAAAAGACATGATACTTTTATCAAAACCATACTGGAACGCAAGGTTCAGGGCAAGCGAGCAAGAGGTAGACAACGATACAAGTGGGAGGATAACATCAAGAGATGGGCGAACATCAGCCTGACAGAATGTACAGTCAAGGCAAGAGACAGACAGTGTTGGAGATCCATTGCAGCCAACCTTCATTCCCTTTTTTTTTTCATTCGGCCATTATGACCTGTTTATTTATAGTTAATGTAGTAGATTTCGGGAAAGTGAAGTGGAAGAGAGAAAGAGAACTGAGTCAGTAGATTTTATAGTTATTTTGTGATCGCAGGGTAGGTAAGTTTTATGGTTATGTGCATGCATGTAGTAGGGATATCCACAAGGTAGGTTACGTGTACATGTAATGGAACTTACACAGAGCAACACGGAAAAGAGATATCGGGGTTAGTAACCAGCCAGCCAGAAAGCGAGAAATACAAAGCAATGTATATTTACAACGGTGTAATGTGTGTTTATTTTGTTTGTGTATATTACAGAGCGTTGCCGTTTGTTAGTGTTAGGTGTCATATGTGTGAATAAAGCAAATACATACATATATACAGTTATGATAATATGACATTTATGGCATAGTGCATGTAAACACACATGCCTTGCATATGCTTCATTTCCACTCCCATAAGCGGAATGTATGTAACACCTGTCCGTATCTCTCTCTCTCTCTCTCTCTCTCTCTCTCTCTCTCTCTCTCTCTCTCTCTCTCTCTCTCTCTCTCTCTCTCTCTCTCTCTCTCTCTCTCTCTCTCTCTCACACACACACACACACGCACACACACACACACATTTTATTTTTATCTATCTCATGCTTTTTAGAGACAGCAGTACATTGAATGCCGTGAGCTTGGGCAATAAACTGTAAATTATCATTCCCATTAAAATGTGGCTTCTTTGTAATTTCTGGGTCACTTAGCTACCGAGGTGAAAGTTCACATTGTTGGTGTTGTTGGCCTGATGTCAAATTACAGGATGACGCTCTAGTGTCCTGTAATGTTTTTAAAAAAATGAAAACTATATGTTTATCCACGCATGACTAGGGGTCAAATATACATCAACACAGACACTACCGACAGAGATATATACATACCAAATATACATACACATTTATGTGTATATTTCCACCCACACCCACACACACGCATACCCACTTATACGTATATGTACAGACATATCTATGCATGCACGAACCAATACAGATTTAGATGTATCTCTATGTTTGTATACCTTATCCAAACCCCACAGACAAATTTGAAATGTGTATATTCCCTTTTGTCTAAGTGGTTTTGAATATTTGTGTGATTTTGTTTTGGACTATGTGCTGTATTATATGTGTGTTGTATGTTCTGAACCTGTATGTTGCTGCATTTCTACAGGTCCATACCACATACCTGTACTCTGCTAGTGCAGTCAACAATCTTATGTGATTATTTTCTGTGGTTTTTGGTATTGTGTTTAAAATATTGCCTTGTACATATCTGTCTTCTTTTTGGTGAATATCTTAATTAGTTGTCTTAAAGTGTCTAGTGCAGTCTGTACTGTTGGGCATGTAAAAAAATGTGGTCTTCTGTTTCTTGCATGTTTTGTCTACAGAGTTGACATGGTGATATTCGTTTTGACCTGTGTGCTTGTTTTTCGGTAGTAGGTGTCATGTTAAAGATCAAACGATATGTAATTTCCTTGGCTTTGGGAGCTATGGTTGGGTTGTGGAGATTAGTAAATGTACATGTGTAGTCTTGTATGCAGTATGTTTTTCCTCTTTTAATTCTAACTTGTAGTGGGGGTGCTTGTTGTTTAACCAGATATTTGTAGATTTGGCGTGTTGTCTGGTGTAGTAAGTGCTCACTCCCTCGGAGTGCTTGTATACATGTCTTATAGAAGGCTGATAGAGTTCCAAAGTAGTGTGGTATATTAAGATGTATTCTCCTAATGTGTTGCAGTCTCATTTCTATATAGTAGAATGCTAGTGGGTGTTGTTCTGGGTGACTAAGGATGTGTCCTATGTGTTGGATTCTCAGCGCTTGAATCTTTGTGTGTATGTCTTACAGTGCTATTCCTCATTGTTTCTTGTCCTGTATGATTGTCTTATGTTGTATGCAGTAAATTGTGTTGCCAAAGATGAAACGTCTGATATGTTTGTTGATGTCTGTGATTGTCTGTCTTGGAGGGTCTAGTACTGTAACTAAATATATAATTTTAGTGATAATGAAAGTGTTGACAATGAAGCTCCTGCCGAAAATTGTAGATGTCTTGTACTTGGATCTGTGTAGCATGTCTATGATTTTGTGTGTGAGGTTTTGCCATGTTTGTGCGTGTATCTCTCTGGAGTTGCTGTGAAATGTGATGCCATATACCTTAATATTGTCTGTGGCTGTTAGGTCTGGAGGAAAATCGGCTTTATTCCGCCATTTTCTGAGACCCATTATGTGTGATTTGTTTATGTTTAATTTGGCTCCACTCCCTTTACGAAATTGTGTAAATGTATGGAGTATCTTTGTGATGGATGTTTTGTTGGTGGGGAAGAAAACGGTGTCGTCTGCGTATGCAAGCAACTTCCGCCTCTCCTCCGCCTGGTATGAATGTGCCTGTGATGTTGGTGTCTTGTCTGATTGCTTCTAGTAGTGATTCTAAAACCAGTACATATAGGAGCGGCGACAGAGGACATTCTTGTCTCACCGATCTTGCGAGCCGGAACCCCGCAGTGAGTGTGTGGTTAACCAACACCATACTCTCAGGATTCCGTCCGGTACAAGATCTCTATCCACCTCCTAAAGTATATTCCTAAGTTGCATTGTGTTAATGTCTTGTGTAGATAAGAGTGGGAGATTCTGTCAAAGGCTTTCTCCTGGTCTAAGGACAAAAGGGAGGCTTGACAGTCTTTCTCCCGTGTGTATGTGATGATGTCTCTAATGAAATGTGTGTGTTGGTGTATGTTCCTATGTGGTACTCCGCATTGTTGGTCAGGGTGTATGAGCTTTGGCATGTAGGGTCTAAGTTTCTGGGTCAGTGCCTTGGTAAGTATTTTATAGTCTGTGTTCAGTAGTGATATTGGTCTATAATGTTTCATCTGTATTTTGTCTGTATTATCTTTGGGTATGAGTGTGATGTAAGACATGATGCAGCTATCTGGTAGTTGTTGTTTATCAAAGGCGTCTTGATAGACTTTAAGAAGAAGACCACCTAAGATAGGCAAGAAGTGTTGGTAGAATTCTATCGTTAAGCCGTCCGGCCCTGGTGTCTTGTCCTTGTTCATTTTGCTGAGTGCGTGTGTTATGTCAGCCAGTGTTAGTTCTGTGTCCAGTCTGTCTCTGTCTTCACCTGACAGCTTTTTACTGTATTGTAGAAAATTGTCTTGTTTCGGTGTGCCTATTGTTTCTGCTGTAAACAGTTGAGTGTAGTATTTATTGAATGCTTCTGTTATTTGTGCTGGTTCTGTTTGCATATTGCCTTGCATGTCTACTATTTTGCCTATTTGTCTGCTACGCTGTATATTTTGTTCAATTGCCATGTATTGTTTACTGGGGGTATCTTGTATGATTGTAATGAGATTTGTTCTCAGGAGAACACCCAGATATCTGAGTTGTTGGTGCTGCTCTAGCTGTTCCTCTAGTGTGTGCAAGTGTGGTGCAATGCTGTCTGTCTGTTTTGTCAGCTGTATGGCTGTGTGTATAAGTTGTTCCTGTCTTAAACTGTCTTTGTGTATGATGGATGCTAGTTGCTGTGTTCTGCTTCGTATTGTATTTCTCAGTAAGTCCCAGTATTGTCTGATGTTATCAGTCAGTATGTGGTCGGTCTATGTGTGTAAAAGTTGTGTCATGTATTTTACGTATTTTGCATGCTTAAGAAGTGTGTTGTTAAATTTCCAATGTGGTGAACGTTTAAATGTCTGTGTGTTTATGTTGCTTGAACTGATGTGTGCTAACATGGCTTATGGTCTGTGTACTGTAATGTCTCTTGTAGGTGCCGAGTGTTTATTATGTGGTGTGTTGCGGGTATGTATATCCTATCTAATCTTCTTCCCGTGTGGTGTATTTTATCTGTGTGGGTTATTTCTCGCTTATTTGGATGTTTGTGTCTGAATGTGTCTATTAAGGTGTGTGAGTCTAAAATGTTTTGCAATGTCTCTAACTGGGTTGTGCCTTCTCTGTACATTCTCCTCACCTGTGTCTTCATTTCTCCGCCTATTATATCCAGTGCCTTTAATGCACAGTTGAAATCTCCACAGAGTATGATGTTCTGTCCTCTGTATGTATGTGTGAGTAGTGTGTCACGTTCTTCATATAATTGTGGGTGGTGGTTATAATTTGGTGGTGCATGAATGTTGACAATGGTATATGTGTGTGAAGTGTTACTTATTTGTGTTATGTTGATTCTACCCTGGCTATCCCGATTTGTTTTGAGTATGTTCCACCTATCTGATGTTTGTAGTATGGCTGTCCCAGACCCTATGTTGTGGACCGCCAAACTGAAAAATGCATGTCTCAGTCCTAATTGTGTTGTAATTTGTGCACCATGTGTATCTGAATGTATATTTGTCTCTTGTAGTAGGGTGAAATTTGGTTTGTATTTGTGTATAAGTGTGCAAATGTGTTATTGTTTTGTACGTATACCTGCTATATTTAAACATATTATTTTGATGTCGACACTCATCCCAGTATCAAACAAAACATTATGTTGAATAAAAATTGACAATTGACATTAATAATAAGATAATTTTTCTTTAAAAACAATGGTTGTATGTAGCTGTTTAGTGTGATTTTGTTGTTTCCGGGTTCTCTTCATCGTCTGTGTCGGTGGTGATAAATAATATTCGTAAAGATATGTTGTCGTCTTCCTTTGTGGTCTGCTTTTGTCCATTTGTTTTTTCTGTGGGGATGTTTTGTTTCTTTACTTTCTTTGGTGTCGCTAAGGGAGACTCTTCCTCACAACCACTGTTTTCTGTGTTTTTCCGCCTTCTATTGCGCTTGTTATGTGTGACTTCCTTGAAACCCTCTATCGTATCTGCTTCTTTGTCATTTGTAGAGGACTCCTCCTCCTTTTGGTCTTTCTCCTTGGTCGATGTCGTTGGTGGGTCTGGGTTTAAAGTCGTAGCTTGTTTCGATTTTGCCTGGGTGGGTGGGACAGGCTGGGTGGATTGTCTTTTTAACAGTCCTGGCAGAGGCTTGTTGTGTGTGACTTCCTTGAAACCCTCTGTCGTATCTGCCTCTTTGTCGTTTCTAAAGGAGGCTTCCTCCTCCTTTTGGTCTTTCTTCTTGGTCGAGGTCGTTGGTGGATCTGGGTTTGGGGTCGTAGTGTGTTTCGATTTTGCCTGGGTGAGCGGGGCAGGCTGGGTGGGTTGTCTTTTTAACAGTCCTGGCAGAGGCTTGTTGTGTGTGACTTCCTTGAAACCCACTGTCGTATCTGCCTCTTTGTCGTTTCTAAAGGAGGCTTCCTCCTCCTTTTGGTCTTTCTTCTTGGTCGAGGTCGTTGGTGGATCTGGGTTTGGGGTCGTAGTGTGTTTCGATTTTGCCTGGGTGGGCGGGGCAGGCTGGGTGGGTTGTCTTTTTAACAGTCCTGGCAGAGCTGGAAACTCATCTAGGTTGTTTATGGTTGGTGTTGGCTTTGTTGACTTAGTTGGACATTTATTAGACCAATGTGAATCTTGTCCGCATGTCAAGCACACTGTCCTCCGCCCTGGCATGGTCACCAGGATTCTATGATTCCGAATTTTCTGCCCTCCTTTTGCTGTTATATTGTCATTGTGTGGTATGGTTTGCCCTTCTTTAGGATGTACCAAGGCTCCCCATTTCCCTGCTGAGTTTTTAATTCTGAAAACCACGGGCTCAGGGTCGCCTGTTATTTCTTTCACTATTGTCTTCACACCTTCTTCTTTCATTGTTGCCAAAATCTCTTTCTCTGCCTGTTGTATTTCTATTGTCATTTCTGGGTTTTTTAAAGTTATGGTTTTCCCATGGAGACGCTCGTAAAGTGTCTCTGATACAACAGCAAAGAACCACTTTGTTGGGTTTTCATACCTATATAGCTCACCGAGTTCGTTTATCGGTACACCTCCGGGACCGACCAATGCACCTCCCACCAGTTCGGCGGTTGATCTGGCCGCTCCTGGGCCTCTCAACGAGACCACCAGCGTTTTGGGTAGGTGCATGGCATCCTCCTCAAAGGAGTCTAGGCCGACGCTTACTTCAGAAACTTGGTTAGTACCGGTGTTAGACGCGGATACTTGACTGAATAGTCTTCCATCGATAACACGGCTCACCTGAGTAGAGTCCATTTTGAATTTCACAAACTTTCTGCTATCGCAATAAATTCACTCGATGATTCAACGAAAAGACACACAAGATCCAACGAAAAGACACACAGGGTTTCAAGATGGCGACGGACGGTCGTGTTGTTTTGTGTTCGTCAACCTTTTCGCGTAGGGGATGGATTTATTCATCTCTTGCGTGTAATTGGTGTGCCAGGATGTAAAACCAGGAGTTTCTACTCAAGATCTGCGCGGGTGCTACGGAGTTCGTGCATCGAGCGAAGCCATCCTTGAGTGAATTTTCAGCAGCGTGTGTGGTTCCAGTCTGTGTTTACGTTTTTTTCAACATGGCGGAAGAACGTGTTTTTTCCGAGCGGTCAGCAGTCAACATAACGAAGCGGCGTGGTAGCCGCGCAGGGACAAAGAAGCAAGGTAAGCGCGGTGGTTTGAGGCGTTTTAGACTCAAGTGTCACCGTCTAGGACTCAGGAATATCCGTATTCTATATTGGAACTGTGCCAGTGTAAAACAACGGGGCTCTATTTTAGAAACCCTAGTTTACAGGAACGACATTGTAGCACTCCAGGAGACGAGACTAGGCGATCAGCTACTCCGAATTGCCGGCTTCAAATGTTTCTACAACAGACGACATCTGGGAACGGCGATTCTCGTTCGCGACAGCATGGTGGCGTCAGAGCTAGACATGTCCAGTTGGGACAGTGACGATATACAAATACAGGCGTTGAGAGTTCATTCCAGTATACCATTCGTGTTGGTTAATGTTTATGCCCGCAATGCGAGTATGGACGCCCAGAAGTGGCAGTGCTTAAGTGGCATATTAGGCCACGAGAGAAATGTTATTTTCTGTGGTGACTTCAACGCTAAAGGCAGAGCATGGGGAAACACTTCCTCCAATACACAAGGGGAGGAGCTCGAGACTGCACTGGAAACCATCGACCTGGTTTGTATTAACAGTGGCTGTGTCACCAGGACAGCAAGCCGTCCAGGCGATGAGGACAGTGCTATTGATCTGGCGCTAGTTTCACCTTCACTCACTACAGTGTGTAGATGGGGTGTCCTAGGACACCATGGCAGCGACCACCACCCATGCAGCATATTGGTGGAGAAAGGCAGAACCAGGCAGCACAAGCTAAAGGTAAAGACGTTCCAGTATGACAGTACAGGGCAAGATGTGGTGAGTAAAATAAGACGTGACAAGCGCAGAACGTTTCAGGGCAGGAAAAAAAGCTGGGAGCAGCCACCGTGGTGGAGTTTCGAGGTGGAGAAGGCTTGGGTGGATAAGCGTAGTGCTGTAAGGAGATGGCAAAATGCCAAGAAGAACAGAGCTGGTCATCCTAGTCCCTGCTTGCACTTAGAAAGAGAGATGCACACAAAAGTAAGCTATTTCAAAAAACTGGTCAAGGTGGTTAAAAGCGAAAAATGGGCAGAGGTGTGTCAAAGAGTAAGCACAGACAAGTCACTGAAATTGTTCTGGCGACTACATAAAAGCATGAGTGGTGTAGTCAAGAATAAGAGCATTTCAGACTTCCAAGGTGCTGACCTCACCTGGCAGAGGACTGACGAGGACAAGGGCAAAGCCCTCTTTGAACGCTACCTTGAGCAGGGCAACCAGACAGACATGGGAGGCCGAAATCTGGCCAAGGAGGTCACCTCAGACAGATGCAAGGCCCAGAACACTTCGGAGGAAGACACAGTGACAGTGAAAGAAATCAAGGCTGTGCTTCGACGATCAAAAAACAGTGCTCCAGGTCCTGATGGCATAAGATACGACGACATAAATAGGTGTACCGACAATGAGCTAGAGAAACTAGCAGACATGTACAACAACAGTATAGGGAGTGCTAGCATCAAGGAGGAATGGTTACACAGCTATCTGATTCCCTTGCCGAAGCCTGACAAAGACCACAAAAAAATTCAGGGATATCGAATTATAACCATGCAGAATACAATAGGCAAGCTGCTGGAGAAGGTAATTGCCAGGAAAATATCAAGCCAACTAGAGAGGCAAGGTGTTTTCCCACCTACCCTGGGTGGGTACCGTCCAAAAAGAGAAACCTGGACCAATGCAGCAGTCTTTGCCCATGATGTCTATGAAGGTTTCCACTCAGGCACTGAAACCACCGCTGCAGCGATTGATCTTGAGGACGCATACAACAGAGTACCACTGGATTTTTTAATGTTTCAGCTTCTTGAACTAGACGTAAGTCCATTCCTCCTTAGTTGGATCGCTGCAGCCCTCTACCAACGGAAAGTAGTTTTTAGATGTGGCAGTTGGACTTCGGAACCAACAACAATATATCCTGGCCTACCACAGGGATCACCATTATCTCCGGTACTGTTCAACGCCTACACAGTGAGAATCACCAGTGAGCAGATCACTGGACCTGGCAGGACATTGTCGTATGCCGATGATGTTTTAGTGTATCGTCAGGGTAAGGATAGAGAGGAGGTTGCTGTGGAACTACAAACCGAACTCAATCGCATAAGTACTTGGTGTGATGAAGCTGGGGCAATGGTCAACCCAACAAAGGCAACAGTGACTTGGTTCTCGTTGAATAATCATATTGTCAACAATCCAACACCAACTGTAATGCTGTGTTCAGAGACGGTGGAAAGAACGCAGGCAATGAATTACCTGGGGATACGGTTTGATCGAAGCCTTGCTTATAATGTGCACATAGACCAGGTGATAACAAAGGCCAAGCGGGGTTTGGCAGCGATGCGGGTGATGGCGGCAGCAAACTGTGAGCAGCGCCATCTATGTCTACTGTACGAGGGGCTGGTCATGTCTGTTTTGGAGTATGCAATGGCAATCCTGACTCTCAGCCATAAGCAGATAGAAAGGATGGAAAGGATACAGAATGAAGCTATGCGCATTATTCTTGGATGTACAAGAGATACAGCATGCAGTGCGATGCGCTACCTTCTTGATTTTCCAACCATTGAAGAGAGAATACAAGTTTGCAGGGCACGCGCCTACCTCAGAATTAACGCAAACACACAACATCCACTGCATAGTGAAATTAGGAAGGTGAAGGGCAGCAGGTTAAAAAGAGGACGGTCGTGGATGGGTCAAGCCGAAGACATTCTTCAACAGGTGTGTTCACTTGAGGACTTAGAACCTGGCGAGGAGTGGGTGCAAGTGCCAACAGATTTCTGCACATCCTTTTCAGTTTGCATCCAACTAGATAGAAAATGCAGACAAGAAAATCCGGCTGCTGTTGAGGCTGAAGTACAAGCGTTGATTTTCGAGAATTCGCTAGACGGTGACGCGGTCATCTACACAGATGGGTCGGTCGTCCGACATGTGAGAAGCTCATGGGCCTTTACAGCTCGGGCCGGAGGGAGAATTGTGAAGGAGGACTCTGGTGCTTTCACTGAAACCACAAGTAGCCTGACCATGGAAGTCATGGCAGTAAGTAAAGCAATAACATGGCTCGAGACACAGACATTCACTAGGGCTTGTTTCCTTAGCGACTCAATGAACATGATCAAGAGGATAGAGGAGGGGTCGATCCGAAGAGAATGGTTGCTGCCTCTGAAGCGGTCTCGGCTGGCAAAGATTAGTTTCATCTTCGTGCCAGGTCATGCGGGAGTACAAGGAAATGAGCGGGCTGACAAGCTCGCAGGTGAGGCTACTGTGGAGGGCGGACGCGCCATGGACCAGGCTGACATTCTGAATGCTCTACGAGAAGTGAGACTTTTGCGAGAACCAAGTGATGACTGTGAATCTACAACAATGGCCAGACTGCGGGAGCAGCAAATTAAAAGAGGGGTGGCCAAACAAGAACACTACGCAGGAAGCCAAAGAAGATTGATAAACCAACACAGAACTGGCGTCGTTAGCCGCTACACGCTGCGGGATTTGCTGAGGAGGGGATCCGAGCACTTATGGACTGAATGGTTCGATGTGCAACGAGGATGATCTGTCGACTAACTAACTAACTAACTAACTAAAGACACACAAAAGAAAGTCAATTCACTATTTTAGCATCTGAAACAGGTCACTCAAATAATATTCTCCTTCTTCTTCTTCTTCTTCTTCTTCTTCTTCTTCTTCTTCTTCTTCTTCTTCTTCTTCTTCTTCAGCGTTCCGAGCCATTGAGGTTCTTTGCTGCAGATACAATCCGTCTCTCTGATGGATCTTCTCTTGCCAGTCGTTGATTCCAAGTGCTTGTAGGTCTGTATCTTTCCACCGTCTTCTTGGTCTACCTCGGGATCTACGGTCATTTATTTCCTGAGTGTAAGCGAGTTTTGTTTCCCTATTATCTTCCATTCTTTCTATATTCCCCAGCCATTGTCGAGGAAATTTTTTTTTTTTTTGACAATTCAAAACTGTTATTGTTATTCAGTATATCTGACCCTGCTGAAGTTATGAATGTGTGGTCTTCTGTGCTGTCTCCGAAGTCAGTGTCATATTCTTAAAACATGCAGCTATTGAGCTGACGATAATTATATCCGTTTGACTAATACTTTCTAGAGATTTGGACATATTTCTCTTTGCCAGCATTTACCAACCTTTCATGACATTTATTTTAGAAAAGTGAAGCACATTGTCGAGGACATTCATTTACAAAGTGAGCAATGTTTATACGTTGTGAAGAGAAACCAACCTATGGCCTAGCACAAGATTATTTATATTATAACGATAAAAGATACATAATGCGTTATAAAAGTATCGTGTAGGTAAATTAACGCCGTATCTTTACATAAGCGTTAAAGATCGCTTACAATTAATATATATTTATTTGACTTGCTATAATTTCTCGATAATCCGTATAAACATTCTATAAAATATTTGACAACTACTATACATGTTAAATCACATAAAAACATATATACTATTTTCGGTTATATCCCTTAAAATAACAGTTATGTCCCTTTTCACTGTTGCATGTCTTCCAGGTACCGACTCCACAATGAAGTTTGGCTGCAATGGATCTCCAACACTGCCCGTCTCTCGCCTTGACTGTAAATTCTGTCAGGCTGATGTTCGTCTATCTCTTAATGTTATCTTCCCACTTGTATCGTTGTCTACCTCTTGTTCGCTTGCCTTTAACCTCGCCATCCAGTATGGTTTTTATAAGCGTGTTATGTCTTGACTTGATTCCGAAACAAAAATTCCAAACTCGGACTCGTTCAACCTGCGTTTTCAGCGTTGGTTAGAGTGCAGATCCGTGGGTTTGTGCGTTCTGATACTGTTCCTCTTTGTGCTCTCTTTCGAGTGATTGCTGGCTCGTGCTGGTTATTGTTTTCGCTCTAGTGACGTGGTAGATTGGTTCTTGTGTTGGCTTTGAATTGGGTTATTCACTGACCGGCCCTAGGTCGAGTTTGTCCGGTTCCGATTTCTTCCGGACGATGCTTCCTTGTTCTAGTAGACCTCGTGCTTTTTTTTTTTTTTTAAAATTATGAATTCGGTTGGTTGTTTTCTGCTGTCCTTTCTCGGGTAGGTTATCTTTCCCGTTTGTTGTGTCTTTTCTAGGCCTTCGTTGGCCTGGTTGATTTTAGTGTGGTCCTCCCCAGTACTGATCCCCGAGGTGTTCAGTCCTAACAAGGACTCGTCGTAATGCCAGGGCCGGAGTCTCGTTGTCAGGGGCAATCCGTTGCCCCAGTCCGTCGTTCCTTCTCTCTGTTCGCTTTTAGCGCCTGCGCTCTCACGCCAAGATGTCCCCCCCCCCCCCCCCAGTCCTCCAAAAGCATCCAGTGGCCCCTCAAGAATAGACGAGCCCCGTCCAAGCCATCAAGTTCACCGCCGCCCAACGTCCATCTTTAGGACCTACCCAGGACATCCACCCAATGCCAAACAGATGGATGTCCTGAAAAAAAAAAGAAAAGGAAACGGCAGATGTATTGTCTTATTAGTCTCTGAATCTCTGCGTTACTGTTTACGTGCAAGCATTCCGTCATTGTCATTGTTGTGTCTGTTTTGGCAAAGCAGTCTCTTAGCTCCCTTCGCTCGTGATTGTATTCGCTGCATGATAGTAGATATTGTTCCATGGTCTTCTCTTCAAGCATGCTATGCATCTTTGGATTTCTTTTATGCTTTTCCAGTTGCCCAGTCTGAGTTTCCACAGTTTTCTGTTTGCTGGTGCTTTTATGTTGTTGTTGACTTGAGGTTTGATACTGGGTTGGCCTAGCAGCTGGTACGCTGTTTACCTCTAGCGCTGTCTCGCCACTGATTCCTCCATTCTTGTAGGTTTTTATGATGCTCTTTCCTTCTATTGTTCTGTATTAATTTTATTTATACTGGCTATGCCTCGTTTCGCTGCTCTATCTGCTTGTTCGTTACCCAGAATACCTCTGTGGGCTGGTATCCATCCGATGGTTACTTGGCATTCTACGTAATTAAGGTTGGTTGCTGTCGCTAGTATAGCCTCTTTATGTATTATATATACCCTCTAGTGAAATTTACGAGTGTTTGCACTGATGACAGTGAGTCTGTTAATATACATAGTTTCGTAGGTGGTTGTTCGGCTGCCATCTCCAGGCCTTTTAATATGGCTACTCGTTCAGCTGTGCACACTGCTGTCTGGTCTGTTAGTTTGAATTCACTCTTTATATTCCTGCATGGTATCACTACTCCTGCGCCTACCTCACCTTGTTCGTTCTTGGACCCGTCAGTGTATATTGTGAGGCTGTCTTTACTAATTTCGTCTATATATGCCTCGGCCGCGTATCTAGCCTCTGTGTTCTTGGTGATGATCTTTGCTAGGCTGGTATCTGTAATTGGTACTGTTAGTTAGTTTATCGGCTTATATAATCTTGTCTGTTTTATGGTTTCTTCTAGTTCCTCGTTTTCTTTCATCTTCTCCGCTGCCTCCCAGCCCGCTGGTCTTTTGCATCTTTCTTTGCATCGGCCTTGTATTTGCTGCTGTTGTCGCTGAAGGTTTGGTATGCCGGGTGAGCTTCGTCTTGTGCTACCTTTAACCAGTAGTTGTATGTCAGCTGCTTTCGCCTCAGACTCAGTGGCATTATTCCTAGTGCTACTTCCATGGCTGCTTTGGATGTCCCTTTGTTAGCGCCAAGTATGATGTTTAACCCTTGGGTCTGTATGGTTCCAGTTTCAATCTAGCTAGCCTCTGATGCTGCTTTGTATACAATACTGCCATATTCTAGTTTGCCTCTGATGAATGCTTTATAGAACATCAGCATTGTTTTCGTGTGGGCAACCAATCCATTCCCCTTTATCACCCGCAGTAAGTTGTTCACGGTCTTGCATTTGTCCACTATCTGCCGTATGTGTTTTGACCAGTTCATCCTCTGGTCTAGAGTAATTCCGAGGAATACTGTGCTGCATACTCTTTTGATTGTTTCCCCTTTTATTTTTATATTACTCTCTTTGCTAAAGTTTGTCAGCTTGCTGCTGAATACCGCTTACTGTTTTATTGGTATTTATTTGGAATCCCCATTTGTCCATTCAGTCAGCTAGCTTCGTTATCTGTTTCTGTAGTTGGCTTCGTGCCGATTTTATGGACCTTCCGCTCCTCCATATGGCTCAATCGTCAGCAAATTGTGACAAGCCAGTGCTCTGATCCTTGAATTCCTCTGCTATATCATTGACAAGTATTGAAAAGATTGCTGGTGAGATGACCGAGCCCTGGGGGATGCCGTTTTCTTGGGCATATGTTTTGGATACTTCATTCCCTACCCTCACAGTGAAGTTCCTATCCTTAAGAAAGTTTTCTATGTAGTTATACGTTCTTCCTACTATGCCTATTTTCTTTATGTTTATCAATGCGGCTTCTCTCCAGCATTGATCGTAAGCCTGTGCTAGGTCCAGGAAAACGGCAATCGTCTTTTAGCATCTTTTAAATCCTTTCTTTGCATGGTTTTCTAGTTTGACTATTTGGTCCATAGTGCACTTGTTGGCCCTAAATCCGGATTGTGTGTGGCTGTAGAGCCCATTCTTTTCCATGTGGAATGTTATTCTCTTATTTACTACCGTTTCCATTATTTTGCCCAGATGAGATGTCAGCGAGATGGGTAGGTATGAGTCCACCCTCGTTGGGTCTTTGGTTTGCTTCCTAACTGGTATTATAGTGGCTGGTTTCTATTGTTAGGGGATGTTTCCCGTCTTCCATATTTCATTATATAGTTTAGTTATTGTTGTTATGGTTTTATTTGGCAGTTTTATTTTTGAGGATGGTGTAATTTAATATATCGGTTCCAGCAGCGGTGTCAAATTTCTCATTTAGTGCTGTCATCACTTCATAAATTATGTCTTTTAACGTGGCCTAAATATTTCACTTGACTCTTTTTTATTTCTGTCATCAACTGTCTTTTCATTCCCAGATTTTCTAGACCTTCTGTATTTGATTGTTTTTGTTTCCATGAAATACGACATATTCTTCTGCATATTCACACCTGCAGGACCTCTATTCGACTTTCTTGTTCAATGTCCAGGCTTCCGCGCCATACAGACAGTAGCGTTGAATATACGTAACATTTGATATTTCTCATTTTGTTATTTCGTGATCGTTAACTTTTTCGCGTATGCGGTGGAATTTATTCATCTCTTGCGTGTAATTTGTATGCCAGGATGTAAAACCAGGAGTTTCTACTCAAGATCTGCGCCGATGCTACGGAGTTTCGTGCATCGAGCGAAGCAATCCTTGAGTGAATGTTTCGCAGCGTGTGTGGTTTCTGTGGTTTTCAACATGGCGGACCAACGTGTGTTCTCCGAACGGTCGGCAGTCAACCTAACGAAGCGACGTGGGCGCCGGGCAGGCCGAAAACGACAACATAAGCGTGGTGGTTTAAGGCGTTTTAGACTCAAGTGTCACCGTCTGGGACTCAGGAATATCCGTATTCTGTATTGGAAATCAATAAATCAATCATGTGCCATGCCGGAAAGCGTGGGCGGTCATGACTCGCCATTTCACTTGATCACCAGCGTCGTGAATCAGCTCAGTGTTCCTGTCTCGTCCATGCCATGTGGCTAAGCCATCCAGGTATTTTCCTCTCGGCCTTCCTCTTGGTCTGTTCCCTTCGATCTTGCCAGTTGTCACTAACTTCTCCAATCCATTTCTTCTCATAACATGTCCAAAAACTTTTGACTGTCTACATCTAATTTCTCTAATCAGTTTACGAGTTTCATTTGTCTCCTGTAGTATTTGGTCATTGGTTTTCTGTCTGTCCATGGTATTCTTTGCATTTTCCTCAGAAACCACATTACTGCAGCCATCAGATGTTTTTCAGCTTGACTGCACATTGTCCAAGTTTCACTCCATACAAAAGAACAGGCTCTATGTATCCCCTCAACACTCTTTTTCTCGTTTCAATTGACATCTTTTTATTGGTCAGAATGTCTTTTATCTTGCTAAAGGCTACTTTAGCCATGGCGATTCTTGTTCTAATCTCTTCAAGGCATCTCCCATCAGACTTCCGAGATAATTGTACCGATTCACTTGTTGAAGAATATTCCCATTTACTTGTACATTACATTGTGGTACTTCGTTCTTCCTAGTGACGACCATAACCTTTGTCTTCTTACAATTTAATTCCAACCCCAGCTGCTCACTGTATACAACAACTGCGTCTACTAATTGTTGTAGATCTTGTGCATTGTCTGCAATCAATACTGTATCATCCTGCATATCTAATGTTATTGATGTTTCGTCCTCCAATGCTGATTCCATTTATATCTTCTACATTCCTGAAAATATTTTCACTGTATAGGGAAAAAAAGATCTGGAGACATTACACATCCCTGCCTAACACCTCTCTTAATAGGTTGATATTGTCCCAGTTCATTATCAATCCTTATGGCAGCTTGTTGTTTCCAATATATGTTTTTTATGTCTAATGTCTTTCCCATCAATTTGTAGATCTGCAAGCATATCTACCATGTTGACATGTCTAACTCTATCAAAAGCCTTTGTGTAGTCAATAGAGCAAAGGTGTATATCCTTGTTTACTTCTATAGCACGTTCAATAACTGTTCGCAGCATCTGGCGTCGTTAGCCGCTACACGCTGCGGGATTTGCTGAGGAGGGGATCCGAGCACTTATGGACTGAATGGTTCGATGTGCAACGAGGATGATCTGTCGACTAACTAACTAACTAACATTACCCTTTCCTTCTACAAACCCACATTGTTATTCCCCTATTTCAGGTTGTATTTTCTTCCTCACTCTTTGCATGATAATTCGTAGCAAAATCTTTGTGATGTGGCTCATTATACTAATTGTTCAATGTTGATCACATTCCAAGATTCCCGATTTCTTTGGGATTTCAATAAATAGAGTTAAATAATTCAGAAGGTATATCACCAGTGTCATATAATGTGTTCAGCAGTCTGGTGACTTGCTCTAGTCCAAATTCTTCTAAAGCTTTAATCATTTCTGTTGTGATGTTATCTGCACCGGGGGCCTTGCCAGCTTTCATATGCTTAAGAACATTCGAACCTCCATCTTCAAAATTGGCGGCACTTAATTATTAAATCTAATATCATACTATTCCTCTATGTTATCATTATAAAAGTTTTTCACATAATCTGTCCATACATGTAGAATTTGATCTTTTTCTATTATGATTCTGCCATCTTTAGTTTTTAGACAGCCTGTGATGTACTTGTTCTTTTATTAGTAAGTTCCTGAATTCTTTTGTGCACTAATTTGGTATTTTGACTGGTGTGTTGTTTTTCAATGTCTAAGCACTTTTTTTCAAGCCACGCTTCTTTTTGCCTCCTTACATAATATTCTGACTTGTCTGTGAATTTCTTCATATTTGGCAGGATTATTTTTGTTGAGTCTTCTTGTTTCCTTCTTCTTCTTCTTCGTTCATCCGGAGTTTTGTTTTTCGGATGTGATTGCGTTGTGCCTGTTTACAGCAGAGCTGCGTTCCGACGCCGTTAGGCCGACACATCCGACTTCTGCGGGCATTTGTTGACCGGGTTAACCTTCCCGGGGGTTTCTTAGGACGTTTGACTCTCACTGTTGTGGTGTTATCTCCCATCCTAGCTGGCCCATATAGAACAGCCAAAGACATCCTGGTCAGCCCTCAAGGGAAGGCAGGGGGGCAGACCATGGGCATTCCCCGCCATCCAAGGAGGCTTCCATACTTGCAGAGCCATCACACAGCGCTCTGGTACTGGGCTCACCCAAGGAATCGTCACGTCCTGCACATGGCTGCTTAGCCTCACTTCCGTATATTGGGCCTTCCGTTCACCATAGGCTGTTCTTCCGGAAACCAGAAGAATGCAGTGTGCAGATGACATCCACACAGTGAGCTTTCGATTCGGACTTTCCGCACAATGGATTTGCTATCCGAGCAATATTCCATTTCGTGCCACTAGGACACTTTTCCACCTTTTTTGAAGCCCACACAGTGAGCTTTCGATTCGGACTTTCCATCATAATGGATTTGCTATCCAAGCAATATTCCATTTCATGCCACTAGGACACTTTTTCCACCTTTTTTGAAGCTCACACAGTGAGCTTTTGATTCGGACTTTCCACGTAATGGATGTGCTATCCAAGCAATATTCCATTTCATGCCTCTGGGAGGCTTTTGTAACCGACATACTTGTGGTATGAAGTGTGGCAGTCTGAATACTTCTTCATACACCTTTAAATGTCAACCTGTATGTAGTTAAAGTAAGCTACGGTCAACTTGAGCTTGTTGATATCTCCATAGAGCTTGTCCTCAAATGAAGCAGGTGTGGGCCAAAATATCTTTCTCTGTTCTGCATATATTGGGCAATCCTGAAGCAAATGTTTTGCTGTCATTTTTCCAGTTCGACAATTACATTCATCTGTATCTCCTATCTTTAGTTTATTGAACAAGTGGTATTTCAGCCTGTTATGTCCTGTGCGGAGTCTGAAGATTGCTACTTGTTCTCTTCTGTCGAGTTTGTAATATGCATCATCCTTCTGGTGGCCTGGATGCTCTGATTCCCATTTGGTTCTATAGGTGCTTTTTATCAACCTCTTTGCCTCATTATAGGTTATGTCTATGTCAGGCTGTGGTAGTCGTCCGCCCTCTTTTGCCAGTCTGTCAGCCTCTTCATTTCCAGGTATACTGCAATGTGATGGGATCCACTGTATTACAACTTTTTTGGATTTCTGGCATAGACCATGGAGTGCTGCTCTTAGGTCAGCTATTTCTGTGCTGTTATTGCTCTTCAGTATTGAGACAGCTGACTTTACATCTGTGAAGATAGCTATTTGCTTCTATTTATTTTCCTCCACCAAGAGCATTTCTGCTGCAGTTTTCAGAGCCTCTACCTCCGCTTTGAAGTTACTTGAAAACTTTCCAGTTGCCACTGAATGTGTTTTTTTCACTCCATTTTTTAAATTTAGGAGAATTCCTCCTCCTCCATTCTCTATTGAATTTTTGGCTGATCCATCTGTATATGCATGGGTCCAGTTGCTGCTTGGGTAATGTTCTTTTATGTAGTTTAGGGTTATTTCTCTTCTTTCGGTTTCATGCTGAGTGTTCTTTTTCTCAATACCAGGAATGTTTTCTATCATCTCAGGCAGTTGCTGCTGTCTCCAAGCTGGGAACTTGTCTGCATTGTAAATGGGTTTGACTGTTGATATGTTAAGTATGGGATCTGCCCTAATCTTTCGTTTTGCAGTTTCTACAAAGTTGCTACGCTTCAGTCTTCCCTTTCCAAAACCACTAAACCTTTATACATAGGGTGGTCTGTCAATCTTCTAAATTTTTCCGCTTCTTGCTGGGCTCTGCTATCTCTTCTATCCTGCATTGGTTGTAAACAAGTGATCTTTTCGAGTTCATTTATAGGCGTTGTCTTCAGGCATCCAGTTATGATTCGCATTCCTTGATTTTGGACTCTACTTATTTTGTTAAAGTTTGACTTAGCTGCTGTTGCCCAAGCTGCAATGCCATATTCCAGTACTGGCCTCACCCGTCCAGTATATAGCTTCTTGAGAACTTTCTCATCTGCTCCCCACGTTGTACCAGCAAGCTTTTTCATGATTGCCATTCTTTGCCTTGCTCTTGTTCGATTTTTCTCAACCTGTGTTTTCCATGTCAGGCGACGATCAAAGGTGACTCCGAGATAGTTTGGATTTTCTTCATGGCGCAATATTTTTCCATTCAATACCAGCTTAGGTTGCTGAGTTTTATTTGAGAGGGAGAACACTGTGCATGTTGTTTTCTCCTCACTTATCTTCACTAGCCATGATTTTGACCAGTCCTCTAGTGCTAATAGGGCTTGCTGTATTCTGCTGTTAGCTGTACTAATATATTCTTCAGATGTCCATATGGCTAGGTCATCTGCAAAGGATGATGTGTGTACTCTGGCTGGAAAATTTTCCGTGATGTCATTTATATATGCTAGGAATAATGTTGGTGAAAGAACTCCTCCTTGGGGGACACCTTTGCTCCAACAGCATCATTTTGCTGGTTTGTCCTTGTACTTTTGTCCTGGCAGTTCTGCTTCTCAAGGATAGTGGCTGATCCATTTGTACATTTTCCCACAAACATGCATTTTTTGCAGTTTTACTTTCAGTCCTTCCTTCCATACTTTATCAAATGCTTTTTCTAAATCTATCCAGACCGCTAGTGTGTGCTTTTTCTCTTGGAAGGCATCCTCTATTTCCTGAGCTATATAGGTTATTTGATCTTCAGTGGATCTGTACTTTCTGAATCCTGCTTGGTGTGGTGTTAAGAGTTTGTTTTCTTCCAGATGCCATGTTAGCCTGCCATTGATAATGCGTTCCATTAATTTTCCTACACAGCTAAGTAGACTGATAGGTCGATAGCCATTTGGTTCTTCCAGGTCTTTTCCTTTCTTTGGGACTGGTATTAGTATAGCTTCCTTCCATGCCTGTGGGACTATTCCCCTCTTCCAGCTGTAATTTAGGACTGCTAGTAGTTTCTTTTTTGCCTTTGTGCCTAGTCCTATTAGCATTTCATTTGTGATTCCATCCTTTCCTGGTGATTTCTTCTTTTTTAGGGTATTCATTGTCTGTTCCATTTCTTCCATTGTTAGATTTGCCATCATATATTCTGCTGCTGTCTCTGTATTACTATGATGTATCTGTTTATCTTTGATTGCTTTCTTCTGTTCAGTTGTAATATCAATGTGGTTTGCACTGGCATAGTGTTCCATTAGTGCATTTGCAGCCTTTTTTCCTGTAAGCAAGGCATTTCCTTGTTTAATTGTTATTTGTTTGTTTCTAGGTCCTTCATTGTTCATGGCTTTCACTAGTTTCCATAGTTTGTTTCTATCCCTGTCAATATTCAGGTTTTCTGTTTTTTCCCTCCAACAATCTCTTGTTGTTTGATTTACTGTTCTTTTATATTGTGCTGAGATGGCTTTGAGAGAGATGTTCGCTTCAATTGTTTGTTCCCTCTCTGCTGTCTTCCTGGCATCTTCAACTTTGTCCTCCAAACTTTGTAGTTCTTCAGTCCAGTATGGTTTGTAATTTTTCCGTGCTCCTCTTGGAATGGACTCAGTGGCTGCCTGTATTATTGCTCTGTTTAGACTTTCCACCATTTGCTTCATGTTGCCATATCGTGTATTTATGTTTTCACAATATTTGTCTGTTAGTATGGCAAATCTGTCCCAATTTGCTCGTTTGTAATTCCAGCGAGGCAAGGGCTTTTGCTCCTGTGGAACATACTCCATATTCATTACAAGCTTGATTGGTCTGTGGTCACTACCTGCTAATTGGTCAAGCACATGGCGATCGATTTTGTGGAGTATGTCTCCTGTGCAGAAAGCTAAGTCTGGAGTAGAAGTGGTAATCCATCTTCTGGAGTAGAAGCTCGGTGTGTCATCCGCTTTGTTGAGTAGATGGAGATTTGAGTCTATTTCCCAGTCCTCCACTTCATCTCCTCTTTTGTCAGTATCTGGGTATCCCCATCTTTCTGAACGGCTATTAAAGTCTCCGACAATAATGCAATTTGTGTCAGTTATTTTCATGTTTGAGAGTGTAAGATTCTTATCTGCTGGGCTATACAGATTGTAAATTCTTATTTTCACGTCCTTTATCATTATATCAACACCTATAATTTATGTTTGGTTGTCAGAGATCACAGATACTTCGCTGCAAGGTATTGTATTTCGTGTAAGTATTAGAACTCCTCCTTTATGTCCTTCGCGGTCGAAACGTGTGGCCTGATATCCTCTGACTGAAAATTTGCGATTGTCATTGAGGTGTGTCTCTTGAATGCATGCCACATCTATTATATCTTTATGAAGACGCTGTGTCAGGGATTCTTTCTTGTTATAAACTCCTTCGGCATTCCACTGTAGTATGTTGAGTGTCCTTGGTATTTGGTCAATAGCTCTTAACCTACTCCTCTGTGCCTTGACTCCACAGCACAGGGGAAGGTGACCACCAGTAGTCATGGGTGGACCCCCTCGAGGCAGGGGGCCCGGCACTATCACCGCCTGATGGGACTTCACGGGATTAACACCTTAACGATTAATTCTTGTTTCCATTAGGTGTAAAATTTCTACTGTCATCCATTTCTTACGACCCACCTTCTTTAATTTTGGAATAGTTGTTTCTGCAGCCAAACTGATTGAATTCTTCAACATTTCCCATTTATCACCCA
Organism: Cepaea nemoralis; assembly: GCA_014155875.1. Taxonomy (NCBI): domain Eukaryota; kingdom Metazoa; phylum Mollusca; class Gastropoda; order Stylommatophora; family Helicidae; genus Cepaea; species Cepaea nemoralis. Next base: position 26,606 of record JACEFZ010009679.1, on the reverse strand, counting down.
CATCCTGGAATAATATCTCTAGATCAGACAATATATCAAATCCGTTCTATATTTCTATGTTGAATTTGTTTTGTATTTCCTTGTCATTACTCAATGTACACAAATCATATTTAGTGTTTCCTGTTATATACTTGACTTTCTTCAATTTTATCCTCAGTGTTCCTGTAAGTAGTCTGTGGTCACTATAACAATCAGCACTGGGAACTGTTTTTGCTGTTGTTAGTGCGTTTCTAAATCTTCTGCTAATCAGAATGTAGTCAATCTGGTTTCTGATCCTGCTATCAAGACTTTTAGGGTGTTGCTTAAACCAGATGTTTCCTACAACCATTTCCTGTTCTTTTGCACACTCTACGAGTCTGTATCCTCTTTTATTTCTCTCACCTAAACCATAGTTTCCTACTGTGTATCTATCACCTTGATTTCCTACTGTTGTATTGAAGTCTCCTATTATGATGTTTATTTCTGAATTTTTACATTTCTTTAAGGCAATGACACATGCCTGTGGTCATTGGCATTAAGGTGAGTGGCCGTACAATATAAACAGTTCACGAGATAAAATAGGGCGGATAGTAAGTCCCCCAGAGGGCGAAAATGAGAAGACAGTAGTTGGAAGGGGGAGCTGAGAAGAAGTCAGCTGGCTAAAATAATGGTGAGGCAGACAGTTGGAGCAGTGAGGTTGTGTGTTGTGTGTGAAGCATTGTGGGGGATAGAATGGTTTAAAAGACAGGGACAAAGATTGACGGGGATCAGTTGATGTTTGGACTCCGAGCTGAGGGGAGTTGAGTTGAGACCGGACTAGGAGGTCGTGGTCGGAGAAAGTGGAAAATTGTGACGGAGTTAGGAAGAGACTCCGCACTGTGGGTTCCAGGGATAGTGAGTGGAATTCGAGACCCAGAGTGGGTTACTTTGAGTCGGGCCTAGAGAGAGGCTAGTATACCTGTCGTGTGGGACGAGATTTAGTAAGCCGTGAGAGGCAGTGTTATTCGAAGTGTTCCATTGGGATGGAGATATATTCTTAGAGAATTATTGTTCCTGGATTTATATGTTACATGTGTCTGTGTTAATTCAGAATTAAAGGAATATTATGTGCGCAAATTAACGCTTGTTCACTGACTGGTGTTTGGTTGTGATGCATCTTGGTTAATCTGTTGTTCAACATCACATTTACAAGGACATACCCTAGACACAACCATAGCCACTCTATCTGTCACTCTGTCATCATTTACTTTGTGACAGACGATGAAGTGAGGGCTGTCCGATCTTGGACTTCGGTATATGGATTTACATCAGTACGAATCAGTTCATTAAGCGCAACAACATGGTTTTCCAAGTTCAATCCGGTAAAAGCCAGTAGGCGAAGACAGGATTACAAACCACAGCTAATTCAAAACAAAGCCACCACTAGGTAAAACCATTGCCCACCCTGAGAGGGAGAGGGGACAGCGGGGTTTACTCACAGTACACAGACAAGGTTTCGCGCTGCTGAGAGAGTCGTCTGGCGGACAGCAGGCGAAAAAGTCGGGTTAACAAAAATGTCGGCGCTGTTTAGGACAGTTTGTTCACGTAAAATAGATAGGCGCCAAAGGTGAAGGTCAGGTGAACTTGTGGACAGCGAGTGTGTGTGTGTGTGTGTGTACGGCGTCTTCAGAGTTCGGTGCAGATAATAAGACGGAAAGGGGCGCCAGGGTAGTTACGAGGGTAATTCATGGTTAAAAACTCGCCAGGAGGAGGGGAGTTATAGGAGTAAAGTGTGGGGAACACACAAAGGTGACAATCGTTGCTCCACAGAAAAGTAAAAGTTTCTACACGGATTATTGTAATAAAGAGAAACAGAGATGACCGGCGGGTTCAAGGCCGTGGACAATGGAAAGTTACTGAAAAATTGTCCAGAGTAGAACGAGATAAACACGTTGTTTTTCTACTGAAACGAGGATTTACGTTTAATGTCTTTGTGTGTGTGTCATCATCGGGTCATCAGGAAACAATCCACAACAGTCATTCAGGTGCCGTCTTCGCAAGTATGAGCGCATTTCTTCACCAAAAAAGACTTGCAAAACGGATTTAAAGCGCGTGATCATTTTCTGCCATTCGTTGATTTAACCTGGTCAGCAACAGTGAAACCATACCATCACTTCAAAGCGACAGTGACTACGCAGATAAACATTCATTGATTTTAAAGGTATTTTCGGCTCCCCAAAACGCAACGAAAACCCTATATTTCTGGCAAAACAAGAGCGATAACAGACATTATACAATCACACGCCAACTCCACAGGGAGGGTTACAAAAACATTAAGGACTGTGAAGATACAAGGCGTTGGGATAATTAACATCATCTTAAATTTTTACGACAGTCGAAAATCGTTATCACCACGGAAAAAAGTGACAACGCATCAGAACACTAATTCATTGTGGGAATCTAACGTCGTAATCTTTCCAAAACAGGAACCAACAGACATTTCCAGGCGATTTTCGGAGACTATTGAAAACAAACTAAGGACTTTTGTAAGATTCTACCATCGCATTGGTGTCGGCAACCCTTGTTTGCTTCTGTTGTTCTCATCGTCCTAAGTATTGTGGTTGTGCGTTACTCAAGTATTTGTATGTGGTCCAGTGTTCGTAATAAGTAGGATATTTTTGCATTGTTTCTCGAAATGCGGGAGACAAAGCAAAGGTGAAATTGTCTAGGTACACATTGTATGTTGTCGAGAGGCAGCTGACGAGTCAGTTTGTTTTGTGCGGTTGAGCATTGGGTCGTCTCGACTTTATACACGGTGTCCAAGTGTCTATCGTCAGATCTATGTACATTATTCATTTTATATTTGTTCTTTTTACTGTTTCTCTTTACTGTTACATATGATATTTGATTTCTTTGGATATATGGTATTGTTGTAATTCTTATGTTAATACAGCTTCTATCTAGATGGTATCTGTCAGTTTATATTATGCGCACGGTATGGTCTTTCATGGGCATGTTTATGTCAGTGGTTTTTATTTCTATGTAATCATCCGTCTGCGTTTCACCGGCCTATGCGTCTAGCGTTCTAATAGTTGGCACTTAGTGTGTATCATTCAATTTGTGTATGTATATGTATGTTTAACACTATTTCCAGGAATTGTTCTACAGTTATTTGATATATATATATATATATATATATATATATATATATATATATATATATATATATATATATATATATATATATATATATATATATATACGAGGGAGTATAGTTAATATTCCCCCTCACTACCTAGTGCTTATAGAGTGACTGGGTGAGTACAGAGTGATATTTTAGCACTACGAATTTACGTACACAGGGAGTGGAGGTGTACTTAGGGAGGGCACACAAAGACTAGTAGCAGAGTCTTTACATTTATAATTGGCTGACAGACAGCAACGTGTCCACAAGTACAAGATGCCTACTTTAATGGACTATATTGTAGCAGGTGAACGAATAGGCCTGAAAGGTAAAGAGTTACAGGAGTATGCAGAAGCAAAAGAACAAAAACAGACGGAAAGAGAGGAGAGGCATAATGAACGCGAGGCAAAGCGTCTACAGGAAGAGACACAAGTGAAACTGGCTGAAATGGAAAACAAACGTCTACAGGAAGTAAAGTTAGCTGAAATAGAAAACAAGCGTCTACAGGAAGAGAGAGAGACACAACACAAGTAAAACTAGCTGAAATGGAAAACAAACGTCTACAGGAAGTAAAGTTAGCTGAAATGGAAATTGAGAAAGAGAAGATCAAGTGTCAGATTGCAAACTGAAATCGAGTTAAAAAATTAGAACTATCTTCGAAGGGTCAAAGTGAGGAAAGCAGAAGGCCTTCGCAGTCGTCACAGAGACTAAAACTGCCATATTTTACAGACCGGGACCATCTTGAAAATTATTTGTCTAGGTTCGAATCATCAGTGAAAGCTTTAGGCATTCCAGAGGGGGAATATTCTATGAAACTTTGTGAGTTGCTTACGGGTAAGGCCCTAGATACAATGTTTAATTTACCGGTAGAAGAAAGAAACAACTACACTATTTTACGTCAACGTTTGCTTACAAAGTTCCAACTAACTGAGCATGGATATAGAACAAAGTTTAGACAATTAGTGCCAGAGACAAATCAGGATTTTACAGATTTTGTAAATACAGTGAAGAACACATTTAATAAGTGGATGGAGCTGGCAGAGGTAGGAAAAGATTTTAATAAATTAGTGGATTTAATGCTTAGAGACAAGGTGTTATCATCGTGCAATACTAATTTAGTGGCTTTCTTCGAAGAACGTAAGCCAAAGGACATAGACACAATGTCTCAGTTAAGACAAAATTACATGACTGCACATCCCAATAGGTCGATAGGCAGACAAATTGATGAGGAAATAGTCTGTGCAGCGTATACGAAACAGGACCAGAATCCAGTTATTAGACCAAGATCAAAAAGTGTAGATTTAACACAAAGATATGAGGAACAAGAACCTAAAGACAATGGTTCCCGTGGCAACTATTTTGGCAGAGCAGGACGGTACCCATACAAAAGGGGGAATTTTCAGAGACGGCCAAATAGTTATGCCGGATGTTGGAATTGTGGGAGCTGGAGACACAAAATGGCAGATTGTGATGCACAACCATCAGATGGACCAACGAACAACAGTAAAAGGGAGATCACTTGTTTCAAATGTGGAAGGAAGGGGCATGTCAGTCATCAATGTAGGATGAGAGAAACAGAGCACTCAAATGCAGCACAAGTAATTGAGACGCTGAACAATGAAGATTGTAGTGGGTGCAAACCTCTTTTTGAAAAAGACGGTCAGCCAGTCTTAATATGTGGTCATACAGTGAAAGCAGGATCAGCAGTGCATGAAGGAGGAAGTCTGAAGATGCATCATGGGTTTGTTAATGATAGGCCAGCGTTAACAATTAGGGATTCCGGATGTACGTCCATCGGGGTGAGAAAGAGTTTAGTGCATCCCTCGGATTATACAGGGAAAAAGATTAGATCCATAACATTTAATGGGACAGTAGAATTCTACCCAATAGCCGTGATAACAGTAAAAACACCATACATAACAGGAAGAGTGACAGCATGTGTTTTAGACTCACCAGTGGCAGATCTCATCATAGGAAATGTTATAGGAGTTAAAGAGTGTACAGAAGAGGAAGTCGTTTATTGGGACAAAAACATAGTGGAAATAGTAACGAGGTAGTTACCAAAAGAAAACCTAAATTAGAGAGTATAGCTGAAGAAAAAGAGGCACTTGAAGTAAACACTGAGGACAAGGATAGGACAGCTGAGCAGGTGAGAATGGATCTCAAATGTAGCTGTAGGGAATCCCAGAGACAAGATACTACTCTTGACAAATGTTTCCAGGGGTGTAGTAAAGTGAGACATAGAAAATCAAAGAAGGGTAGATGGAGCTTCGATAGGAAGAACAATGGTTTCACTCACCGGTTTTCAGATGTCGGAACTGCATGTGGGCAAGTAGCAGTACGGGTAGCACATAGAGACCGATATACAAGAACAGCTCAGGATAGGGCATGTGCAGGGCACTTAGGAGTAAGGCATAAGCAGCAGAGAGCAGGATGCCAGGGATATTGGCCAGGATTGAATAAAGAGGTCAGACTAAACAGAGACTCCAGTGTAACGGTACAATATGTAGATAGCAAAGTTAAGGCAGTTCAAAAGAGTGTTGGCGACATCACTGAACCAGGGTTAGGAGTAGCAAACAGATGTTTTAAACATATAGGAAACATGAGGCATGGGTACATGAAGGGTAGACACAGCATCGACAGGAATCAGAGGTTGGTTGAGGCAAGAAAAGAACCACCTGATATATGGTCGGTACACAAACTCTCCAGATAGTTGATGGAAGACAGAGGCAATGCAGCGCCTCGACATTTATTCATGGACCAGTATTAGAAAAGTTACATGGGTGGTGGGCTATTGCAGAGAGGAATAGACCTGCGGGTACACAAAGATTATGTTTTTTATGATGTATTTATTATTATGTGATGTATTAGTTCATGCATTGATACACAATATGAAAATTTGGTTGTATTGATGTGTAAAGAATATGGGAGTATACTATGAGCATTTGATGTATTATTTAGGGTGGTAGCTAGAGTAAGTTGGATTTATACTTACGACTACCCAGGCAATGTGTCTGGGTCATATATTTAATAAGTTTTAGTCTCCCAACATTTGAAAACGATGTTTTCTTTTGAGGGTGGGGTAGTGACACATGCCTGTGGTCATTGGCATTAAGGTGAGTGGCCGTACAATATAAACAGTTCACGAGATAAAATAGGGCGGATAGTAAGTCCCCCAGAGGGCGAAAATGAGAAGACAGTAGTTGAAAGGGGGAGCTGAGAAGAAGTCAGCTGGCTAAAATAATGGTGAGGCAGACAGTTGGAGCAGTGAGGTTGTGTGTTGTGTGTGAAGCATTGTGGGGGATAGAATGGTTTAAAAGACAGGGACAAAGATTGACGGGGATCAGTTGATGTTTGGACTCCGAGCTGAGGGGAGTTGAGTTGAGACCGGACTAGGAGGAGGTCGTGGTCGGAGAAAGTGGAAAATTGTGACGGAGTTAGGAAGAGACTCCGCACTGTGGGTTCCAGGGATAGTGAGTGGAATTCGAGACCCAGAGTGGGTTACTTTGAGTCGGGCCTAGAGAGAGGCTAGTATACCTGTCGTGTGGGACGAGATTTAGTAAGCCGTGAGAGGCAGTGTTATTCGAAGTGTTCCATTGGGATGGAGATATATTCTTAGAGAAGTATTGTTCCTGGATGTATATGTTACATGTGTCTGTGTTAATTCAGAATTAAAGGAATATTATGTGCGCAAATTAACGCTTGTTCACTGACTGGTGTTTTGGTTGTGATGCATCTTGGTTAATCTGTTGTTCAACATCACATTTACAAGGACATACCCTAGACACAACCATAGCCACTCTATCTGTCACTCTGTCATCATTTACTTTGTGACAGGCAGTCTCTATGCCATTATAAAATTCCTCTACACTATCTTCATTGGATTCTCCTGTTGGGACATATACTTGAATAATATTTATGCTAAAAGGTCTGCCACTTAATTTAATTAGTAGAACTCTGTCCGACACGGCCCAATATCCTTGAACAGATTTTGATGTTTTCCGGTCCAAAATAATAGCCACTCCCCTTTGTCGGTCTTCAGCTCCAGAATAAATAATCTTAAAATCTTCATCTATCTTGATGCCTGCTCCTGTCCATCTCGTTTCGCACTTCCCTAGAATATTAATTTTTTCTCTTTCAATTTCTTGTTTTATGTTCTCTACTTTTTCGTCGTCGTTTAACGTCCTAACGTTCCAAGTTGCTAATTTTAACGTCTCTGTCCTTGTCTTGCGATGATCAGTCTTTAGGCGAATCATAATATACTAGGCACTTTTAAAGAGGTAGTTTGCCATTGCTTTCCTCTATGGCAGTAACCGTACTGGTCATTCGACCGCAGCCATTGACTCGAGAGAGCTCCTCTGCCTGCCGTTGTGAAGCTTGAGACCATAACTAACCAATATCTGTCGGCTGCCCTCAAAAATTCATCCACCACCTGCCTTCCGTGGCTTCTATTGAACACTTCATCGTCACCATTGTACCGGAAGTGGAACTGCGCCAGCGTAAAACAATGGTTTACAGGAATGACATTGTAACACTCCAGGAGACGAGACTGGGCGATCAGCTACTCCGAATTGCCGGCTTCAAATGTTTCTGCAACAGACGGCATCTGGGAATGGCCATTCTCATTCGCGACAGCATGGTGGCGTCAGAGCTAGACATGTCCAGTTGGGACAGTGACGATATACAAATACAGGCGATAAGAGTTCAATCCAGTCTACCATTCGTGTTGGTTAATGATTATGCCCGCAACGCAAGTATGGATTCCCAGAAGTGGCAGTGCTTAAGTGACATATCAGGTCACGAGAGAAATGTTATTTTCTGTGGCGATTTCAACGCTAAAGGCAGATCATGGGGAAACATTCCCTCCAACACACAGGGGGAGGAGCTCGAGACTGCACTTGAAACCATTGATCTGGTTTGTGTCAACGGTGGCTGTGTCACCAGGTCAGCAAGCCACCCAGGCGATGAGGACAGTGCTATTGATCTGGCGCTGGTTTCTACTTCACTCACTACAGTGTGTAGATGGGGTGTCCTAGGACACCACGGCAGCGACCACCACCCTTGCAGAATATTGGTGGAGAAAGGCAGAACCAGGCAGTACAAGCTAATGGTCAAGACTTTCCAGTATGACAACACAGGGCAAGATGTGGTGAGTAAAATAAGACAAGACAAACGCAGAAAGCTTCAGGGCAGGAAAAAAGGCTGGGAGCAGCCACCTTGGTAGAATTTCCAGGTGGAGAAGGCTCGGTGGATAAGCGTAGTGCTGTAAGGAGATGGCAAAATGCCAAGAAGAACAGAGCTGGCCATCTTAGTCCCTGCATGCACTTAGAAAGAGAGATGCACACAAAAGTAAGCTATTAAAAAAAAAAAACAACTGGTCAAGGTGGTTAAAAGTGAAAAATGGGCAGAGATGTGTCAAATAGTAAGCACAGACAAGTCACTGAAATTATTCTGGCGACTACATAAAAGCATGAGTGGTGTAGTCAAGAATAAGAGCATTTCTGACTTCCAAGGTGCTGACCTCATCTGGCAGAGGACTGACGAGGACAAGGGCAAAGCCCTCTTTGAACGCTATCTAGAGCAGAGCAACCAGACAGACATGGGAGGCCGAAATCTTGCCAAGGTGGTCACCTCAGACAGGTGCAAGGCCCAGAACACTTCGGATGAAGACACAGTGACAGTGAAAGAAATCAAGGCTGTGCTTCGACGATAAAATAAACAGCGCTCCAGGGCCTGATGGCATAAGATACGACGATATCAATAGGTGTACCTACAACGAGCTAGAGAAACTAGCAGACATGTACAACAACAGTATAGTGAATGCTAGCATCAAGGAGTGGTTACACAGCTATCTGATTCCCTTGCCGAAGCCTGGCAAAGACCACACAACAATTCAGGGATATCGAGTTATAACCATGCAGAATACAATAGGCAAGCTGCTGGAGAAGTTAATTGCCAGGAAAATATCAAGCCAGCTAGAGAGGCAAGGTGTTTTCCCACCTACCCTGGGTGAGTACCGTCCAAAAAGAGAAACCTGGACGAATGCAGCAGTCTTTGCCCATGATGTCTATGAAGGTTTCCACTCAGGCATTGAAACCTTTGCTGCAGCGATTGATCTTGAGGACGCATACAACAGCTTCTTGAACTCAAAATAAGTCCATTTCTCCTTAGTTGGATCGCTGCAGCCCTCTTCCAACGGAAAGTAGTTTTTAGATGTGGCAGTAGGACTTCGGAACCAACAACAATGCTGTGATGTCGGTTCCTAAATGAATCAATCAATCAATCAACAATATATCCTGGCCTACCACAGGGATTACCATTATCTCCGGTACTGTTCAACGCCTACACAGTGAGAATCACCAGTGACCAGATCACTGGACGTCGTAGGACATTGTCATATGCCGATGATGTTTTAGTGTATCGTCAGGGTAAGGACAGAGATCAGGTTGCTGTGGAACTACAAACCGAACTCAATCGCATAAGTACTTGGTATGATGAAGTTGGGCAATGGTCAACCCAACAAAGGCAACAGTGACTTGGTTCTCGTTGAATAATCATATTGTCAACACTCCAACACCAACTGTAAAGCTGTGTTCAGAGACGGTGGAAAGAACGCAGGCAATGAATTCCTGGGGATACGGTTTGATCGAAGCCTTGCTTACAATGAGCACATAGACCAGGTGATAACAAAGGCCAAGCGGGGTTTGGCTGCGATGCGCGTGATGGCGGCAGCAAACTGTGAGCAGCGCCATCTGTGTCTTCTGTACGAGGGACTAGTCATATCTTTTTGAGTATGCAATGGCAATCCTGACTCTCAGCCGTAAGCAGATAGAAAGGATGGAAAGGATACAGAATAAAGCTATGCGTAATATTCTTGGATGTACAAGAGATACAGCATGCAGGGCGATGTGCTACCTTTTTGATTTTCCAACCATTGAAGACAGAATACAAGTTTGCAGAGCACGCGCCTACCTCAGAGTTAACGCAAACAAACAACATCCAATGCATAGTGAAATTATGAAGGTGAAGGGCAGCAGGTTAAAAAGAGGAAGGTCGTGGATGGGTCAAGCCGAAGACATTCTTCAACAGGTGTGTTCACTTGAGGACTTAGAACCTGGCGAGTAGTGGGAACAAGTGCCAACAGATTTCTGCACATCCTTTTCAATTTGCATCCAACTAGATAGAAAATGCAGACAACAAAATCCGGCTGCTGTGGAGGCTGAAGTACAAGCGTTGACTTTCGAGAATTCGCTAGACGTTGATGCTGTCATCTACACAGATGGGTCGGTCGTCCGACATGTGAAAAGCTCATGGGCCTTTACGGCTCGGGCCGGAGGGAGAATTGTGAAGGAGGACTCTGGTGCTTTCACTGAAACCACAAGTAGCCTGACTATGGAAGTCATGGCAGTAAGAAAAGCAATAACATGGCTCGAGACACAGACATTCACTAGGGCATATTTCCTTAGCGACTCAATGAGCATGCGGGAGTACAAGGAAATGAGCTGGCTGACAAGCTCGCAGGCGAGGCTACGGTGGAGGGCGGAAGCGCCATGAACCAGGCTGACACTCTGAATGCTCTACGAGAAGTAAGACTTTTGCGTGATCCAAGTGATGACTGTGAATCTACAACCATGGCCAGACTGCGAGAACAGCAAATTAAAAGAGGGGTGGCCAAACAAGAACACAACGCAGGAAGCCAAAGAAGATTGATAAACCAACACAGAACTGGTGTCGTTAGCCGCTACACGCTACGGGATTTGCTGAGGAGGGGATCCGAGCACTTACTGGACTGAATGGTTCGATGTGAAATGAGGATGATCTGTCGACTAACTAACTAACTAACTAACTAACTAACTAACTAACTAACTAACTAACTAACTAACTAACTAACTAACTAACTAAGTAAGTAAGTAACTACTAACTAACTAACTAACTAACTAACTAATTAACTAACTATTTCTCATTTTGTATGCGTTGTTAATCTCTCTAGATGTTAATACTCATTTTACGCTGGTGAATGAATTTTCAGCCATTCCTATTATCTTTTTGATTCCTGTTTTACTTCTGCCACCACAGGTTATTACATGTCCAAGATAGAGCAAATTTGTTACTCGTTCTGGTATCTCCCTGTTGACTTATTGTGTCTTCATTATTCAAATGTTACCAATAGTTATAAAAGCAGTGCATCATTCTTCCACCTCACCGAAATTCCGGTGCGCTGATGCCGAGGTAGCGGGTTCAACTCCTGGACTAAAATGTTGACTTCTCGTCCCTGACTTGAGGACTAAATTACAAGTACCTCAGACGCTGGATTGGATTTGCCTGATGGCGAGAGTCACTGGTAATAGGGTAAGCTGATCCACACGCAACAATCAATCCAGTGTTCTTCCCAGTAGTAGTAGCAACTACTAGAACGACCGGGTGTCTTCGAAAATAAGACCGGGTTTTATATAAAATTTTGCTTCACAAATACACTAGGGTTTATTTTCGAGGTATGCCCCTTTTTATCTCTCAGATACAAAAACCTACACTTATCCACGTACACAATTCTACATTTATTCAAATTCAGTCATGTCATCTTCTTCTGGCACATCGTCATAACTCTTCAAATCCTGAATTCCGGCCTGAATTTCTTGCGACTCAATTTCCTGTAGAACCATTTGCCTCAGCCTCTCATGTCCAACAATGAAGCTTTCATTAAATGAACATTTCTTGCCCACGTAGCCTGCTCGTAGTCTCTCATTCTACCTGATGATCTTAACTAGGGCCTATATTTGGGGTTAGTTAGTTGCATATCCTTTACAGGACGCCGCAGTCAACACCAGCAATTTTTGCAGTTGTGATCTCTTGGCAAGTTTACAGTTTACGTTCAGTTGTTTATCATTACTTTCTGAACGATCCATACCATTCCGTAGAAAACCAACGCAAGGCGATCTGTTGCCAAATCGCATGCAGCTGTGTTTCGAACGCGGATTTGCGGGATTACGAACTGGTCCGTAAACCCGTCGTCACAGATCAAGCTTTTGGGGTATGGCTTATATTAAAAGCACCCTGAAATATTGTGCTAAGGCTTATTTTTGGAATAGGTCTTAATTTCAAGAAAACACGGTAGTAGCACATATATATACTACGCTTGAGTTCAGAGCTAGCGAAAGCAAAACATTAATGCTTGCTGAAAGTCAGCACGGAAGGGTTAAATTTGAATGCTTACTCTCCACGCTAAAACTGTTTGCTATTCAGAATTAATACTGCATTGAACATCCTGGACTGGTACAGCAAGAATCAATGTATATTGCATAGACAAATAATTACACTTTCAATTAAAAATCAAATATCAAATCAATGATTATATAACAATTCAGGTTATTGGAGACAAATATAGAAGGATATGAATAACAAGAGACGTTATCAATAACAATTTATAAAAACATCAAAGCGATGTATTGAAAATTACAGCGCTACCAGCTCAATTAAAAAAAAAAATTAAGACCAACAATGGATAAGAGCGCTTGGTCTTAAATTTCTGGTGTGCTGATCCCGAGGTAGCAGGTTCAACCCCTTCACCGGTTAATTGCTGACGTTTCATCCTTGACTTATGGACGTAAATTGCAAGTACCTCAGAAGTCGATGTGGGTTCACGTGATGGCAAGAGACACTGGTAATAGGGAAAGTTAATCTACACGCCATGTCAATATTTATTGGACACGGTATAAGAAGAAATAAATGAGAGAACCAGGTGACAAATGGTAAGATTGAGGGGAAAAGAACAAGAGGAAGGCAGAGAAGTAAATATCTGGATGGCGTGACCACGTGGCATCGTCGAGACAAGAACACAGAGCTGATCCACCACTCAGGTGTTCGCGCAAGATGGTGAAACATGACCGCCCACGCTTACCATCACGGCACATGATGCAGATGAACCCACAGGCAGAAATTAGTCCAGTGCTACTAGAAGTAGTAGCACGTTTAAGGAGTACGCCTGAGTTCTAAACACGCCAATAAACAAACAAAGAACGGAAAGTAAAGGTTGTGATTCTACAGGATGAATTAAAAAAACAAATCTGGGAGCTGAACTGAAGGTCGCAATTCTACTGATAAGCGCGGTAAGTCATGTTTACCATATGACACGATCACCAGAGTCATGAACCAGCTCTTGTCCCGACCTTGTCACGTGACCAATAATCCAGATAATTACTTCTCTTCCTTCTCATTGTTAATTTCCTCTCAATCTTGTCAGTTGTCACCAAATTTTCTCTCTCTCTCTCTCTCTCTCTCTCTCTCTCTCTCTCTCTCTCTCTCTCTCTCTCTCTCTCTCTCTCTCTCTCTCTCTTTCTCTCTCCCCCCCAAAAAAAAAAATTTTTTTTTAAAAATTGACTGTCTACGTCTAATTTCTCTAATCAGTTTTACTGAGAGATCCAGTGCCGCTGGATCAATTAAAAAAAAGTTAAATGGACGTGGAATCTAGACAAGGAAGTTCCGAACTCCAGTGCCAGCAGTAATACTTGATCCCTGTTTAGGCGTTATCCGTAAAGTACTTCTTTGCAATAGGGTCGTTGACTGCCTGCTCCCAATTGACTCCATCAAACTTCACCAGTTTCACAGATTTATATGTCCCTGGGTCTAAGCAATAATAATTTATGCCTGGGAAAAGACACATAAATGCTCAAGAGTTAGTTAATCAGGGACAAGATAAAATGCTTTAATATATCGTATTATAACCATAAGCAATGTTTCAGAAAATGAAAAGTAACGTATGCAATAAGTTATTATCATTGAATAGTTTAATGTGCTTTTTTGTGGTGTTCACCCGCTTTGAACTCAAGCATAGTCCATACATATGTTACTACAGGGAGGCCCCGGTTAACGTCGGGGTTATGTTCTTGGAAAGCGCGACTTTAAGTGAAACGACGTATAGCGAAACACTATTTCCAAATGAATTAAATGGAATACAGTGTATTATGTACTGTTTATTTTGATGGTTGTTGATATTTATTGGCTAAATAGAGGTGGGTTGGAGAACGAATGGTAGTTATTGGGACGTAGAGACAATTGGGACGTAGAGACATTAAAACCACGACTCGCTCCAAAACTATCCTTAGTACTACTAGTACTGCTCTCAACCGCTTTCTTAGCTAGATCTTCATAGAGAGACTTTGCTTTCTCATGGATAGCCATCTTGCTCACAGGCATATTCCATTGGTTTGGTCTTCAATCCAGACGGCCAATAGTGCGTCCATGTTCTCCATAAGAGTACTTCTGGTACGAGAGATCTTGGAAGCACTCGGGGGGGGGGGGGGGGGGGTGAAGACTGTTACGTTTTTAGCACCCTCTTTGATTTTGTCAGCACCTGCACTAAATGTCCTTACCGTGATTGGGGATAAACCATTGGCTTTATGGATAACAACAGCCCGATCGACAGCCTCAAAACGACGTAACACACCTAGCTTCACCTCAAGAGTAACACTTTTTCTGGTTCTCTTACAACCAGATACATTGTCAGCACTTCCTATGCGCTTTGAACTCATAATTATGGAGATGACACACTAAAATCCTGAAAACAATATAAAATGGCGACGTTAGAAAAGCATAGCAACACAGGTGACGACGTTATGGCGGAACGTAGCGACGTAAGGTGAAGTTATGTCCCATTGTGACCACGACGCTATAGCGAAACGAAGTAAACTGAAGCGACGTATAGCGGGGCTCCCTGTAATTCTAGTGCACTGGACTGATTTTTGGCGTGTGGATTAGCTTTCTCTATTAACAGTTTTCCTCGCCATCAGGTGAACCCACTCCGACTTCTGAAATACTTGTAATTTACGTTTCCTAACCAAGGAGGAGAAATCAACATTTTAGTCCAACTGACCGATGTAGGGGTTAAATGCGCAACCACAGCGTCAGCACACGGGATGTTTAAGAGCGAATGCTCTTGTCCATTCGGCCATGATATCATTGAATGTAAGAAAGTGAGTGCTGAAATATTATATAAAACCTGTTTCGCAGTATGGTAGTGAATTGTGAAACGTGAATAAGTTGTGTTGAGTTGAGCTAAGAACCGACAATACTGCACTCAGGACATTCCTATACGCGCTCCGTCCCCTCATTCAACATCCAGCGAAGAGTCATACTACCAATTGTTCCCACCACTATCTGATTGAAAGTTCTTCTGGTCTTCATTCTCAGTTGTTAAATTCTCTAAGAACACCTGCCGACCCCCGCACATACGGGTTCTCAATCTGTTCCCGCGCCTTCTCCATCTGGTCTCACAGGGCAAAACCACCCCTCCCCCCTTGTCCATAGGTAATCTACCACCAGAGGTACATTCCCTGCCAGCCAGTTGGCCTGTTTATTCTCCCGCACTCCCGCATGGCCAGGGCAAAAAATCCATACAATTCTATCAATCTCTGACCTCTGAAGCGAGGATAGCCATTCCACACGAAACATTCCTTTCTCCATCTTACTAAGCGTACACATTGAGTCCGTAATGAATGCAGTGTGTGTTGCAGTGGTCTCCCCTAACCAACGGAATGCCGCTGTTACTGCTTTCACCTCCATTGGAACGTAAATTAACACGTTAGAAAGATCTTAGAAACAAAGGAAATGTGGTTTCTGAGATGAATGTTGCGGATACCTAGGACTGCCAGAGTACTAAAAAACAATTGTCTATAAACAGCTATAAGGAAGAAAGAAACATAATTCTTTGGTCATGTGATGAGAAGGGAGGCAATGGGGAACATTGTGACAACTGGACATATCAGTTGGAAAAGAGGCAAAGGCAGAACAAGAGAGATAATTCTGGATGGACTGAGATGGCGGCATGGAGGAATATCATCAACAGAGTTGACTCGGAACATGAACGGACGAATGAACGAGAGAACTTTATTTTCAAAGGGTCACATATTGGGCACGCAGACCTGTCTTACATTCGGCCCTCCCAATCACTCATCTTTCGTTCATCATTGTGCATGTTACATTCACATAGGAAAAAAAACATTGTCAAATAAATGTTGTAAACATAAGCAATGTATACTATGTTATTAGACAGGCAGGCAGGCAGGCAGACAGGCACACACACGTACACACGCACATTCATAAACACACACATACAATCCTGCACACATATTTAGATCATTTACCAAAACTCTCACAGTTATGCACCCCCTCAATAACACACAAATACACACTCCCTCACATACATATATACTTTCTCACAATCATAAACTCACTAACTAAAGTTCACACACACACACACACACACACACACACACACACACCACGCACGCACGCACCCACTCACCCATACACCCACACAACGCACGCACGACCATGATCTGTGAAGAGACTGGTAGGGCTCCTTGTTTAAAAGGTCAAGAGATAGGGACCAGTGAAAGTGAGACACAAACCTGCTGCTGTGTGGGCAGACGGGACAGTCAGAGGCTAGGGAAAGTATACCTGAACAAATGCTGGTCAGCATCGGATGTGCTGAGCCACTCGCTTTGTGAAGCAGTTTAGCGAAACCCACTTTATGAAGACTTCAAACGAATCTGAAAACCTTAAAAGCGTGATAGTAATTACAATAACCATGCCATTGTCTTGTAACCTGACAAAATTGTTAAGAAAATCAAGAGGGTTAAGCACGTGACATCACAGTGACGTCATAAGGACAATTCAAAGATGATTGCCTCACTTTTGACATGTACCAATGAGGAGCAGCGTTCTGTTATCCGTTTTTTTAAATCAGTGAAGGGATGAAACCTATAGAAATTCATCGGCGAATAATGGTCCAGTATGGTGATGCATGCCTGCCAGCCCAGCAAGTGTATGAATGAAGGTCCAGCATGGTGATGCATGCCTGTCAGCCCAGCAAGTGTGTGAATGAAGGTCCAGTATAGTGATGCATGCCTGTCAGTCCAGCAAGTGTGTGAATGAAGGTCCAGTATGGTGATGCATGCCTGTCAGTCCAGCAAGTGTATGAATGAAGGTCCAGTATGGTGATGCATGCCTGTCAGTCCAGCAAGTGTATGAATGAAGGTCCAGTATGGTGATGCATGCCTGTCAGTCCAGCAAGTGTATGAATGAAGGTCCAGTATGGTGATGCATGCCTGTCAGTCCAGCAAGTGTATGAATGAAGGTCCAGTATGGTGATGCATGCCTGTCAGTCCAGCAAGTGTATGAATGAAGGTCCAGTATGGTGATGCATGCCTGTCAGTCCAGCAAGTGTATGAAGTGAAGGTCCAGTATGGTGATGCATGCCTGTCCAGTCCAGCAAGTGTATGAATGAAGGTCCAGTATGGTGATGCATGCCTGTCAGTCCAGCAAGTGTATGAATGAAGGTCCAGTATGGTGATGCATGCCTGTCAGTCCAGCAAGTGTATGAATGAAGGTCCAGTATGGTGATGCATGCCTGTCAGTCCAGCAAGTGTATGAATGAAGGTCCAGTATGGTGATGCATGCCTGTCAGTCCAGCAAGTGTATGAATGAAGGTCCAGTATGGTGATGCATGCCTTTCAGCCCAGCAAGTGTATGAATGGAGGTCCAGTATGGCGATGCATGCCTGTCAGCCCAGCAAGTGTATGAATGGAGGTCCAGTATGGTGATGCATGCCTGTCAGTCCAGCAAGTGTATGAATGAAGGTCCAGTATGGCTGATGCATGCCTGTCAGTCCAGCAAGTGTATGAATGAAGGTCCAGTATGGTGATGCATGCCTGTCAGTCCAGCAAGTGTATGAATGAAGGTCCAGTATGGTGATGCATGCCTGTCAGTCCAGCAAGTGTATGAATGAAGGTCCAGTATGGTGATGCATGCCTGTCAGTCCAGCAAGTGTATGAATGAAGGTCCAGTATGGTGATGCATGCCTGTCAGTCCAGCAAGTGTATGAATGAAGGTCCAGTATGGTGATGCATGCCTGTCAGTCCAGCAAGTGTATGAATGAAGGTCCAGTATGGTGATGCATGCCTGTCAGTCCAGCAAGTGTATGAATGAAGGTCCAGTATGGTGATGCATGCCTGTCAGTCCAGCAAGTGTATGAATGAAGGTCCAGTATGGTGATGCATGCCTGTCAGTCCAGCAAGTGTATGAATGAAGGTCCAGTATGGTGATGCATGCCTGTCAGTCCAGCAAGTGTATGAATGAAGGTCCAGTATGGTGATGCATGCCTGTCAGTCCAGCAAGTGTATGAATGAAGGTCCAGTATGGTGATGCATGCCTGTCAGTCCAGCAAGTGTATGAATGAAGGTCCAGTATGGTGATGCATGCCTGTCAGTCCAGCAAGTGTATGAATGAAGGTCCAGTATGGTGATGCATGCCTGTCAGTCCAGCAAGTGTATGAATGAAGGTCCAGTATGGTGATGCATGCCTGTCAGTCCAGCAAGTGTATGAATGAAGGTCCAGTATGGTGATGCATGCCTGTCAGTCCAGCAAGTGTATGAATGAAGGTCCAGTATGGTGATGCATGCCTGTCAGTCCAGCAAGTGTATGAATGAAGGTCCAGTATGGTGATGCATGCCTGTCAGTCCAGCAAGTGTATGAATGAAGGTCCAGTATGGTGATGCATGCCTGTCAGTCCAGCAAGTGTATGAATGAAGGTCCAGTATGGTGATGCATGCCTGTCAGTCCAGCAAGTGTATGAATGAAGGTCCAGTATGGTGATGCATGCCTGTCAGTCCAGCAAGTGTATGAATGAAGGTCCAGTATGGTGATGCATGCCTGTCAGTCCAGCAAGTGTATGAATGAAGGTCCAGTATGGTGATGCATGCCTGTCAGTCCAGCAAGTGTATGAATGAAGGTCCAGTATGGTGATGCATGCCTGTCAGTCCAGCAAGTGTATGAATGAAGGTCCAGTATGGTGATGCATGCCTGTCAGTCCAGCAAGTGTATGAATGAAGGTCCAGTATGGTGATGCATGCCTGTCAGTCCAGCAAGTGTATGAATGAAGGTCCAGTATGGTGATGCATGCCTGTCAGTCCAGCAAGTGTATGAATGAAGGTCCAGTATGGTGATGCATGCCTGTCAGTCCAGCAAGTGTATGAATGAAGGTCCAGTATGGTGATGCATGCCTGTCAGTCCAGCAAGTGTATGAATGAAGGTCCAGTATGGTGATGCATGCCTGTCAGTCCAGCAAGTGTATGAATGAAGGTCCAGTATGGTGATGCATGCCTGTCAGTCCAGCAAGTGTATGAATGAAGGTCCAGTATGGTGATGCATGCCTGTCAGTCCAGCAAGTGTATGAATGAAGGTCCAGTATGGTGATGCATGCCTGTCAGTCCAGCAAGTGTATGAATGAAGGTCCAGTATGGTGATGCATGCCTGTCAGTCCAGCAAGTGTATGAATGAAGGTCCAGTATGGTGATGCATGCCTGTCAGTCCAGCAAGTGTATGAATGAAGGTCCAGTATGGTGATGCATGCCTGTCAGTCCAGCAAGTGTATGAATGAAGGTCCAGTATGGTGATGCATGCCTGTCAGTCCAGCAAGTGTATGAATGAAGGTCCAGTATGGTGATGCATGCCTGTCAGTCCAGCAAGTGTATGAATGAAGGTCCAGTATGGTGATGCATGCCTGTCAGTCCAGCAAGTGTATGAATGAAGGTCCAGTATGGTGATGCATGCCTGTCAGTCCAGCAAGTGTATGAATGAAGGTCCAGTATGGTGATGCATGCCTGTCAGTCCAGCAAGTGTATGAATGAAGGTCCAGTATGGTGATGCATGCCTGTCAGTCCAGCAAGTGTATGAATGAAGGTCCAGTATGGTGATGCATGCCTGTCAGTCCAGCAAGTGTATGAATGAAGGTCCAGTATGGTGATGCATGCCTGTCAGTCCAGCAAGTGTATGAATGAAGGTCCAGTATGGTGATGCATGCCTGTCAGTCCAGCAAGTGTATGAATGAAGGTCCAGTATGGTGATGCATGCCTGTCAGTCCAGCAAGTGTATGAATGAAGGTCCAGTATGGTGATGCATGCCTGTCAGTCCAGCAAGTGTATGAATGAAGGTCCAGTATGGTGATGCATGCCTGTCAGTCCAGCAAGTGTATGAATGAAGGTCCAGTATGGTGATGCATGCCTGTCAGTCCAGCAAGTGTATGAATGAAGGTCCAGTATGGTGATGCATGCCTGTCAGTCCAGCAAGTGTATGAATGAAGGTCCAGTATGGTGATGCATGCCTGTCAGTCCAGCAAGTGTATGAATGAAGGTCCAGTATGGTGATGCATGCCTGTCAGTCCAGCAAGTGTATGAATGAAGGTCCAGTATGGTGATGCATGCCTGTCAGTCCAGCAAGTGTATGAATGAAGGTCCAGTATGGTGATGCATGCCTGTCAGTCCAGCAAGTGTATGAATGAAGGTCCAGTATGGTGATGCATGCCTGTCAGTCCAGCAAGTGTATGAATGAAGGTCCAGTATGGTGATGCATGCCTGTCAGTCCAGCAAGTGTATGAATGAAGGTCCAGTATGGTGATGCATGCCTGTCAGTCCAGCAAGTGTATGAATGAAGGTCCAGTATGGTGATGCATGCCTGTCAGTCCAGCAAGTGTATGAATGAAGGTCCAGTATGGTGATGCATGCCTGTCAGTCCAGCAAGTGTATGAATGAAGGTCCAGTATGGTGATGCATGCCTGTCAGTCCAGCAAGTGTATGAATGAAGGTCCAGTATGGTGATGCATGCCTGTCAGTCCAGCAAGTGTATGAATGAAGGTCCAGTATGGTGATGCATGCCTGTCAGTCCAGCAAGTGTATGAATGAAGGTCCAGTATGGTGATGCATGCCTGTCAGTCCAGCAAGTGTATGAATGAAGGTCCAGTATGGTGATGCATGCCTGTCAGTCCAGCAAGTGTATGAATGAAGGTCCAGTATGGTGATGCATGCCTGTCAGTCCAGCAAGTGTATGAATGAAGGTCCAGTATGGTGATGCATGCCTGTCAGTCCAGCAAGTGTAGTGAATGGAGGTCCAGTATGGTGATGCATACCTGTCAGCCCAGCAAGTGTGTGAATGGAGTAGGAAGTTTCTAAACAGCGTGACTTCTGTGAAGAGGTATAGTAGATAGTGCATAAGTGGTTACACACGCGGCAAGATAATTTTTTCTACACGACCCCAAGCACTTTATCGGCGCTGGAGGACTGGCATTGAACACAGTGGTGACTACATCAAAAAACGATACATTTGTTCTGTACTTTTTAAGAGTATAAGTACTGCCAGTACGGACCAAACCCCAGCTATATTGTGCTACCTGGTTCATCTTCTCTTTCTTCTGTCCGTTATCCCTCCCACCCCCCCCCCCACCCCACCACCAAATGGGGTATAAGCCCACAACCAACTCACACCAAGCCGCCCATCATCATCTGCCCTTCTTCCTCTTCTGTTCCCATTGCCCACAGGTCCGGTCATTTGCATCGCACAATATCACAGAGGTGATGGACGGCCTCCAGGTAGTACTCTGTCCTCTGGTTCCCTACTTTGCCAACATGGCTCTTTGCGATTTTTGGCTGTAATCCAAGCTGAAAATGCCGCTGAAAGGAAACCCATCTGAGTCACAAAAATGCAGTGCACAGAATATATCACAAATCCCGGGAAGGTTACCCAGCCAACAAATGCCTGAAGAAGTCGGATGTGTCGGCCGAAGGGTTCAAATATCGCAGCTCTGCTGTAAACAGGCACAACTCTATTACGTCTAAAACAACATTCCGGACGAACGCAAAAGAAGAAGTAGAGGAAGAAGAAGAAGAAGAAGAAGAAGAAGAAGAAGAAGAAGAAGAAGAGAAGAAGAAGAAGAAGAAGAGGAAGAAGAAGAAGAAACGATGCACTCCATTCCCAAAGAGGCCTTCCTGGAATGCTACAAGAAATATTGTGAACCAGTTTGAGAAGTGGCTACAGTACCAAGGATAGGACTTTGAAGAGGTTTCGAGTTTCAGACCTCCAAATTACTTAGGCATTACCTCCTAATTTCGACAATCCCTTTTATATTAATTTCCGAAATGTTATCTGATCTGGTCACATGATTTTTAATCTGAGGTTTGGATGGGTCCTAATATAACTTCTCTTCTGAGGTTGAACGGCGTAAGGGTCATGGAAAATGATCAATGAAAAGACTTCCAAATAGGTAATGCCTTTTGCCCTGGTAAAAGGCCCGATTCATTTTGAAACAGACATAGTACACACACACATATATATACACACACACACATCCACACACACACATCACACAAATATACTTACTATATCCATTAGGGTTAGATCTGGGAATGTGCACACTTCCACACACATATACTTACTATATACATTAGGGTTAGATCTGGGAATGTACACACCTCCACACACATATACTTACTATATCCATTAGAGTTAGATCTGGGAATGTGCACACTTCCACACACATATACTTACTATATCCATTAGGGTTAGATCTGGGAATGTGCACACCTCCACACACATATACTTACTATATCCATTAGGGTTAGATCTGGAAATGTACACACTTCCACACACATAGACTTACTATATATATTAGGGTTAGACCTGGGAATGTACACACTTCCACACACATAGACTTACTATATATATTAGGGTTAGACCTGGGAATGTACACACTTCCACACACATATACTTACTATATCCATTAGGGTTAGACCTGGGAATGTACACACTTCCACACACATATACTTACTATATCCATTAGGGTTAGACCTGGGAATGTACACACTTCCACACACATATACTTACTATATCCATTAGGGTTAGACCTGGGAATGTACACACTTCCACACACATATACTTACTATATCCATTAGGGCTAGATCTGGGAATGTACACACTTCCACACACATATACTTACTATATCCATTAGGGTTAGACCTGGGAATGTACACACTTCCACACACATATACTTACTATATCCATTAGGGTTAGACCTGGGAATGTACACACTTCCACACACATATACTTACTATATCCATTAGGGTTAGATCTGGGAATGTACACACTTCCACACACATATACTTACTATATCCATTAGGGTTAGACCTGGGAATGTACACACTTCCACACACATATACTTACTATATCCATTAGGGTTAGATCTGGGAATGTACACACTTCCACACACATATACTTACTATATCCATTAGGGTTAGATCTGGGAATGTACACTACTTCCACACACATATACTTACTATATCCATTAGGGTTAGACCTGGGAATGTACACACTTCCACACACATATACTTACTATATCCATTAGGGTTAGATCTGGGAATGTACACACTTCCACACACATATACTTACTATATCCATTAGGGTTAGACCTGGGAATGTACACACTTCCCACACACATATACTTACTATATCCATTAGGGTTAGACCTGGGAATGTACACACTTCCACACACATATACTTACTATATCCATTAGGGTTAGACCTGGGAATGTACACACTTCCACACACATATACTTACTATATCCATTAGGGTTAGACCTGGGAATGTACACACTTCCACACACATATACTTACTATATCCATTAGGGTTAGACCTGGGAATGTAGAAGCTCTCCACCCCACATGTTTTACAGAAGGTGTGTTGTGCCTTATTGGTATTGAAGGTATACGTGGTTATGTTATCCTCTCCCTGCCAGTAGAAGGCAAAGGTTTGAAACTTTAGTGAAAGCTAGCATTAACTCATGTAGGGCAAAAAGGAACTGTTTATATACCAAAGAAATGAGGGAATATGATCTTTTTCTTTCGCTCTCTGTTTCCCATATAGGCCTTAACCACTTTAAACATTTAGCAACAGCTTGCAGCACCGTGTTGTCCTCCCCTTATTTATTCACCACTGTTTCTAATTCTCTCTTCTTGTGATTTTAGGTCTTCCTCTATTTTGTTTGCCTGCGGGATCCACCTAAAAGACTTTCTTGTTAAACTATTCTCAGATTTCCTCAATGTACGTCCAATCCAATGGCAGCATTGTTTCCTCCCCTCTTGGTTTCATCCCCTCTTAATTTAGTTCTATCCACGGGATTTCCCTGAGGTTGTCTGCCCATCACGTACTTGGTCTTTCTCTTGCTTTATATCTATATATTTGTGTATTCTCTTATTTCTGAGACGAATGTTGTGAATTCCTTGGACTGTCAGAGTAGCTAACAATGAAGAGGCTAATGCAACTCACCCACTGGTATCTGTCTTGATAGACGATAGTTCGATACATTGTGCTTCTAACGAGGCATGACTACAACCCATGATGGTAGTGAATGTTATACCGCTCCGTAGCATAAAGCCTGGGTTGAATTGTAGAGATTATGTCTTGCCAATTCAGCATGATACTGTTCTCGGCCTGTCTGGTTTACTCCAGAGGAACGATAAAACCAATATCTTCTACTTGCCACCGTATGTTCCAGCTTTATTCCAGCCTTGATGCTCATGTTGCACTTGGTGGTTATTGTGTTGGAGACAGTTGTGTTACTATGTAACTGGTTAACTAAACAATTTTAAAAATAAAGTTGATATAACAGTTTTTGTATTGTATTGCTGTTGCTATACCTCACATTGGCTAGAAATGCGAAACATCTCTTTGATGTGCACCATCCACACACTGGCTAGAACTGTGAAGCATGACTTTCATGTGCACCCCATCCACACACTGGGTTGCCAGGCTGGATGATGTTTCAAGGATCTGTACTCATCCTGCTGGTGCTGCTGGTTTCTGGACTTGGGGCAGTTATGGAGATCTGCAATGGTTCCTATGGAGATACTTCAGAAGGAGGCTGGATGGAAAGCAACTACACCTTCACCCTGACAGGTACAAGGCCTTTATAGAGCTGATACCCGAACATCAATGCACCAAACTGGAGAATCTTCATAGAATACAAAACCAATTAACCTAATAGTGGACTAGGGACCATTCTGACTTTCCTCATGGGTCATGTAGGCACTAGTCAGGAAGGGAGGATCAACCATAGTCTTTGCTGGGACTAACCTTGTTGAGGGCTGGGTATTTAGTACTGAGCTCCCAGGAAGGTTAACCCGGTCAACAAATGTCCGCAGAAGTAGGATGTGTGGCCTAAAAACGCAATATCGCAGCTCTGCTGTAAACAGGCACAACGCAATCACGTCCGAAAAAAACCCGGATTAACGCAGAAGAAGAAGATATCAATATATGGACCAAGGTAAGCAATAAAGGCGAGAGACAGTGTTGGAGAACCATTGCAGCCAACCTTCAGTGTGGAGACTATACGTGATTGTTTAATCGAAGCTGCAGAAGCTGCCGGATCAGCAAAACAATGCTCTAACTGTTCGCCTGTTAGAGCTTTGATCATAAACCAGTTGCCGACCAAGGCTTAAGGCCCTAATGAAACTAGAACACTATATACACCAACAGGAACGAGAAAAACAGCTTCTTTGGTCATGTGATGAGAAGAAAGGCATTGAAGAACATCGTGACAACTGGAAAGATCAATGGGAAAAGAGACAGAGGCAGACCAAGAGCAACTGGATGGACTGAGACGGTGGCATGGATGAATATCATCAGCAGAGTTGATCCAGAGCGCCAAAGACCGATATTTGTGGAGAGACATGAACGCCTACGCCAGCTGGCAAGACACATGATGATGATGATGATGATGTTATTGGAGGTTGATCAGTTTTCATTTTCATAATATATTCACATAGCTTTAGTGAGTGTCCATCAGTGAATTCAATACACAACATTATACCGTTCAAATTGAGACTGCCATTTCACAATTTCTGTTGCATTGAGTGGAATCAAGAACCAACATCTCAGCACTCGGGATATTGACTGGCTAGCGAAGAGTCCCAACAGTAATGGTATCAGTAGCAATCTGATTATGTCCCTGCCCAACTCCCTCCTGAGTGTCGGCCAAATTTACCCCCCCCCCCACCCCGAACTCCGGCCGTGATGATCCTCTGCTATAAGCTTTCAATTTTCAGTTTGTGTATTGTCTAGTACAGTGGTTCTCAACCAGTGGGAAATCCCCCCCCCCCCCCACCCAAGGGAAAGAATTTTAGTAGGGTTTCCGCGGGATGGGCGGGGGGGGGGGGGGGGGGGCGGAATTAAGACCACAGATTGGCAGACTCAAAATATCCTCAGGCACAGTATCCTGGTTTTTCTATTGAGCGTTTTGTTTGATGAAGCACAGTTTTCTGGCATTCTGGTGTCGTGTATTAAGTGACATTTCTTTGACGTTATACTACACTATAAAATTAATCTATGCATGTAAAGGTATGTACAAATATGGAAGGAAATAAGGATTTTCAGTATTACAGGCATTTTGAATGCACCCTTTGAGGATGACAATTTTGGAAATGGGGGGAATCGGACCACACAAAAAAAAAAAAAAAAAAAGGTGGAGAACCACTGGTCTAGTGTGTTCTTTAGTCTCTACTTCTTTCTTTACTTCTATAAGAGCCAAACAACACATGCGTGTTTATTTATGAACTGTCTTAGTGGCCTCAAGGGGTTTCCCCAATT